>WBNM01010860.1:85997-170822 GCA_013399055.1 Ramphastos sulfuratus | reverse complement strand
AATGGGTTTGAAGTGTCAGAGGGGAGATTGAAAGTGGATGTTAGGAAGAAGTTGTTTGCAGTGAGGGTGGTGAGACACTGGCACAGGTTGCCCAGGGAGGTTGTGGCTGCTCCCTCCCTGGAGGTGTTCAAGGCCAGGTTGGATGAGGCCTTGAGTGACCTGTACCAGTGGGAGGTGTCCCTGCCTATGGCAGGGGGTTGGAACTGGATGATCCTTGAGGTCCCTTCCAACCTTACCATTCTATGATACTCACATCTAAATGTCTCGACTGAAAGCACAGTTGATTGGAAGTTGGCCTTTGACTTCTAAGCATATAAGATTCTGTGAGCAAGTTGCTAGTAATGAATACAAAGCTGTATCAGCTTCCCTGTTGAATATCTGTTTAATATGTTCCCATTATTATATCAAATACACATAAAATATTGATTTTTTTTTTTAATTCCTTCATATAAAATATCAGAGTTCCTCCATTTTTGGTGGGGCTTAACTTCTTTGCTTTGATTTCCATGTATTGTGGAGATTCCAAATTTGGAATTATATTGCCATTTAATTCTCCACTTAGTTAAAGTCCTTGGAGCTTGTGGAATAAATCACAGCCTTGCTCATTCCCCCCCCTACACGTGACTTAAATGTATACTTGACATTTCAGTCTTGTGTACTTTGCTGCTGTATGAAAAAATTGCATTATACAACTACAAAAAAAGTTGGCCACGAACACATTTATTATTCCCTGCAATAAACCCAATAAACAAACTGTATGAGCAATGCATTTGCATATGTATTTTTTGGCCAAGATAATGGCATTAAAAAAACCTGATCCACTTAGACATTCAAGAACCTTTTAAACTGTACTGTGCTGTAAATACCAAACAGGAGTCTTCTTTCTTATCCTACAGTATCTGATTACTTATTTAGCCCCTGTTAATGTAAGCCAAGAGTGGAAGCTAAAAAACAACTGAAGAAGCAATGCAGAGAACTGAGCTGTGAGAATTGTGTCAAGAGTAATTGTTAAGATGGCAATTGTGTGAGGTTTAGCAGTAGAACATAGACCAGTACTGAGCAGTAACAGGCTGCTGAGCAATCAGCTCACACTCAGCATCAAGTAGGAAATATGGGGGGTGGGTGTTAAGTAATTTTGCATGTGTAGAAACAGTAATTAATTCTGCTTTATTATATCTGCTCCTGAACCTTTTCTGATAGCTTGGCCTTTTGGAAATGGTTTTCTCAGGCAAAGGCTGCAGGACCAGCCCATGTTATCAAAATATACCTGGGCTTCCCTGTTTTAATGTAGAGCACAGTAATGAAAATAATGGGATCTGTTTGCTTAGCAGAACAAAAGGGATTTTAACAATAATGTTTACTAACACTCCCCATTTTCCATACAGATTACTTAGGCTGAATTGTTCTGCAACAGTGTTTACTTACTGAAGTGGCTTTATGTTCAGTTCCTATGTTTAAAATCTGACTAGTGAGCTATTCACATACTGAACATCTTTTTATCAACAAACTGAAATTGCTTGTTCAGATTCAGGAGTTTTTAATGGGAGCCATCACATCATTGTTTTCTGCCTTGGTTTGCTGGTACAGAATATCCACTGTAAATTGCCATTTTAATGTTGAAGCCTTGGAGAGCAGTTACTTTGGGGAGTGACACACTCTTTGCACAAGAAAAGAGCTCTAATGAGCTACTGTTGTTTATTTTTCTGTAATATAATTGATTGGGTTCAGTAAATAATGTAGCATCTGTTGTTATACTGTGTGGGGAAATGTCAAAACAGAAAGATAGTAAGCAGGTGGTTGAGAATGAGAAAATTAAAATAGAATCTATTTAAAATATAATCTCACAGTAGATGAGCAAAAATGAACTCAAGTTCTATGTATAAATATTTATACTGAGATATAATTTGCTCAGAGGTTCGTGTGTAAGATGTAGACTATTTAAAAACCTTCATAATCTTGCTTCTGCCCAGTCCATTCCCTTTTTTCATGTAATCATCCTGCATCAGATTCTGTTCCTGAATGACCTTGGGGAGGCTTTCAAAGGCAGGAACAGCAACTGTGTACCTTGACACTTCCCTCAAAATCTGGGTAAATCTCAGCTTGACTGCCTCTTCACTTTGAAAAATTGTCTTGTAGGTATGTTTTGGGGGGAGGCAGCATGAGCATGTAAAGAAGTTCCCTCTTGTGTTGAGGTGGTACCTCCTGTGCTGCAGCTTCCATCCATTGCACCTTGTCCTATGCCAGGCAGCAAGTGAGCAGAGCCTGTCCCCCCTCTCCTGACCCCCAACCCTCAGAGATTTAGAAACATTGATTAAATCCCCTCTAAGTCTTCTCCTCTGCAGACTAAGCAGCCCCAAGTCCCTCAGCCGCTCCTCATCAGGGAGCGCTCAGTCCCCTGCTCATCATTGTAGCTGTCTGCTGGACCTTCTCCAGACAGGGATCTCCCTGTCTCTCTTCAACTGGGGAGCCTAAAACTGAACACAGTATTCAGGATGAGGTCTCACCAGGGCAGAGTAGAGAGGGAGGAGAACATCCCTTGATCTGCTGGACACACTCTTCTTAATACACCCCAGGATCCCATTGGCCCTCTTGGCCACAAGGGCACATTGCTGCCCCATGGATGTTATCCCCCAGCACTCCCAGGTCCCTGTGCACAGGGCTGCTCTCCAGCAGATCACCTCCCAACCTGTACTGGTGCAGTTTATTATTCCTCTCAAGTGGTCAGTTACACAGAATCAGTCAGGATTGGAAGGGACCACGAGGATCATCCAGTTCCAACTCCTCTGCCATGGGCAGAGACATCTCACACTTGGATCAGGCTGTCCAGAGCTTCATCCAGCCTGGCCTTAAATACCTCCAGGGATGGGGCTTCCACCTCCTCTCTGGGTAACCCCTTCCAGGCTCTCACCACCCTCATGATGAAGAACTCTGTGCAAGAGGAAGGCAATTTGATGGGTGCAGTTAAAGAAATACTTTTACTGGCTTTTAATTTATATCCTTCAAAGGAAGTAATTGGCCACTTAACAAATATTCTCTCATTTAGATTTTTTCCAAGGCTTTCTGCCAAATTATTAAATTACTTATCCCCACCATGCATTAACTGTAGACCTAATAATATATGTTATAAAGAAGGATTTTATTTTAATTAATTGTCTGGTGGGCTGTTATTAAGGAACGAATAGAAATGATTTTGTCATTGAGATATAAAACGCAACTATGGCTCTGGAGCGCTCCAGCAAACCTCGAAGGTCTAGAAGGAATAAAAAGGAAAGCTTTCTGTTGTTTTCTTCTGCTACTAGCATTGCAAGCTAAGTGGTTATTTTTCCTTCCTCAGGCTATCAGGCTCTCTCTTGAGCAGTCTTTGCCTCCCGAACCAAAGGAGGAGAGCACCGAGTCTGTCAGCAAACTGCGTATTCGGACACCCAGCGGAGAGTTCTTCGAGCGACGTTTCCTGGCCAGCAGCAAGCTGCAGGTTGTCTTTGATTTTGTAGCTTCCAAGGGGTATCCTTGGGAGGAGTACAAGCTGCTGGGCACCTTTCCGAGGAGAGATGTGAGTAAACATACCTCTCAGGAACAGATACCACTGCTTCTCAGCCCTGTATGCTAGGTGACCAGTGTGTTACAGCACAGAAGGTAAAAGATATGCCCAAATCAATTGGAGAGCTGCCAAGCTCTGTGGCTGTAAGCAAGCCAGGTGCTAACCTACCACTGCTCTCATATGCTACATACAAATCTGCTTTCAGAAGCCTGTTTCCAGTGACATTGTAAAACATGTTTGTGAGACAAACAAAACTGAACCATGGTCAATGAAAACTGCCTGAATATGCTGAGGCAGCATCATCAGTGTGCTAGTTTCCAGCATCACTAGTGTCCATTAGTTTGGAAGGAAGCTGCATTGATATTGGTACGTTCTTTAGGTCTGCCATGGGCTGGCACTTTTCATCATTCTGGTTTTGCCATTGTGATGCAATTTTATAAGCCAGGAAGGCTCAGTGTCAGAATATATACAGAATATACAGTTATGAGCTAATCAGCACATTCTAATAAATCATTCATCCACCCATTACATAATACCAGTAAATAATCATATCCCCTACCTTGAAATTCTAATGATGTACTTGCTGTGACCCATTTTCAAGATCAGTGCTGCTTACAAAAGCCACTTAAATTCTGTTTATATATCAACAGATATTTATATGCTGGTTACTAAGCTTCTTCAAAAATACAGCTGTATGTTTCCTGCTCCTTTACAAATTAACTTTCATTTCCTATTTAGCCATTATTACAGCAAAGGTAAAAGTCAGTGGGTCCAACTGCTGTAATTACCTGGAGTCCTGCATAAAAGGTGAAGGTAACAGGCACTACAGAGATGCCAGTGCAGCGCCAAGCAGTGGTGGGTGAAGTTCAGCAGCTCTTTGGCCAGACTGCCTCAGTCCTGCAAATGAGTGTGGGCAGCTCTGGATCAGATGTTTTGGGGGGTTTTTTTGCTGGGGGCATCTCCAGGTGACTGGTTGATCCATTTTTCATCAAAGGAGCTCAGCTTGGGTTGCTTTTCCATTTTGTTTCCCTTTGCTGCCCCTGGAGATAGTTCACTAGGAATAAGGCTCTGCTTAGCATGTTCTCAGTTCTGCTTTGGAACAAATGCCTCTTGTTTTATCACCTTATTTGTAAGGACTCTAATGGGGAAGAAAAGAATGTCCATAGCAAGCTTACAATCTTGAGAGTGGATGTGATTTCTGACCAATTTTTTGGCATAAATCATTGAACAGGGCTGTAGTGCTTACAGCTTCTCTGCCACTTGGCCTTATATTGAGAGCCTTTATCAGTCAGACTTAAAAGCAGTGTTTAAAGAATCTCATTAATCACTAATTAACTTCACTCCTTAAGCATGTAATCTCATTTCCAGTGGAACCAAAGACTAGAAGAGTCACCTGTGTTTCCAGAATGACTCCTTGTTGAGTTTACTTGACAGAAGAAAACCAGTCTGTCACAGTCTAAACAATGGGCTTGTGTATTGTCAATATTTTGCAAGTCAAACCTCCCTACCCGTAACATATTTGTGTCTTAGTACATAGTTAATATTAAAAAACTACCAGTGTATTGCTCTCACTTTTATACATTTGTTTTCACTTCAGACCTGCTGCTTCTGTACATAATCACACCATCATCATTATTAATTTTAGTCTGGTGTAACACACTCAAAAATTGATCAGACAACTGACATGAGAACAAATTTTAAAAGGAGTAGAAAAGCAAAAATTAGAACAGGTCAGCGATTCCAGTACGCTGGTGAAACTGTCAGGGAGCAAACTCTGGGGCCAAGAAAGGGAGAGTTTAATGGCAGGGGACAGAGTGTTGGTCTGTGGCACGGTAAGCAGAGACTCTGTCACCTTTATTCTGTGATTTCTACCTAATAATGCCATGTGTAAGGAGTCACATAAATGATGCATGTGACCTGACTTGGCGGCCCTGTATGAATTTGGTTGCCATTGTGACCATCAGAACTACAACAGACAAGGTATAATCCCTAGGGGTTTGCTAACCACTGAGAACTATAAATGACATCTGCCAAGGTCCCCAGGTTTGGAAAGTTGAAGTGTACAGTTCCACAGACAGATGTAAAAAGAAAGACAAAAGAGGTCCTGGGTGGATGCCTTGGAAGCACAGTGAAAGTTTAGATTCATCACCTTAGGCTTTGTGGTATAGAGTCTCTTAAAATTGCACTGCAGGTTCTCCGGAGCCTTCTGCTGCATGACACATACCCCAAACACTCACTGAAATCTGTGCAACAACAAGAGAGTACCTGGGATGCTTGTGCTCCAGGAAACAATAGCATTTAAAATGTCTCTGTGTATTTAAACTAGACAGATGTCTGAAAGTGTCAGAATTACTTGGCTGGATTTTTTGCTGCAGTAAGATTTTTNCCTGGAGGTGTTCAAGGCCAGGTTGGATGAGGCCTTGAGTGACCTGTGCTAGTGGGAGGTGTCCCTGCCTATGGCAGGGGGTTGGAACTGGATGATCCTTGAGGTCCCTTCCAACCTTACCATTCTATGATTCTATGAAGATGAAAACATGTCTTCTCAAGTTAATATTTTTTTCTCCTTCCCTCATCAGTATCACAATAGCACTTACACCCAAATGTGTTTCTGTGTTGCCAAAACAGAGGGGTTGTTTTCAATCAAATCACCATTTGTCTTGTGGTAAACTTCTTAGAGCATTTTTACCTGCTTTTCAAAGCTATCAGTCCTGACACCCTGATACAGAGTCACTGCAGTATTTTTACTTCTTTGGCAAATAAAAATTCATTAGTTCTTAGTTCTGCGTTCCAGTTGCTTACACAGATATCCTTAGCTAACTTAAAGTTGGTATCATAACCCTACTGTAAATACAAACTTCTACGCGTGAGTAAATACACAGATTAACCTTTTCCAGGCACTACTTGTAGATTTTAAAGCAGCAGTGACATTCCAAAGCAGTTAAGCACATGCAGTGACTCCTTATTGGGCCTTTGACTTGGGTTGTTCTTTCTGCTAGCACTGAAATTAGATACTAACCACCTCCTCTCTCAGTCCCTTAAGCAAGGCAGCAGTGTGTACCTACCACACCAACAAGGCTCTGTGGCACGGAGGGGAGCTGAGTCAGCAGGTAACCTGTGCCTCTAAATTTGGCAAGCATTTCTGTCAGAGCCTCAGCTGGAGTAGTGTCCAGCTCTGGAGCCCCCAATGCTGGAAGGACATGGACCTGATGGAGCAAGTCAAAAGGAGAGGCATGAAAATTGTCAGGGGCTGGAACATCTCTGCTATGAGGACATGCTAGAGGGAGCTGGGATTGTTTAGCCTGGAGAAGAGAAAGCTCTGGGGAGACCTAATAGCAGCCTTCTAGTACTTGGCGGGGGCCTACAAGAAGGCTGGAGAGGGACTGTTTACAAAGGCCTGTAGGGATAAGACAAGGAGCAGNGAGCATCTTCATGGCCTCCTCTGGCCTGTCTCCAACACTTCCATGTCCTTCCTGTGCTGGGGGCTCCAGAACTGCACACAGGACTGCAGCTGGGGTCTGAGGAGAGCAGAGTAAAGGGGCAGAATCCCCTCCCTTGCCCTGCTGCCCACACTGCTCTTGCTGCAGCCCAGCACTCGGTTGGCTGTCTGGGCTGCATGTGCACACTGCAGGCTCATGTTGAGCTTTTTATGTCCCTGCTCACTGCAGGACAATGGGACTAGATGACCTTTGGAGGTCTCTTCCAACCCAAACCATTCTGTGATTGTGAGTTCTTCGCATTATTCTTAAATGCACCTGTGCAGGCATTATGGAAGCAAAGGTGTGAGCTGTTAAATATAATGGCTTCAGAATTGTAGTTCCCTTCCTTCCAAGAATTACTCTCATCTTCAAAATGCATTTAGCTATAACAAAAAGAGCTTAGCCCCAGCATATCAGTGTGCTCAGTCAGCATTTCTTCTAAGTCCCTTTCTCTTGAGAGCCTTCCTGAACACTCATAGTCCTCTCGATCTGCCAGCCATAAGATCCACCTTCTCCCACTACTTTGGAGACTTCCTGAACAATCAGTTCCTCACATCCCTCTGTGGTAGAGATCTGCAGAAGTCTTCCTAAAAGTTTTTAGCATCTTACAGAGTGGCCATTTCACCATGCTTCAAGCAAGAAGCTGAAGTGTACCGGGTCTAGCTGAAACAATAGGAGGGATGTACAGAACAAATGTGCACAAACTGTGCTTCAGACACCCTACCTGGAGTTAACAATGTGGTTGTGAATGCTGCAGGGTATCTCTCAGAAAAGGGAAGTCCTAGCATTGCTCTCTCTTTCAAAAGGCTATTTTTGAAAGACTGAATTTGTTAATTTCTTCTGAAAAATCAATAATTTCTTCTGCTTATTTCTCCTTAGGGTGTAGCATCAGTTATGTATTTGAGAGTATGCCTTTTGTAGACAAGGTATTAGAGACTTAAGCTCTTTATTTACTGTATCTGGGAGCTCTGGTAAGCCAAGACTTCTACAATATTTCACATTTTATTTTTCTGAGCCACAGCTTAGGATCAGGTGGCAGTTAAGTCACTTAAGGTTATTTAAATGCATCTAAAATGTTGCTTAATAATTCAGAACCAGTTTGGTCTGTTTAGAGTATTAAGATTTTTTAAATCCCTTTAATTAACCAATTTCAACAGCAGTTTAAATAAACAGAACCCCCCCCCCCAAAAAAAAAATCTGTCTCCCTTGAAAAAGCAGAAAATAAATGTAACTCAAATTACATGTCAGTTCAAATTAGGTGTGATCAGCATTTCAGTAAATTTAAGGCCAGACAAATCTTAATATTCTATGGGAGCATAAAGTAAGATATTTCTGCAAACCCAAATGTTGTCTTTCATTCCCATGCTCTGGCAGGACTAGTCCTCTTTGANGGCCTTGAGTGACCTGTACTGGTGGGAGGTGTCCCTGCCTATGGCAGGGGGTTGGAACTAGATGATCTTTGAGGTCTCTTCCAACTTTACCATTCTATGATTCTATGCCCACAGTGGTGAAAATAATGCCATGGCATAGTAAGCTCACATGCAACACCCAGCACAGTCTACTGAGCAGATAACTGTCCTCTGATGTTCTTGGAAAGCCAATATTAGGGTGTGATCCATATGTTTGGCAACTTTGTATATCAGCTCTAGAAGCCATTCTTCCTAAGAATTATTTTGCATCCCACCCAGCGCATGCTGCTTCCTTCAAATAACCTACTTTTAAACTCACTGGGTGGTATGTAAACTCTTCACAAAAGGGTTCTATGTCCAGGATCATCTCTGCTTTTTAACATTCTTTCTCCTTATCACCATCTTGATAGAAAGATGGAAGAAAGGTGTTATGTGAGGAAGGATTCATGCAGTCTCGTGGTTATACCCAGCAGCACTTCTCACGACTTCACCTAAATCAGGGAAGCAACTTGAATATCTGACTTACAGCAAGGGAGGCTTGCAGAGGAATGAAATCTCTTTCTGATACACTCCAAAAATTTGAGAATGTTTCTGTAACTTCAGGGAAAATGGAGCGTGTGATTCATGTTGTCCTTCCAGTCATTTTAGCTACTGATACTTTGATTTCCCAGGGCATAAATTAGTACTCATCTATTTTAATTCACGTAATTTAAACTGTTTTAATTCACATAATTTAAACTGTCTTAATTCATGTAATTTGAACTTCTTCAGGTCAATACTAAGTCTGACAGTGGTGTGTTTATCAGTTCTGATCTAGTTTGCACAAGGCCACAGCCACCTATAAAGGTTTAGACGTCCCTCAACTGTGCTTAAGTCAATACTACCTGCCATTGTCTTTTCTCTCCATTCAGGATATGTTGTTATTTTATTTATTCAAGCAGTTCAGTTTAGTTTAGCTAAGACACTGAGATGTTGCCTAAGCAAATTGGCCATACCAGACTAGCATATTCCCATGCCTCTTTTTAGAAGTGATTTCTGATTGTTCCTGTAACAGTAGAACAATTGGGCTGATTAACCTTGTGTGCACGAGGAATGGACCGCGTATCATTGCAGCCAGATTGCTGAAAGATTTGCAACCCTTAAGGTTTTACTGCTCTTAACAAGTTTGTTCCTTATAAAGAATAACATCACTGTTTTTTGGGTCTTCTGGGTTGCTTCAAGGGAAGCATTGCCAGCAGGGCAAGGGAGGAGATTCTGCCCCTTTACTCTGCTCTCCCCAGACCCCACCTGGAGTACTGCATACAGTTCTGGAGCCCCTAATACAAGAAGGACATGGAAGTGTTGGAGCCAGTCCAGAGGAGGCCACCAAGACGCTCAGAGGGCTGCAGCAGCTCTGCTGTGAGGACAGGGTACAAGAGTTGGGGCTCTGCAGCCTGGAGAAGGCTTCCAGGAGACATTGGAGTGGCCTTTCAGTATCTGAAGGGGGCTACACGAGAGCTGGGGAGGGACTATTGAGAAGGTCTTGTAATGTCGAGGACAAGGAGGAATGGGTTTGAACTGGCAGAGGGGAGATTGAAAGTGGATGTTAGGAGGAAGTTCTTTGCAGTGAGGGTGGTGAGACACTAGCAGAGGTTGCCCAGGGAGGTTGTGTATGACAGAAGCACAGAATGTGATCAAATGTGAGCTTCTGTCATCCACAAGCTCCCTGGAGGTGTTCAGGACCAGGCTGGATGAAGCCTTGAGCAACCTGTTCTAGTGGGAGGTGTCCCTGACTGTGACAGGGGCTTGGAACTGACTGAGCTTTGAGGTCCTTTCCAACCTAAACCATTCTGTGATTTTGGTCAACACTTACAAAGGGAGCAGGTGATATAATCTTGCCCTGCAGAAATCAGCAGCAGTGCTGTAGAGAATATTGAGTAGATTTCACTTCTCGAAATGTGCTGCTTACTTTTGCTGCAAGGTATTTGCCATCTAGGTAGTGGAAACATTCTGGAAGTATTATGGAAAGATTTTTTTCATAATATTTTCTTCCAAGAGAGACAGGTATGATCTGTCTTCTCAGATTTGGTGTCTTTGCATAAGTGGCTGTGATACCCAGAGAGAAAATTAAAGCCCTTCGTGTATTGAGTCACCGAAAGCAGATGGAAGAAATGTCTTCTTCTCTAGTAGCTGTCAGCTTATTCTAAAAAGAAATAGAATTACAGTCTATAGGTGGAAGCAGTTTCTGACTCTCTGTGAATGCAGGGTGTGGTTAACCAGACTCAGGAAATAGGTGTGCATTTCAGATGAGCTGTTTCACTTGAGCCTCACTAAAGTAAGCAAGCACGCACCATGACACTGAATACTCAGTGCAGCAGTACCTGGACTCTCAGTTGAGTCATCTTCATTGGCCAGCCCAGTGACTAATGCCAGAAATGTGTGCACATGCAAACAGCCCAGACAACCAACTGAGTCTTGGGCTGCATCAAGAGAAGCATGGCCAGCAGGGCAAGGGAGGAGATTCTGCCCCTTTACTCTGTTCTCCTCAGACCCCATCTGGAGTCCTCTGTGCAGTTCTGGAGCCCCCAGCACAGGAAGGGCATGGAACTGTGGGTCCAGAGGAGGCCACGAAGATGCTCAGAGGGCTGCAGCAGCTCTCCTATGAGGACAGGCTGAGAGAGTTGGGACTCTTCAGCCTGGAGAAGAGAAGGCTTCCAGGAGACCTTATAGTAGCCTTCCAGTATCTGAAGGGAGCCTACAGGAAGGCTGGGGAAGGACTATTTACAAGGTCTTGCAATGACAGGACAAGGGGCAATGGGTTTAAACTGGCAAAGGGAAGATTTAGATTGGATGTTAGGAGGAAGTTGTTTGCAGTGAGGGTGGTGAGACACTGGCACAGGTTGCCCAGGGAGGTTGTGGCTGCTCCCTCCCTGGAGGTGTTCAAGGCCAGGTTGGACAAGGCCTTGAGTGACCTGTACTAGTGGGTGATGTCCCTGCCTATGGCAGGGGGTTGGAACTAGATGATCCTTGAGGTCCCTTCCAACCTTACCATTCTATGATTTTATGATCCCTCAGACCAAAAGTGTTCTTTTATTTGGCACTGCCCTGTTTTACAGAACATTTATTTCAGGGAGGCACATTACTATTCACAGCTAAGCTGCAGACCTTTTCTGTTGCATATGGCATTATCCAGGATGAACTGGGCCTAGAGATATTTGGTGCTTTCCCTGAGAATTCCTGCTTAGTGTCAGTTTTGTTGGCTTTTTTTCTTCTGGCAGGAAGAAAATGTAACGATAAATACCAATCAGGAGCCTTTGTAATAGTATGATACTAAGAATGCTGCATCTGGTTACCAGCAAATTTAATGATCTCCTGCTGTTCTGGTAATTGCACAAGTAATGCATCAGACTAAATCACTGAAGCAGTCCTGGGTGCACTTTTTATTCTCTTTACCTATTTACCAATCACAACATTATACTGTAGAAATCCTTTTGGTATCTGAGCATCTTAATCCTTTAAACTTGTGATAAAAATCCTTTTGGATTGTTTTTCCACGCAGTTGTAATTTAGTGCACATGAATCCAATCCTGGGTCGTCCTCCTGCGAGTGACTGCGTTCACATCCATCCCCCTTTGGGATGTACATGTGCAAAGCAAAGTCTTTGTAGTTCATTTGGAGCACTAAATGCATTTATGTTTTCAGACTCCCAGAAAATGTTTCCTTCCTTTCAGCTCTTCATCAATATCCTCAGCAAAAGCTATAGTGCTTCTGGGGACATGACCTTTCTTTGCTCTAGCTGACACATTTTAAAACAATGAAATAGGTGACTAGCTGTTAGCTGGTTATGAGCACCCTGGCAGCAGTGCGGGTAACGGACTGCTTCACTCCTTGGCACAGCACAGAGGATGCTTAACATACAAATGCTGTCATCTGTAGAGGCCAATGCTTAAATCCTGTTCTACTCAGCAAGAAAACTGAAAGTAAATACTGTGAGGGAGCACATAATGGAGCTCTTTCCTGCCTGCAGGTTTTTTATCAGGAAAAGATCCGTTTCATAGGGTATTCTTCATCTTCTGCTTTTCCAGGATACCACACAAAATTGCTAAATAGATCAAAAATCTCAAAACAAAACAAAAAAAGGAAGAAGAAAGGGAAGAAAGCAGAAAATCTGAGGGGAGCCTTACACCATCTTCCTTCTCCCTCCAGTCTTGGAGTTGTTGGCACTGTGGAAACCTGCATCACCTTGTACAGTACCTGCAGTTAACTCCTCTGACTGCCACTAGCTTTGGCTTCTTGCTCTCAATGTATAAGGCAACTTGTCAAATATTTTAATGCTGTCAGTAACACATCAACAAAAGTCACATTATGGAAAGAGACTCTGATCAATTTAAATATTTGAGTGTTTTCACTCCTGCCCAAATGAAAAAGTGTATTTGTTATTTTGTCACTGAAAATGAGCAGTTTGAAAGGCTGGAGGAAGATGCAGCTGTCAGTTTTTGTGGTGGTTTGGTTTGGTTTGGGTTTGGTTTTTTTTTTTTTAGTGATTTTCTTTGAGATTAATTCTTAGAAATAAATACAAAAGAGATATTTGGTGTTGTTAGTAACCAGGTGTTTTTCAGCCACGTGTATTTCCGTGCAAGAATTCTTTAGTGTCTGTGAGTTTTAAGCTTTCTCCTACTAACATGGGATGCTTTTACCAACTAAAGAAGAAAAAAAAAATCAAATCTTCATCTAGAATTGTGATTTCATAATGTTGAATTTTTGAAAAGCATCACACACTCCAGGTGTGACTGTACAAATACAGCTACACACTGTGTTTGGGCTTACCCTTACTATTTACGCTTCCATTATGCTTAGTATTTTTAAAAGCAGAGAAAACAGCTGCTATCTTAATTTACTGTTGAAAAAGCCAAGTCATGCAAATCAGGTTTACAAGCCTTCACAGACTGGAATCTGTGCAGCACATTCTTTTCTGATCTAAATTAAGTCCATGAAAATTTGCACTGTGTAATGAGTGCCTGTATTTCAGGGATCTCAGAGCTGCTTGGCTTTGCTAAGAGTGGAAAGCATGCTCAAAGTAGTAGATAAACCAGATTTTTTTTGTTTTGTTTTATCACTACCTTTTTCTTTGCTTAGTAAATACAGTTGTAAATATGCTTCTCTAAAATACTGTTGTGAGAATCTCTCCCAAGGAGCAAGACAACAAGAGTGGGACATACCTGGATTAAGCCTTTGTATTTGGAACGAGACTGGAAGTCTTTTACTATGACATACTTTTGCTTATTTGTGATGGGTGCATCAAGAAACGTGGCCAGCAGGGCAAGGGAGGGGATTGTCCCCCTTTACTCTGCTCTCCTCAGACCCCACCTGGAGTCTTGTGTGCAGTTCTGGAGCCCCCAGCACAGAAAGGACATGGAAGTGTTGGAGCGGTTCCAGAGGAGGCCACCAAGATGCTCAGAGGGCTGCAGCAGCTCTGCTATGAGGACAGGCTGAGAGAGTTGGGGCTCTGCAGCCTGGAGAAGAGAAGGCTTCCAGGAGACCTTAGAGTAGCCTTCCAGTATCTAAAGGGGGCCTACAGGAAGGCCGGGGAGGGACTATTGACAAGGTCTTGCAAGGACAGGACTAGGGGCAATGGATTTAGACTGGCAGAGGGAAGATTTAGACTGGATGTTAGGAAGAAGTTCTTTCCAGTGAGGGTGGTGAGACACTGGCACAGGTTGCCCAGGGAGGTTGTGGCTGCTCCCTCCCTGGAAGTGTTCAAGGCCAGGTTGGATGAGTCCTTGAGTGACCTGTGCTAGTGGGAGGTGTCCCTGCCTATGGCAGGGGATTTGGAACTGGATGATCCTTGAGGTCCCTTCCAACCTTACCATTCTATGATTCTAGGATTCTATGACTTTCTTCAATTCAGATGTAAATTATCTCCACATTTATTCAACTACAGCAGATCTAATTGCATATGTTTCTCTAAGAAAGTAGCCCTACTTCTGTTTGTTGCTCGAGTGTATTATCTGTACAACCCATCGGTATTTCAATAGGTAGAAAGGAATCACTGCATTTGTTTGTGTGTCATTTTGGAAATACAGTTTTTTTAAACAGGTCTGGTACTTTACCAGGTGTGCCTTGAAGTAATTTCTATTGCATTTATACTTTGGGAGGATTAGTAAAGAGAGTAAAAGAACTCTTTGTCCGTTAGATTGATTGAATGTATTCATGCGTGTGTAAGTAGCACAGAGGCTGTGCTGCTCGGGAATCAGATCCTTGTCCTAGGCTGTAGAGAAAGGTGAAGGGTGTGATATTTACTGCTTGGGTAAGTGTCATAATAATTGTGTATTTGATTCTTTATTTTTAAATAACCTTCCTGGGCATTGAGCCATGGGGCTTTTTTTGTATTTATCTTTTCCCTGCAGAGTTAGGGAGGGTAAGGAACCACACCTTTGACATGGTGAAAGCACAGCTGCTCAGGAGGTGTAGCAGGTCAGCAAAGGTGAACACAGAAATTATGCAAAAATTATTCTAGAAGGAAAAAGACTTAGATATAGAAAGGTATTTAAATGCTGCTTAAGCTAGGTATTGCTTAAGCTAGGAGGTGTAGCAGATCAGTAAAGGCAAACACAGAAATTATGCAAAAATTATTCTAGAAGGAAAAAACTTAGATATAAAAATGTATTAAAATGCTGCTTAAGCCAGGTACTTCTTAAGCCAGGTACTGCTTAAGCCAGGTACTGCTTAAGCCAGGTACTTCTTAAGCCAGGTACTTCCTAAGCTAGGCATTTCTCAAGCTAGGCATTTCTCAAGCTAGGCATTTCTCAGCTGCTTAAGCTAGGAGGTGTAGCAGATCAGTAAAGGCAAACACAGAAATTATGCAAAAATTACTCTAAAAGGAAGAAGATATAAAAATGTATTAAAATGTGGCTTAAGCTAGTATTATTTTTTTTTTTTTTTGGTTACTGTGTTATTAAAAACCCAAGGAATTTATTCAGAATAAAGTGTAAGTAGCTACTACATTCTTGCAGGAGAAATACAAGAGCTAACATTACTGTCTTTTGACTTTGCAGTCTTGCATCACTCAAAAGCACCACAGACACACTTCAAACCGATGAAGTGGTGCTTAGCTGAGATGATTACCACAGAATTCTTTGAATCAGATACATGTTAAAGGAGTGCATTTCCTGTGTGCCAAGCCAGCATTGAAGATATCATAAAGCACTTAATGAGACCAAGTCTTAGCTTCGGTGCACCAAAGTCCTGTAAGATTGTGTCCCTAGTTGGAAGAAAAGGGTTGGTTTACCACCTTAAAGCTGTTTCAGTGAAACCAAAACATTTTGCAGCTCAGTGACAAGATGTGACAGCAATAGAAATGAAGTCCTGTTACCACCCTTCAGTCATGTTGCTGGAAGGTCTTGCCTGAGGAGAGAAGAGTGTTGAAATTTGCAAAGAAAGTGATTTGCTTGAAGATAAACACTGCCAGGGCACTTTCAGCTTCTTGGGGACAGCCCATAGTGTGCGTGCATCTTACTCAGCAGGTCCATCAGCTCGAGTATTAGTCATTTTGCTACCACTTGAGCTCTGTTCCAGATCCAAGCTGAGGCTGGGTAGGTTTAGAATGGACATCAGGAAAAAGTTTTACATGGAGAGAGTGGTCAGGGACTGGAATGAGCTGCCCAGAGAGGCGGTGGAGTCACCTACCCTGGATGTGTTTAAGGGTTGTTTGGATGTGGTGCTTAGGGCTATGGTTTAAGGTGAATCTTGTAGAGTTCTAGGTTGGCCTTGGTGATCCTGAGGGGCTTTGCCAACCTGGATGATTCTGTGATTCCTCTGCCACCCTCACCCTCACTATATAACCCTGGAACAACTTAGGAGTCACTTTTTAAGGAGTTTTGAGTTTATATTTCATTATAATGTAAAGTACTTAGATTAAAATGTATGCTGTGGTTTTGCTAAAAACACTTGCACCTCATCAGCTGGTATCACCATGTGGACTCTTAAGAGTGCATTTGTACAACTGGTAGAAAGTCAGCTATTGTAGGACTTGAAAATAGAAACACTATACTGCTAACATCTCTTTAGGCCTGTAACAAACACTGAGTACTGAACTGGGTGAATTTTGTAACCTTGATCAAGAAGGGTACATAGGTACTTGGGTACCTGTGTAATCTTGAGTTGAACAGGGTCAAAACAGATTTAGTCTACAAACACATGCTTGAGTGATCTCCTGTGTAACTGCTAACAATACAGAAGAAATCTTTAAATAATAAAGGTATTGGGGGGGGGAGGGGGACAATGAACCTTAGATAGTGTGCAGGGCTGTTTTGAAAAGAGCACCAAGCAATGACATGAGAGGAGAAGATGACTGTCAACACTGGACTCCAGAATTTATCTTAGTAGCACTGAAACAAGTCACAGAGATTTAAATATGAAGCTGTTTTATACTTTTTATATCATATTAAATAATCCTCATAAATTCCAGTGAATAAAATCCATTAGAACACCACATCTGACACACCTTTGCATGCTACAACTCTTCCAGCATCCTTTGATCTCTATTACAGAATTCTTTAATTTCTAATTCTGCTTTAAAATACTAAGTTACAAAGCATTTTAGGTCTTGTATTTCATATATTTACAAGAGAAACCATTTCTTTTGGTAGGAGGTGGGTGCACTAATAAGGATTCCCTTCTTCATAGTAAACAACATATTTGCAAACCACAGATAACAAAGTAGAAGCTGCAGAAGGGTTATGGTGTGATAATTAAGTACAATGGCGACCCATATGAACAGAAAATGCCAAGGAGCTAAAACAAAGCAACAACAGCTTTGTTTGTTGACAGATGTAGGAGCCATATTGTTAGTTAATTGGGTAATGGTGTAAACATTTGCAAACTCTGCTGTCCCTCAGTGAATTAAGCAGCACACTGAAATTATGGTGAAAAGCTGCACAGTGCTTTCAGTGCAGGTACTCCACAATGCTTTTAGCTAACCTTTCTAAGTAGGAGGGCACTGCAGAAGGGGCATCGTGCTTTGTGATTATTCAGGGTACTTGAAATCTGCAAACCTTAGAGCTCAGGCTGGGATATGTCTTGAATTACACTCCAGCACATAACAGGTTTCCATGTGGTTGCAGTCTGGAGGATTGTGTTCATTGCCTAGGCTTGCATTTCCCATTTTGTTTTTTTTTTTTACCTCAGATGTAGAAGAGGCTTGTTGTGTCTTTCCTACCTTTTCTTGGTGGGGGAGGAAGGGGGAAAAAATAAAATTGGATGATTTGAAAATAGAGAAATCTAATTAGATACTGGCTTGAACTGAAAAGGAAAATTGCTTCTCAGGTGCACAATGCCTCATGTGCTGTGAGTTGCAGAGACCCCTGCTTACCTCACTTTCTCTGCCAAGGTACAAGAATGGACTGTAGCAGAATACCAAAACATTAAAAAATGCAACAAGATACTTAATTAGCATACTTCTGTAATCACAAACTTAAATGCAGTACTTTGGCTGTTTTTACATAACAGGTTTGCTTTCAAAGATAATAACCTTTCAATAATTTAAGCAGCATCTGTGCAGGAATGCATAATTGGACTGTAGATAATAGGAATCTAAAATTGAGGCAGGTTTTATAAATTATTTTTCTCTTCAGACATTTAAGCAATAGCTCACCATGGTACAAGAAGTTTTAAGAAAATAATTTCCTGCTTTGGGGAGCAAAACAGTGCATCTGTTTGGAGGTTTTCATTCTGGTTTGCTGTTAGTTTTTTACATTCTGTTGCAGTCATGGAGGTAAAATTCCATTGATTTCAATGGACTTAGGAAGTGTTAAGCTTAGGAAGTTTTCTGTAATTACCAAAAAAACAATAGAAATATAAATACATTGGAGGTGTTCAAGGCCAGGTTGGATGAGGCCTTGAGTGACCTGTACTAGTGGGAGGTGTCCCTGCCTATGGCAGGAGGTTGGAACTGGATGATCCTTGGGGTCCCTTCCAACATTGCCATTCTATGATTTTATGATTTTATTTTTTTCTGATTTAGCTTGGTGGAGAGAGAAAGAGGAGCAGTGCTGGTTGTGTTAATCGGTAGCAGGATTAGTAAGTTATGTTTTTAAGAACAATATGACATTAGTGTCTCTTATTAACTCATAGTATTTGATGCTGCTCAGCAATCATAGAATCATAGAATGATAAGGTTGGAAGGAGACCTCAAGGATCATCTAGTTCCAACCCCCTGCCATAGGCAGGGACACCTTCCACTAGCACAGGTTACTCAAGGCCTCGTCCAACCTGGCCTTGAACACCTCCAGGGTGTTCAATGTTTTACAAATATTAATTTTAGAAAGGAGTGGCATGATATCATAGTTAAACTTCAGAAAAAGCATTTTGATACATGTTTGCATTTATATCTGTAGCATCAAACTAACAATCTTATTCACAAGCAGACTTCTAGCGTGCTCACCCAGAAATATTAACTAAACCAGAATTAATTACCAGGGAAAGGAAGTTTTAAAATGGAAGTGCAGTATTTCAGAAAGTGCTAAGATTTAAAGGCACTGCATTTATCTTTCTATATGAAGCATTGCAGTGGTCTTCTGAAGGTTACCACAGCCTTGGCATGTAAACCTGAGTGCCTGAAGGACACTAGGACCCTTGTCATCAGTATTTAGTCTATATAAATAATTACATTATGTAATATTTACAGTTAAATTCTATTTTCAGGGAAGCAATTTGTCCTGTAGGCAGCAGTCTAGCTTCTAAATAAACTCCTCAACACAAAAGTTTCTTGCTGACTGTAAACCAAAAAATCGCTTCTGTGCCTTGAGCAGAAGCTGGCAGTGGGATAGTCAGGATGTTGAGCAGCTTGCAGGGCTTGTTGCTAAGATCCAAATGCTGACCAATTTTGGCAGCAATGGTGCAGGTAGTGCTGGTATGATTATTTTCCAAATTGCATGGCATTTAACTCTCACTGGAATTCTCCTGTATGCTCACCTGCACAAGCAATTGCCTAAATACCTTTACAAAGGAGCAGTTAGGATTCCAGTGAACAATCTTATCATGCAAATGCACACACTTAAGTGTCTACAGAAAGGATATATTAAATCACAGTATAATGCATATATATACACACACATATGCATCATTAAGTGTAGACTTCAATAGCTGGGGTGAGGATGCAGTTTCACCATATGGTGAGCTGGTTTTTCATCTCTCTCCCAATGAAGGAGGAGGGCTGTGCTTCCTCTCTTCCATTTAACTGCTCAGTGCTTTTGCTACACTGGATCTGTGTGGTCACCAGTTAAATGCACTGGCATGACAGAAAAACAGCCAAACAAACAAAAGTGGATAGTTTTCTCCCCACCTAGGTTCATTGAGGAGGCTGAGAAGCATCAAAGTGAGTGAAAGTTCTGTGCTGCACCATTAGCTTTGATGCAAGAAAGGGAGAGGGGAAACAAAAGCAGAATAAGTTGTTTCTTTCAATGAAGAGATCATCTTCAGCCTAGAGAAGAGAAAGCTACGAGGAGACCTTATAGTAGCCTTCCAGTATCTGAAGGGGGCTTACAGGAAGGCTGGGGAGGGACTATTGAAAAGGTCTTGCAATGACAGGACAAGGGGCAATGGGTTTGAACTGGCAGAGGGGAGATTTAGACTGGATGTTAGGAGGAAGTTCTTTCCAGTGAGGGTGGTGAGACACTGGCACAGGTTGCCCAGGGAGGTTGTGGCTGCTCCCTCCCTGGAGGTGTTCAAGGCCAGATTGGATGAGGCCTTGAGTGACCTGTACTAGTGGGAGGTGTCCCTGCCTATGGCAGGGGGTTGGAACTAGATGATCCTTGAGGTCCCTTCCAGCCTTACTATTCTATGATTCTGTGTTGGAGGGGGCATGCTGATTGCACTGTCAGATTAGAATACTTAACCTGTGCCTAGAGGTGGTGTTTTTTTTTTCATCTTAACTCATGTTCCAGTAATCTTTTGGAAAGATCTTAACTTGGACAAAACCAGATATTCACACATTGTTTTATGGTAGAAACCCACACCTCCTGGCAATTAATGTTGTGGGTCCTGTTTATTGTTATTACAAAATAATTAATAAAGCCATTTAAAGTACAATAACTATTTCTCCATCTGCATCCTGGGAATTCATATTCATAGCTTCTGTTGTCGCTGTTTGAAGGGCTCAAAAATCTCCCCAGCAAAAATCTGCCCACACAATTCAGAAAACACTACTTACAGATTCCTTGTTCTTATCTTTCCAGGTGACCCAGCTGGATCCAAATAAATCATTACTGGAGGTAAAACTGTATCCTCAAGAAACCCTTTTCCTAGAAGCAAAAGAATAGATCAAACAAGATTGTAGGACTAATCATCCTTTGATGAACCAGAGGCACAGCATCGAAAGAAAGACTTCCATCAACACCACCTTGTACTATCAGCCCACTCAATTCAGTGTCACAACTTGGCCTCTTGAAAGAATCCTGAGAAATTGACAACCCATAGCTACTTAGTTTCACACACACACACGAGTATATGTTTCCAACCTCATTTAAATGAGCAGAGGATAAAATTCTGCAATGAACACTGAACGTTATGACTCTGTTGCTCACTTATCATCCAGCTTTTGTTATAATTAATGCACTGTTAAAATGTGAGTGATTGTTAAGTAGAATTTTTACTCTTCAAATGCCCCTTTTTCACCAAGAAATCTTGGACATTTCTGCCTGTACTTTTGACACTAGAATGCTGTATATTTGATATCTCGCTGAGCCAGTGCTCTCATATATATATGCATTTTATTTCTGTGTTTGAATTTCTACTTTGTCAACTAATTTTAAAAGGCAGGAAAAAAAAAAAACAGGACATTCTCAGCCATGGAAATGTAACAGTATTATAGTAGAAAGCATATAATTTTTGTTAGTACTTTCTGACTTCTTTGATAAGATGTAAGGTTTTGTTTGAAGAATATAGTTTGACATATATGCGAGGTATTTATTTACTGGTTCTGCTTTGGGTCTCAGTTCTGATTCAGTTTAGGAAGTATTTTCCATTACATTGCAGTGTGTGAAACTGCTTATTGCATGATGTGAATATTTAAATAACATTAGAAATGGCCAGTATCAGAAACCTGGTATCTTGCCAACACTTCAGGAATCAGCTGATATTGAATATCAGCTGTTAAAAAAAAACCTTTCAAATGCCAGATAGAAAAGTTCTTTATTTCTCTTGTGAAAGAAAGGGCAGTTCCCGTTTTAGCAGTTCTCCTTCATTCTGCCACTCGTTTGTATCCTGTTACTCTGCTGTTTTAAAGCACCTTGTTTGTGTCATCAAACAATGAGTATCTTAAGAGGTGGTGTAATAAGAAATCTGCCTTATTATTGCACACTTTGGACCTTTTAACAATAGGTTACTGATCCCCTCTCGAATTCAGGAACTCCTCCTGGTTCTTTTGTCTGAAATGTATGCACCAGCTACCTGCTATCTGATGTGGAAAAAAACCCTGGTACTTCAAATTTCTCAAGCAAAGAATGAGCATACTGAGTCTAAAACCATAATGTATGCTTGATGCCAAACCTGCATCAGAACTGGTTTGTTTCTTTTTTTTTTTTTTTTTTTTTTTTTTTTTTAATGTCCTGAGCTTACAGGATAGTGAGTGCACAATAGCACTACAGAATTGTCACCTGCTAATCAAACTTTGGGTTTGGTTTTTGTGTAAAGCCTGGCACATTGTTTTTCACATACGTTTATATGTAAGTCATAGTGTTTATCGTAGCAAAATACATTCTGATTTGGATTCTAAGCAAAAAAGCAATTGCACACAGTCTTTTAACCTTTCTTTGTTTTTTTCTTTGGAAGGATGGTGATATTAAATGTATGCCTATTCATAGGGTGTTAGTCAAGCTGATTTATTGTTACCTTTACCAAAAACGCAAAATTATGAGCGGGGAAGGCCTTACTCCACCTTTTGTAATTCTGTAATTAGTGAGTGCTACATCAGACACTTTTAGAAGTGAAGTATCTATGACAAACAAACAAACAAAAAACAAGTTTGGAAGTGTAAGCAAATTCGAATTATTTGCAGTTCACAAATAAAAGATTTCATAGCCAATGGAGAGCTAAATATATGTGTAATGTAAAGCTGAATGCAGACACTTCATCCTGAACTTCTGTTTCCTTACCAAAATAAAAAGAATCCCAAAATAAAAAGAATTTATTAAATAGGAAGTTAACATAGGTTGCAAATTGGGGTGAGGCTGTTTCTACAAACAATCACAGTAACACATACAGCAGGATTTTAAAGTGATGCATATCTACTTTTTTTTTTTCAGAGTAGCTCTTCCTTCTACGCTGACTTTTGAGGAAAGGAATTGCTGAAATAGTGCTACACAAAGCAAAGCGACCTTTCAGCTAACTTGTTTATATTAATCTGTTCTGTTTAACTTTTGTTTGATCTCATCAGGCTGTTTTCTCTCACTTGACTTTATTTCTGTATTTTGACTATATATTCTTTACTTTGATACTAGTTTTCATAAAGTTATTAAATGTGGCTTGAATATTTGTTGAACTGGTGGAAGTCAGTGCTCCCAGGGTTTGTTTGGCCTTTTTTTTTTTTCCTCTCTAAACTCCTTTATTATTTTTTCCCTCCTTTTGTTCAAAGTACAAAACACAATGTCATTATCAAAATGTTCTAGTGATAATTAAGTGGAAGTGTTCAGATTGCTGGCCTTTAGTACAGAGGTACCAAGATCAGCATACAGGGATCGTTCGCCACAACGTAAATGAGTGTATTACTCTTTAAATAAAACAATTACCGTTTTGGTCCTTAAATACTTTGGGCCTGATTTCAAGAAGCAACCATCTAGAGTCATCTTTACAAACTACATCTGCAGTGCAAACCAGTCCCCATTAATATTCTGTGCCATCATTCCTGCTCTCCTAAACCAGGGTATTCACTTGGTGCGCTCTGCTGGCATGCTTAATCCTCTAGTCAAGTCAATGGACTAATTTTGTAACTCAGTGTTACCCTAAAACTGTAACATTTACTCCAGAGTAGGGCCCTGATTCTACCTTTTTTTATCATAAGTTTCTTCACATTAATGGCTTGTCATTAAGGTGATTAATGTTTTAAGTCTTAAGGAATTACTTCTAATGGATGGAATCCAGTCCCATGCCGGCTTTCATTCCTGGCCTTCAGAACATTGCGATGAAGCTGGGGCACACTCTGGCTTGTGGAGAAACTTCCTGCCTACTGACATTGGTGTTTGAGATCATCATTACAGAACATGCAGAACACTAAGTCTTTGCTCTCTATTCTCCGCATATGCGCTCTTAAGTCTAGTGAGAGTGCTGAGGGTGTTTCTAATGGAGCTACGTTGGAGAAGTTGAGTATTCTTTTTAATGTAGCAGAAAAAAGCTTTCATAAACTGTACCTACTCAGTGACATTAGACACTTCAAATAAATTTTCAATTACAGTAATATTTCTACTAAAAAGTCATATGATTTCACTCTTCCATATGTGGGGAAAACCCAAATCACCATGATCCAGTTGCACAGAAGGGCTGAAGAACTTCATTATCCAAGCCTCGTGTCCAGACCCCCCTAAACAATGCACAGGAAGACTTAGGTGCCTTAAAATGAAGTCCACAATAAGCAAAAATACATAACTAGGTCTCCAATGCAAAGCACAAAACCCCAAACAACCCATGTGTGAAGAGTCACTCCTGGGCAGAACCAGAAAACACTCAGAGCAGCCAGTAAGGAAGTGCTGAAGATGGAGACATCTTGGGTATGCTGTTCCTTACCATAGCTATGGCTTCCAGCTCTGCTGGCTCTGGGCACCTTCTTCCACTTGGGGTTCACAGCACAGAGCCCACACGTTAAGGTAAGCACCCAGTTCTTTCTTCCAGTAGAAGAGCACAAGATAGGTTTATATTTTTTTTTTTATATTTCTTTTTATATAGTTTATATTTATGGTGATCTTCTGCGTCTCCCCTGCAGTTTCATTGAATGGTACTTGACACTGAAGCTTTCCTGTGAGTTGTACAGGCCTGAGGAGAATCAAGGCCCTGGGGCAGACATTTCAGCAGAATGTTAACACCACCATAGCACAGGCTACTGTCAATGTGTCTACTGTCTCTGCTGTTAAAGCTGTTTGACTGCTAAAGCACTGAATTATTTAAGCTTGTTGAGAGGGAAGGTGTAAGCAAGAGCATCAGTCTTCAGGCTAGCAGATGGGGGCTTGCCATTGCAGTTGTTGGTCTTTTCAGGTAGGTGACCTGGGAGGAATGATTGCTGCCCCCTGGGTAAGTTTTCTTCTTCTACTTTGTATAAAAGGGAAGGCAACAGCAGTGGCCTTAATTTTGTTTTTTCCAGGGTGGGTCATGAAAGCAAGCAGAAATTGAATCATAGAATGGTAAGGTTGGAAGGGACCTCAAAGATCATCTAGTTCCAAATTGCTATCTGTTGTACACAGCTTGACCCCATTGTTCACTGCCTGAGACCATTTCCTCACAGGTGACAGAGATGGAGGAATCACAAATTTAGCACCAAGCATGCCAAGATCCAGGTGGTTTTATACTCAACCTGGTGTAGATCTGCACTGCCATCTGAGGAGCCATCTCTGCCCCCATCTTGCACAAGGATCAGGCAAACTGCTTTAAAGCTAACCTTTTTTTTTTCTCCCCTAGCATAGTTTTCAGACAGATCCAGCTCACTGAGCAGCTGGATGTACACCACCACCGATAAAAAACAGGTGGAGCATGCAGGGGGTGAGCAATGAAAAATGAGAACAAGGCAGCTCCCTCTCGACAGCAGTGCTGATTTTTGTGGGATTATATTGACCACAGTCTTCTATTTTATTGCTTCATTATAACCTTTACATTTTACATTCGTTTTTTAATTTCAAGCAAATAAATGGTATGAAGGGTTTTGCTGTCCAAAGTGCTCAACATAAGTTCTGTGAAAATTGGTAGCCCAGAACTCATTAAAAATGAGGCCAGACAGGAAGGAGGTACCTTGAGTGTGAGCAGCAAAAGCAAGGCTCGCTCTAGATCTATCTCTTAGTAGTCACTACAGACCTGAGGGTTCAGTTTGACTAACCTATCTCCAGGAAAAAGGTTTCAACAGGATTTAATGTCTCATTAGATAGCAGAGAATTTTCTTCCTAATCAAAGCTTTTCTCTGTGGATTCCTTTGTGGGTAATGAAGACTGATGCCACACTGCAGCCTTAATATAATTCAATTAAAACGTCACTCAGCTGCTGGTTATAGAAGTAGGCTTCATTAGTTCTGTGCTCACAAAACTGCTGGTTAACGTGATCCTTACTTTGTACTTGCTACCAAGGAGTTTCGTTTACTTTTTTTCCTGCTCTCTGTTGTGACAGCCTTGCTCAGTTCACTGCTATTCACTTTTGGTCCAGTCATCCTGAATGAGTTGGTATCATTCATTACTATCATCACCTCAGTACTCATACTTTTTTTTTTCCAGATAATGTGTGAGCACCTTGAACAACGCAGGTCCTCACACAGATCCTTGGGGACACTGCTTTCTCACTGTGAAAACTGTTGCTTACTGTTTCCAGCTTTCAATCTCTGAGTAACATTCCCTTTTTTCCTCCCCCAAGAAATCTTGTTTCCACTGTAGCAAACCCCACTACAAATGACCAGCTTAGTTTTCCTGCCCTACTTTCACCAGGTGCTCCTTTTACAGCCTGAAAATATGTCAGTCCAATTATCTTTCTGATAGGCTTCCTGACATTTTTAATGATCTTTTACACCTTTGATAATTGTTCCTTGAGGTCTGTCAGTTGTTTAATTGTTGAGGTTTTTGTCTTCTCAAAGCTAACTTTCCACAGTCATATTCTTTTCTGTTCTTTTCATCTGAGTTCATCTTCCAATTGCATCCTTTAATGTACTGACTCAAATAGTTCAGGTGGTTCTGGTGGCCCTTCTGGAGTTTTTTTAAAGTGAGATATATCAGTACTCAGAGGACCTAAACCAGTGTCTCCAAATAGTTTAGACTGCTATCTTTGTCTTTAACCTGTGGCTTGATTTCTCTTTATTATTATCATCTTTACGCAGTTCTCTTATTAAAGATAAATGCTACTCCAGTGATTTGTTTCTTTGGGTTGTGGGGTTTTTTTTGTTTGGTTGGCTGGCTGAGGTTTTGTTTGGGGTTGGGATTTTTGTTTGGGGTTGTTTTTTGTTGGTTTGTTTCCTTGTTTCTTGGGTTGTTTTGGTTGGGGCTTGGGTTTGTGGTTTTTTGGGGTTTTCTTAGTAACATAGTGAATATGAGGATGTTTTAATTTACTTCTCAATGTGTTTCCTCTCATTTTATTTGCCTCTATGCTTTATTTAACCTGTCACAGTCTCCATTAGCATAACTTAGTATAATTGATAGGTGCTTTATATCCTGTAACTACATGATCCTGCCTTTTCTGAACTTCCTGGTATACCTAATTTGTTGTCATTTGAGACCTCCTGTTTTGTTTCAGCCATTGTGGGAGTTTTAAAATTCTTCTGATGTGTATGTAGAAACATTTTTCATTTTGTCTTGATCTGTTTGTCTGGTTTATGTGGCTAATAATCAGGACTTTCTTTGTGTAAGAACTTCCAAAATGTGGTGGCATTTTGGAAAGAGCTTGAAAAGATGGGATTTTTAAAAAAAAATTTAATGATGATTATGAACTTATATTTACAGGGGAACTTAATGATTTATGGATCTAATGCAAAAATATTTAAGTTGTTTTTGGTTTGTTTTTTTTTTTTTTAAATAGAGCTTAAGTATAACCTGCAAACTACAGAGAATACTCTGTTGCTGAAAACTGCTTCTACTTCTCAAGGTTTAGATGAAGGTAAGCAAGACAGAGAGCCAACTGTACCCTGGGCTGCATCAAGAGAAGCGTAACCAGAAGATTTGAGAGGTGATTCTGCCCCTCTACTCCACTCTGGTGAGACCTCACCTTGAGTACTGCATCCAGTTCTGCAGCCCCTATTACAAGAAGGATATGGATTGCTTGAACATGTCCAGAGAAGGGTCACAAGGATGGTCAGAGGGCTGGAGCACCTCTCCTGTGCAGAGAGATTGAGGGAGTTGGGGCTGTCCAGTCTGGAGAAGAGAAGGTTCCAAGGAGACCTCATTGTGGTCTTCCAGTATCTCAAGGGGGCCTACAAGAAAGCTGAGGAGGGACTTTTTAGGATGTCAGGTAGTGATAGGACTGGGGGGAATGGGGCAAAACTAGAAGTGGGTAAATTCAGATGGGATGTTAGAAGAAGTTCCTCACCGTGAGGGTGGTGAGACACTGGAACAGGTTGCCCAGGGAGATGGTAGAAGGCCCATCCTTGGAAGTTTTTAAGGCCAGGCTGAATGAGGCTCTGAGCAACCTGATCTAGTGTAAGGTGTGCCTGTGCACGGTGAGAGCATTGAAGCTAAATGATCCTTGAGGTTCCTTCCAGCCCTGACAATTCTATGATTCTGTGAGTGACTGTTGCAGTATCCTCCAATGTAACGAAGAAAAAAACCTGAAGCTTTCAACATTGCAATTCCTTGTAAAGTGTGTTCAATCCATTTTAACTGTCAGTTTATCTGTCTTCTCTCAAATGGGAAGTCTTAGTAGGTAAAAACCAGTCTTTCTGGGAAGTTTTAGCAGATACCAACCAATTTTTTTCACTTCATGAGCAATTTCAAGGCAAATGTGCAGTTTAGTTCTTTCATGATTATATATTTTGGCAGCTACAGCATTCTTTCCTCATTCCCTGTATTTTAGATGTTTTCAAGTGCATTTTTCCCTTCAGATAATATTTACTGTTACATCTGCCTTCTTGTCAACACACAACCACTGTGCAGAAGCAGCATTTCTTAACAATTAAACCCAGCAGATTCAACAGAATACATGCTCTGAGCAGTTAACCCTGTGAGAATTCTCAGTTTTGCTTTACAAACACCCTCCTACTAGCATTTACCCAGCTGCCATCATAGGCTGCTTCTGGAATCAAACCAGTTCCTTGTGAAATGACCAGAGTTTTCCAGAACAAATCAAAGCAGTGATCTGGTAACTCTACTTTTTATATGAAAACAAACAAGGAAAAAAAAAAAAAAAAGCTGCTAATAGCAGAAATAATTAGGCAAAGAAAAGTTAGGTTAGCAGCACTAGACTTCATAATCTGGTGCCTGCTTGAAAATTTGCTGAGGTCAAATGTAAAAAAAAAAATACTGACAGGAAAAGAAATGGCACAGCAGAGCTGACTGCACTGAACTCAAGTCACACTCTCTGTGCTGAAGAGGCAACAGTACCAGAGTCACCATGTTGCCTTTAAACCAGCCTGTAGTAAAATAATTTCCCATAAGCAGGCTGAATCCTTAGGAGACCAATTAAACTAACTTTATGGCAGTTATGCACTACTGGGTTGTTGAAAAGGGGTTGGTCACAGCAGGGTAAGAATCAAGCTCATAAATGAAGAGCAGCCAAAGCAGAGTAGTATGAAAGAAGCACAACGGAAATTATACTGTCAAACAAGCTGTTAAAGTGTTGTTACAGAAATACTAACTTAGGTTTGACCCTTGGTTTAAAATTCCACCTTCTAATGGATTCTTGCTTCCCATAAATGGGTTTTCCCATTAATTTAAAAATATTATAAAAAAAATTACATTTTAAAAAATTTATAATTAGTTATTTGTGAAAATATGGATGTGTTCCAGTGTGATCTGCTCTAGGTAATCCTGCTCTGGCAGAGGAGCTGGACCAGATGATCTTTCAAGGTCCCTTCCAGCCCCTGACATTCTATGATTCTAAAACCCTATAGCAAGGAATTTATCTTTCAAGAGAAAGTGGAATTGTTTGTCCTCAAAATGTAATGTGGATTTAAAAAAAAAATTTAAAAATTTTTTTAAAAATCTTTCAGTTACCATAATCACAGATATATTTAATTACAGCCAATCCACTTACCTCAAACAGGAAAATTAATTTCAAGTTATTTATATGCCACTAGGAAAAAAGGACTACTAATAATAAAGTACTAAAGGTTCATATAATTTTTAAGCTCAGAATAAGGTGGAACACTTTTTATACTCTGTACAACATAATAGCATATATTTTTGCCTAAGCACTGCAGAAAAATGTTGCCTCCTCCCAAATAAAGAGGAAATAAGTGATAAGGGGGAAAAAAAAGTTAATAATAAATGAAAAAAAAAAAAGGGGGGGGGGGAGCTCTATTCTTAATACAAACTTTCATCCAGACTTGGACTTACATAAGAAAAATATACTAAACCATAGATCAACTGTAAAATTAGTGTCATACTGAATGATAAAGTCTAATCATGCTATCCTGGGGGGGAGGGGGAAAAAAAGTCTACTGCAGCAATAACAACCAAATGAGATTAGTCCATGTCTTGATGAAGTATTTCTGGGCGACCAGTTTGTCCTGTCTGAAGTAATGAAAACCTCTAGAGCTGACAGGGAAAGGCACAAGTTTCTCACTCAAAAGAAAATAACCAGAACAAAACATTTTGCAAAGCTTTTTCCACTTCGCTTTTTTTCTGCCCTGTGGTAATATAATACCGTGCTATGTCCCTTATTGCTTAACCTTTCTGAGTAACCGTTAGGTAGTATCGTGTTTCTTGGACGAGCGGGACATGTGCCTGAAAACTAACCACTCTCTGCCTTCGCATCCCATGGTTTTAACCCTTTTCCACCACCACTTTTCCTGTCGTTCCTAACCTAGAGGCCAGCCGCGTGGCGCCCGCGCTCTCAAGCACCAGCTGCAGCTAGCGGCACTGCGCGAGGCGGCCAGCAAGCCTTTCCTTTGCCACTGCTCTTTCACCATCACTTCTCCCCAGACTCTCAGAACCCACAGTGTGCTTCACAACAGAATCAGGACCTCTTTTTCTCTGTACTTTAGTGCACAACATTTCCTTGCTGGTGTCCCAGCAGTTACCTAGACCTGCTGGTGGCAGGCGGCAGCAGAAGGGCCCAAAGCCTGCTCAGCCTCGCTGCCCCCCTGGGGCCCTTTTAACTTCCAGGGCCCATTAGAGCACTCAGAGATACCCCGAGGAGAGTGCGACCAGAGCTGCTGCTATCTCTCGTTAGCCATCACAGCCGGAGAGGGAGGAGGCTGACGAGCGGAGGAGCCGCCGCGGAGGCCTTCACGCCGCCGGTAGGTGTGAGCACGGGCTGCGTGGGGCAGGGAGGCGGGAAAGCGGCGATGGGCCGAGCGGGGCAGGAACTGCGCTGGAAGCAGCCCGTGCACGCCAGGGGCCGGGACAAGAACCGGCCTCTCCTGAGCAGCGATGCCTCGCTCCTCCTGCCCGCCCGCAAGCGATACTGGCCGGTCGCTGAGGCCGAGTTTGCCGCCCCAGGGACGGACGGCCGCGGCCGCCTCCTAGTGCCCCGCGGCCGGGCCCTTTCACCGCCCGCTCCTCCCCAGGGATGTGCCCCTTTTGGGAGCGGGACACCCGTGACCGTCCCGGCACAGGCTTCCATCAGGCTGCGGCGACAGGCCAGGAGCCGGAGGCGCCATAGCAAACCGCGCCTTCGCACCTCGAGGCCAGAGGGCTCCTCAGTGAAAATGTCGTTGCAAAACAACAGGGCGGGAAGAGGAAGCACCCCACGCACACGAGTAGGCGTCGTGCCCTCAGGGAGCCGTCCGCGGCCCGCAGCCTCTCCTGGGGTGGGGAGAAGTCGTCGATGGAAAACTCCCCACCGGAGTCGGAGCGTGGACAGCAGGCGGGAGGGAGAGCTAACGCAGTTCGCAGGTGCGGAGCAGCTGGCGGGCAGGAACGAAGCCGAGCACAGAGCAGTGTGGCCACGGCCGGGAGCGCCGGGATGGCGTGGCCCGAGGGAGCGCACAGGCGGGGCGAAGGCGTGAAACTGCACCCCTGGCACTCCCTGTCCTTCCGGCGCGGAGCAGAGCCTCCGCTGCCTCCCGGGCTGCTCTGTCAGTGCCGAGCTAGCTCCTCACAGCCGGGCGGAAAGTGCTCATTCGCCCCCTCCAGAAAGAAAGAAAGAAAAACAAACCAAAAAAAGAATCGGAGCGGGGAGAAGAGACCTCAGCTGGCCCCTCGTTCCCGTGCCTTTTGCGAGCGTGGGGCCGGCATGTGCCCTTACGGGCGTGGGCGGAGAGGGGAGCGCTGAGCTCGGCGAGAGATCGCGAACGAAAAAATTTGCCATTAGCGGAAAAATAAAACGAAACACCACTACATGGAGCCGAAAGCCCTGGCATTGCCCCAGCGCTGCCCGGTCCCGCAGGGCTGATGGCGAGCGGCGCGGCGCAGGGCTGAACACTGCTGCGGTAGATAGCGAATGGTCCGTCATTAACTTAAGAGAAGTCTGTGTTTGCGCAAGGGCCCCATTAAATAGTGCATGTTAACTGTAAAAAGAATACAAGATTTTTTTTTTCTTTAGTACATGTGGGTTTTGATGATGCTATTGAAGTGGTTCTCTTCTCCCTCCCCTCCGCAAACAGTCTCAATATGTTTCTTTAACGACATAGGGTGTATTTATCTATCGCATTCCGGCAGGATTGTTAAGCTCCTGAGCTCCTAGGGCAACAAACATGGAGGGGGGAGGAATCCTCCGACAAATCCGACTGGGGCTGTCACGATCATGAATAAAAATAAAAGGCTTAATCTTCTGCTTTCGGCTAATGAAACAATTTAGCCTCCAAAATATGGAAGCGCTCCGATGTAGTGAGCTGGGTCGGGGCAGGGCAGATGCGGGAGCCGCGCAGGAGGGGAGCTGCTACGCACCTCGGGACGCCTGTCCCGCTGCCACGGGCGGGGGCACATCCCTGGCCGCCCCCGCCCCAATCGAGCCGCCGTGCCCCAGCAGGCAAGAGGGAGCTCGAGGGTTTTTAATTACACTCCTTCCCTTTGCTCCCTTCATTTTTCTGCATCCTTTGCAGCAAGACACACTTGGAATCAGAGTGGTTGTGACATTTTGGTGGCAGCTTATTGTGTAGAACACTTAAAGTTTAAAAAACAAGCCCCATAGAAGTTGAGGGGCTTAAAGCAGCCCCCTTTGTGGGGCAAGACATAGAGTTTTGATTCTGGACAATGGTGTTTCTCAAATTTCTTCCAAAAACCTGCACCCCATCTGTGATCTCAATGAAATCGCTTTTCTCTCCCCTTCAATTCATTTGGCAAAGGCGAAGCAGATGCATGGGACGGGGTCTGAATTTTAATTATTAGGTTTTACCTGAAACAAAACAGCAAATCCTTTTTACCATGTGTTTGAAGTTAGGAGACGGGTAGGGGAATATAAAATATAATTACAAAGCTCTCGGATCGTTAGGGAGCTGACAAGAGCCTTTTTAATGAACCTCTCGGAGCGCCCTATAGTAAATTAGCAGAGCGGAGATTTCCTGAGTCATTCTGCCTCTGAACTGTTGCCTCCTCTTTACCTGCGTCTGTGCGTGTGCTTCCACGCCACAGGCCCGCGGCTGCAGAAGAGGCTGCGACACACGCGTGTTTTGCTGTTCCACGGAAAGTCCCGCTGACACGCTTGGCTCCCCGCAGAGCCTTGGCTGCTCCACAGCCACCTGCCCGGTGGTGGGGAGAGGACGGAGGCAGCCTGTGCCCCAGGCCCGCTCCACCGGCCCGTGGAGGTTTGCGGCGCTCTCGATGGCTCCGCACTCTCAGGGACCACCCCCCACCCCCCCCTTCCGCTCCCGCCCTCCGCGCATTAACTCAAAGTGCATTTAACCATCAATAAGGTGCGAAGGGAAAATTGTCTGTCACTTTAATCCATGCCCGAGGGGCTGGGAAATAAAAAAGGAGAGGGAGAAGGAGGGAGAGAGAGAAAAGGTCTTAGAGAGCCTAAAAACCTGTGGGAATGCGGGAGCGGGGCTGTGCTTTCCCGGCCATCCCTCAATTACTAGTAAGCTCCCCGTACAGGATGGAGCTCAGCAGCACGGCCTTCCAAGATGAGCCGCTCTGCCGAAGGAGACGGCCCGCTCCTCCGCGCCACTTCCAGCCGAGAGCGGGGCAGCGGCTCCGGGCGGCCGCGCCGCGGGGCGGGGGCGGCGGCGGACTTCCCTCGCGCCCGTGTCCCCCTGCGGGAAAGAGGAATTCCTGCACGCCCCCTCCTCAGTGAATCCTCTCAACTTGTCTCTGGGAGGGGGTTGGAAGAAGGAGAGAGCAGCGGGGGAGGATCGACATGGGCGCCCACCCTCCCCTCGCAGAGGGCTGCCCCTCGGCCTGGGGTGCCTGGCTTTCCCTCTCCGCAGGGAGAAGCTGCCTCCTCCCGCCCGCTCCGATAAAGCGATTAAGGTTTCTTTCCTTTGGGAAGCCTCATCCCAAGTCTGTGACAGACCTGGGGGACATCAGCCAGCGCCTAAGGCCCAGGGAGAAACGTGAATTTTTATTTTTTAGCTCAAATACACTAAGGGGCAGAAGGATGATTTTTGCATGTGCGCGCTTTCTTTAGCTCGTTCTGTGTGTCTGGGTGCGTGCGTGTGGATGGGCACAAGCTATCAGAGAAAAGAAATTTTAGAGTAACAACTAAAGGCTTTCTTGTGCAGTTATTTTAAGGGCTTTGTTCAGTGCCTGAAGGGGGATGCGCCCATTTGTTCGGGAGGGGATTCATCACATGCCCCTTTCATGTGAACCAAAGGTTAACAACCTAATGAGCACTTGGTGAAGAGATGAAGCGTGTAAAGAGTCCGATTTTCCCAAATCCTGGGCTGCTGTCTTGGGGATGTGCTACTCTAACCTCTGCTGGGCTAATAGTCTCAGCACTTCCAGCGGGGAGGCCCCGGGAGGCAACCGGGTCCTGCAGCGCTCAGGCAGGGCAACAGCAGCGAGACAGCCCGTTTCCAATACCCCACCGGGGAGCCGGGGGGGCCCGGCCCCGCCGCTACATATGTTGGGTCAAGTCTCCCCATTGTGAGCGTGTAAAAAGGTGTAAAAACGCAATCATCTGTAGCTTTTTTAAAGGAGAGGCTTACCCTGGATTTGTTGCATAATGGATTGTTAAAAAAGTAGAGGTTTGAATTAAAACTGTTCCCTAGTCACTTTTAATTAGACCACTCTATTTAATTAGCAAAGTTGAAACATGCAATTAAAATTAGCTCAGTTTAGCACATATTAAAGGAAATGGGGGACGCGTCTCAGGCTCGTATTAAAGCAAGTCGGAGAAGAAATGGTGGAGAAGTTTGAGTCCAAGTGAAATGACTCCGTAGAGGTAATTCAGCAAGAGACCATCTGTTAGAGGACCAGCAGTCCTCCTCTTAATTGCGAACCCACTCCTAATGTATCTGTAATGACCGTCCCCTCAACGCCAACGCGTTGCACGGGACCAGAGCCGTTGGATGGTGCAAAGAGAGAGTGCAGATGTGTTTGTGATACGCTGTTTTCTAAAAACCCGGTGCTGGGACCTGTGCAGGGCCCGATGGGGTCAGTCTCGGTCCCGCCGTGCAGCCACTGTTGCTGCGGGGTGGGGAGAAGCCCACGCNTCCCCGCCCCCTTTGGGATCGGGGAAATGGAGTTAATAATGTTTCAAATACTTGAGAAGTCCGGGCTAACGGGAGCTCCGTCTGTCTTTCCCCATTCTAGAAGCTAAAGAGGTTGCCTGGACTAGGAGGAATGTGCTTTTTTCTTTGGGTGGAGGGGAGGGATAGTAATTTTCATTCTTGTAATATTGGTTTGGGGATAATTACTTTTAATGTCAAAAAGATTTAGTTTAATATCATCTCTATTAGGCTGCTGGGCGGATAATTAAAAGTGAAGATGATAGCAGCAGGGAAACAGATGGCATTTGCTTACTTTGATTCAGTAGGTAAATAATGAAAAAGTCAATGGCAAACCCCCTAGAACAATTGAAACCTTAAAGAGCACTAACATTAGCAGGTACTTACAAACTGTCTTCCGCTAAGAACGAGATGAAAATACACTAATCAAGAACTATATTTCTCTGAGATGCGTCCGGGCGCTGCGCTGCCTCCGGGCGTGCGTGTCTGCCTTCCCTGCGCGGCAGCCAATAGACGGGCTCTTTTTAATTAAGATTTTACTACTGTAATTGGGGGAAGATGCAGCCGCACCGCTGCATGCAGCCCCCTTAAACTTTTGCACAGGAGCAGTGATACATAGGTGAATCAGTGGGAGTCAGGAGAGAAATAGACATGGAGAAGAGCTAGTTTTCTTAAAAATGAATGTAACCCCCGCCTGGTGTTTTACCGAACTGAGCCAGCTGTAAGCACTGCGTCGTGGGCGCCAGCTTCGCGCGTTTGTGGAGGCTGTCAGAGCCAAACTCATAGCGGGGAAAATTAAACAGCAACCTGAGCATCACTCAACGAAACGCGGCGGGGTTTTTGGGTTTGGGTTTTTTGGCTTTTTTTCCCAACGAAGTAACGTCGTTTTTCACGCATCTGGAGGGCGCAGGTTGCCCAAACTTGGGGCGACTCTGTAATCTCTGGCTCTACCCCCAACCCCGAGGGTCTCCGCGGGGCAGGCAGCCGGGCCCGGACAGGGCTATTGTCCTGACCAGGGGACCTGTTCGCCCCGGGCCTTGGAGCTGGCCCAGGCACTATGTGCCAAAGTTGGGCTGCTTCTCCGGGGCCCGGCCGGTTTCTGCAAGGAGGAAGCCAGGAGGTGGGTCCACCTCTCGGCTCTTCTCGCGGCTTTGACTGACTGGGGTGGAAGGAGCGCCCAGATCCAAACTGGGGGCAAGTCAAGTCTCGGAGGCTTTAAAGTTGCCCTTCGCTGGGTCTGGAGAAATTAATTTTTCTTTCCTCATAACCTCGAGGCGTCCCGCTCCAATTCCGCAGCACACCCGCCCTTACAGTGAGAGCACGGCTGCGCTGTAGATTCCTAAAACCAAACATCCCCCCCTCCAAGAAAGACACAAGAACAGATTTGTATATGAAGAGTTTATTCTGCCTCGTGAAACAGAAATTACTTGCAGCAGGAGAGAAGGGGGGGGAAAAGTGTGGAGGAGGGGGCGGCAACAGAAACCCCGTCAGTATCTCCCGCACACGGTCACACACACGCGGGGCTCTGACAGGCCGGAACAAAGGTGGAGAAAGCAGTGCCCCACGGCAAATCCTAGCCGCGGCTTTGCCGGTCAGAGCTGACTCCCAGCCAAGTTGTGTTTATTTGAATAAAATCTTGGAAATGACCACGCTTTTTGTCTGGCTTTGCAGTCAACGTTTCTGAAGGAAAAAGAGAGAGGAGATTAATTATTATTATTAAAATATTAAACCAGTTAAAAGTGAAACTTCGGACTCCTAGGTTCTCTTTTCCTAAAGGCACTTTGTAAGAAAAAACCCAACAAAATAGTGGGATCCCGTTTGAACGTGCCCCTTCAGCGACCAGCGCTGACAAGAGGAAAGAGCAGATTTTCTCTTAGCCCAGAGGAGTGTGCCGAGTTCGGAGAGAAGGCCTCGGCTCCGGGGTTTGGAGTGACCCTGGTGGAAAGCGGCGCTTCCCGGCGCTTCCCGGGGTGGCGAGGAAGCAGCAGAGGGTGGGAAAGCGTTAAACACTCCTGGTGTATTGAGGAAGGTTTTGACAAATGTTCTCAGGACTTGCTGGTGCCTTGGGCTGCGTTACATAGTATTGCAATAATAATTTTGTTATTTTTTAACTAGAACTCCACTATTTCGATATACGTGAAAAGCGATATACGGTTAAGTGTTTTGCATGAGGCACTGTCTGTAGTGCTTACTTGGGCTAAGCATCAGAAACAGGAACTGGATGTTTCTTGTGCACGCTAGGACATTGTGTCCTAGCTCTGCCTATGTAGTCACTGGGGGACGTGCTGCATGAGCCTGTGGAATCTATACGTAAGGCCTTCAGAGATGCTACACGCTATGCATTCAAACTTATACATTGCCATCTGCAATGTTACTAACGGCACGAGGCTCTGAGCAGGAATCACCGCATTTCACTACCTGGTGAATAACCCCGTGTTGGGGCTTCTGGCTTTTGTGTGTGTGTGCATGTAGGGTTGGGGTTTTGTTTGTTTGTTTGTGTGTTTGGTTTTTGTTTTGTTGGGGTTTTTCTTGTTTGTTTCGTTTGGTTTTGTTTCTTTTGTTGTTGTTGTTGTTTTCCTCGTTAGTTGGTTGTTTTGACACGGCTACTTCCAGAAATAAGTCGTTTAAATCCGCCATAAATGGAAGGGATAACCCAGCCCTTTAATTTAAAATAAACCTGAAAGAAAAGGGAACCGGGGAGATCAGTGTAACCCGTGTCCTGTGCTGTTGGCGATGTTAGGGCTGCCTCAGTGAGAAAGGGAAACGTATTTTCAGGGAAAAAAACAAAACAAAACAAAACAAAACAAAACAAAACCACATCCCCATCACCCCCCTAAAAAAACCAAACCAACAAACAACAACACCGCAAAATCAAACAAAATGGCCAGGAAGAAGGGAAAACATTTTCTCCGTTGTAAGAAAACATAAAGCAATAATTAAAATGCTTCCATTCAATCTGGTCGAGTTTTAGGGATTCCAAATTAAATCAGAGTAATTCTCCCCGGAGAGTAAAATTAGTGGTTGTGAATAAAATTAAATTGGATAGTTTGACTTGGCGGCTGTATCAAATAAAGGTGTTATAACACCTGACTCACGAGGAGTGGGTGTCAGCTGCATACATAGAAAGTCGGATGGGAAAGTGTTCAGTTCGTAAAGAAGAAGAAAAAGAACTACGTAAGTGTAACTATATTGAAAAGTTTGAGGGCTCTGTTGCAGTGCAGTTGTGTTTCTTGCGTAGTGTGACAGAAGGGAAGGGGCAGTGGAGCATCAGTGAGTGCTGCTTGCCCTGCAGCGGGGCTGCCCCGCACATCGCGTTCTCGGAGGGATCGGCGGGCAGGTACGTTTAGAGCGCAGCTGGGACTTTCTCTCCTCCTGGCTCAGGTGCCCGAGTGCGGCGGAGCCAGGCGGCTCGCCTGAAGGAAACTCACTCGGGAGGGTACCGCGGCGGGTGCCGCGCCGGTGGGGATGCTGAGGCGGCGGGAGGGCCGCAGCGAGCACCGGCAGACGGTCCCTGCTGCGGGAAAGGACTTATGGACACATGTAACAGAACTTTGAAAAGTGCCAGAAAAGGTGGAGGATTCCTTGTGGGAAACAGAGGGGAGAGCCCTGCGGAAATGAACCGGCGTTAATTTCCACCAAGGCTGCTAAAATAGTACCTCCTCGCCGTTACCGGCGAAGGTCACGGCAAACCCGGGTATTTAATGCTAAAACAAAAGCTTCAAGGTTAATATACAGTTACCAGCCCGACAGCCGCCTCCTCAAAAATCAGCCCCTCGGGTTTATTGTCCCCGCGGGGAAGGCGCCTGTTGAACATGCAGTCAGCTGGCAGGAGGCAGAGTCAGCTCCACTTTCAGGGGAGCGACGGGCAGGGCTTCCCCGGTTACAGCGCAACGAAAGGGGCGGAAAATCGTACTGACCTCGGGCTTGTCCTGCTGCGGCAGCGCTTGCGGGATTCACCTGCGGCTTTGGAATGAAAAAGGGAAGGGAAGCGAGGGAAGGAAGGAAAATGGAAGGAAGAGGGAGAAGGGAAGGAGAGAGACATGGTTACGTACAATCACAAAACAAAATCTGCAAGGGGAGGGGGCAGACATGAATTGAATTGTCATTTTCCACAGTACCTTCCCCCCTCCCTTCTGACAAGTGACACCCAGGCAAAATCCCCAAACAGATGGCCGGCGAGTGCCGTTTCCACCGGATCAGGTCAGTGAAGCCGCGCTCTGAGGGAGCGAGGAAGCGAGCTGCGTTTTGCACGCGCAAACCCGCACCCGAGCCCACGCGGCCCGAGCCCACGCCCACGCGCGGACGCCGTTCGCGCCGCTTTCCCGCCGGTTCTCTCCCCCTCCCCTCCATGGACCCTCCCGGCTCTCCGCGGGCGCGGCGCGCGCGGGCAGCCGCCGGGCGGACGCGACGGACCGGCGGGCGGCCAATCAGAGCGGCGCTTCCCGCCCCTGGCCAATAGCAGGCGCCACATTGTTGTCAAATGTTGCCTAATGGCAACGCGGGGCGCAACAATAGCGCGAGTGGCGGCGCGCGGCGCGGTGGCCAGCGCGCTCTACCTGCTGCTCCGGCCGCGAGGTGGGCCGCACGCGCCAGGCGGCGCGGGGCGGCGGCTTGTCCCGGGGGGCGCGAGGGCCCTGCCCTACTCCGGAGCTGTCCTGCTCCGCTTCGGCCCTGCGCCGGCTCCGTCGGCTCTGCCTGCGCCGATTGCTCCGAAGCTGGCTCGCCGCGGCGGGTGAGCCCAGCCGGGCCGGGAGTTTCCCCTGGCCCTCCTATGACCGGCTGCGGTCTTGCTGCTCGAGAAGCGGGGTGTGAGTTTTTTGGCTTTTTTTTTTGTTTGGTTGGGGGGTTTTTTTGGGTTTGGTTTTTTTTTTTTTTAGTTTTTCGTATATCTGGTTATTTTTTTCCTTTTAAATTTTTTTTTTAATTTGTTTAATTCTCTCCTGGATTTTAGCCTCGGCGGCTTGTGGCGAGGGATCCTGTCGTTGAAGGTGCCGGATTTCTCCTCGAAGGGACACTTTTAATCTGCGGTCGTAGTTAAAGGGGGAAGGGGGATCCGAGATTAGGGAGCAGCGCGGGTTTCCAGCGGGTCGCCGCGGGTCGCACCGATCCCGCAAGCGCGGACAGCAGAGCTCGGCTTTGAGCCCGGCGCGATGGACTTGTTGTTACCCTGATAGATGCGCGTGGAGAGCAAGGAGGCGAGAGAGATCTAAGTTCTCTTGGATTTTTTTGTCTTAGATTCGCTTTTCGGGCGCAGACGGGAGGAGAGCACAGAAAGGCTTCTGTCGGCCTCTTCCTCACCTGAACTCCACTCCGGAGCCGTGTGCCGGGCTACGGGGGCGGCGAGCAAGGCGAGGGAATAGGTGCTGGGGTTTGCATGACTGCACGCGAGGCTCCGTGTGCCGCCCACTCGTGATCGCCCCTGAAGGCACTGGGCGCTTCTCCGTGTCCGGGCGCGGGTGCGTCGCGGGGTCTTCCCCGCCCCGCGTTGCTTTTGGGGAGGCCAGGGAGGGGAACTCGCTCTTTCGGGACGGGTTTGCTGGGATGGAGCTGCGGTCCGAGCTGCCCAGTGTGCCCTCCGCTCCGCCCCCGGTACCCCCCAGCTCGGTGGCGGCTGCGGCTGCGGCAGCAGCGGCCACGTTGCCGGTGAGCGTAGCGGGGAGCTTGCTGCGGGCACCGCCGCTGTTGCTGCGGGCGGCCGAGAAGTACCCTCGGACGCCCAAGTGCGCCCGCTGCCGCAACCACGGCGTGGTGTCGGCGCTGAAGGGCCACAAGCGGTACTGCCGCTGGAAGGACTGCATGTGCGCCAAGTGCACCCTGATCGCTGAGCGGCAGCGCGTCATGGCGGCACAGGTGGCGCTGCGCCGCCAGCAGGCCCAGGAGGAGAACGAGGCCCGCGAGCTCCAGCTGCTCTACGGCACGGCCGAGGGGCTGGCCCTGGCGGCCGCCAACGGCATCATCCCGCCACGGCCCGCGTACGAGGTCTTCGGCTCCGTCTGCACCGGGAGCGGCGGCGAAGGAGGCGCCGGCGCCTCAGGTAAAGCCATCATCGCCGCTGGCGGTGCCGGGGGGGAAAGAAGCCGGGAGGGGCAGCGGGGAACGGGAATGGCTCGATGCTACTGCCCGGGGTGCCAGGATGGCAGCCAGGATGCTCCGCGGGGCCCGCCCGGGACAGCCGTACTGATGCTCTCTCCTCCTCTCTCTCCGTCCCGCAGAATCCAAGATGCAAAAGTTCGAGCTGTTCCCCAAGACACTGCTACCGAGCCGCGCCGTCACCCCGCAGCAGGCGGGCGGGAAGCCTCTGTCGCCGGATGGCGAGTCCGTACCCGGCACTTCCTCCCCAGAAGCTCGCCACGGCTCGGGCTCGGAGAACGGGGATGGCGAGTCTTTCCTGAGCTCGCCCGTCTCCAAGGGCCCGAAAGAAGGGGAGGAGAGCCCGGGTTCCATCAGCCCACTGGGCTCGGACTCGGGCTCGGAGGCGGACAAGGACGAGCAGGACCCATCGCCCTCGGCCGGCGGCCGACAGCGGACTCCCATCGACATCCTGACGCGCGTCTTCCCAGCGCACAAGCGAAGTGTACTGGAGCTGGTGCTGCAGGGCTGCGGCGGGGACGTGGTACAAGCCATCGAGCAGATCCTCAACAACCGCGGCCCAGAGAAGGGCCCTGAGGAGGGCTGGGCTCGGGACGGCGCCTTGCAAGGTCTTCCACCCAGTCCCGCCACCACCGCCACCCATCACCGGCCCTTGATAGCCGGTGCCATGGCCCCCGCCATTGGCACTTTGGGCAGCCGCTCTGCCTTCTCCCCGCTGCAGCCCAATGCCACGCACTTCGGGGCCGAGGCCGGCGCATACCCGCTGGGCACCCACCTGGGACTCAACCCCCTGCGCCTCGCCTACTCGGCTCACAGCCGGGGACTGGCCTTCATGACTCCCTATTCCACGGCCGGGCTGATGCCCACCCTGGGGTTCCGGCCGCCCGTGGACTACGCCTTCAGCGACCTCATGCGGGACCGCTCTGCCGTGCACAAGGAGCAGGTCTACTCCGGCGGGCTCTACGGGCCTATGGTCAACAACAACCCCGAGAAGCAATAGCAGGGGTGGCTTCCTAACGCTCATCTGTGTAGGGGTAGTTAGATAGGCACGGGTGGATGGACACGGGTGGCTTTTTCTCCTCTCTCCCCCGTACAGGTGATGATTGCGTGCAGAGCCCGGCGCGGACAGATGTAGGTGTGTTAAAACGGTGATCAAGGTGCACTTTCATTGTCCAGACATGAGTCACTCTTTGTTGCTTATGGCCATAAGCATGGATATCCTTGGTGCGTCGGGTGTGTGCACACACACGCTCACACACACTCCTTCCCACACACATACATATATATATATATGTATACTAGCAAGTGTATAATGTTATAAAATGGAAATCTAAGTTATTAATGTAACTTGTAGGTGAACTTGGTATTAACGTTAAGCTAAAGGTTAGACAGCTCATTGTAATACTTACCAGGCATATAGGTGAAACATATTGTCAAACTGAAAGCCTTTTCCTTCCTATCCCCAGCAATGTTCTGATCTGTATATAACATTGGAAAGTAGTTATATTTGTAACTGTCCGTAGGACCCCGGCACCAGCGGTGTGTGACGGTTTAACAAGCCTCATTCATTTGTGATCTGCAAGAAAATTGCTTTCTTGTTCCAATGTAGCAAACTTCTTGCTGTTTCTAACAGGTAATTCTGTGTTTCCATTTCATAGAAATAAATGTTATTTTCTATTAAAAAAAGAAATCGGTCTTATAAATGGCAAATGGTATTTTATGAGCCAGTGGAAGTGTGTTTAGGAAATACATTTAAAAAATATGGTCAATATTGAAAGGAGTTTGTGCAATTAGCACAAATATGTTTACTACATTTTTATCTTGGTCAAAACAGATATTCTTCAGAAAATTTATAAATAAAAATGAAGCATACAAACCAGAGCAACTTTGTTATCAACTGAAATTGTCAAATATGTTTATTTCTGGTCTGGTATTTTTTTACTATCTATGCCAGGAGAAAAAAAACTTCTGAGTTGTAAATTTAGTTGTGTTTTTTTTTTCCCCCTTCGATATTTCACCAATTTTTATCACATTTGGGAAATCTGGCATTGTCACAGAGAAGAAAAAGCACAGTTAAATCAAATGTCTGCCTGGCCAGCCGCGAGTTGTGCAGCAGCACAGAGGTATTTTTTCCTCACGTCTGAAATTCGAATATATGTTTCGATGGTTTCTGTATCAGCATAAGCAAAGGGATATGTAACAGTGATGGGCTTTCAGAACGTGTCTGCAACAGGAGAGAATGAGTTAAGGCACCACAAACTCAGTGCCGTGGATACGAGCAGGGAAGGTTTTGCTGCTTTACTTTTGAAGCGAATGTCCTTCCAAAGCTGCCTCTCATTTCAAGAGTAAAAGCTACACGTGGGTTCATTATTTTGTTTGTATGCTTTTAGTTTGTTGTTGTTTTTTGATTTTGCACCTTTTTTCCTCTCACTTCCCTCTCCCCCCCCTTGTNCCCCCCCCCCCCCGCCTTTTTTTTTCTTTCTCCATAATGGTGTCCGACTATGCTGCAAGATCAGAAAGCAAGCAAGGCATTCCACCCTCTGTTTACTTATTTCTTGCGACGAGTCGGAGGACAGCGGGCGTACCCCCAGCACTCAGAGAGCCTGATCCTTCTGAAGGCTGGAGCACGATTTTCCTACCAGTCCTGGGAGCGTTTGGCCCAGGAAAACTATTACTCACAAAGAACAAGTGCAGTGCATGGTTGAATTAAGACTGTAAAAGCTCCTAAAGTTGGTTGGTATGGAAACCTAATCCCACCGAACCGCTCCGTGGCACAGCTGGACTGTTTACTTTCTCACTTCAAATATAACTGTGTAAACATTGGCTCCGAGCTGACAGCGCGGCTCCTACCAACCAGTTAATATACTGGTAGGGCTGGGAGGAGATGCACCCCACCGTAGCTACTGAAGGAAGCCCCTGGGTAAAATCAAAGGACGGGAGCGAGTAAGATGCAGTTCTTCCTTTACTCACGCAATTGATCTGGCTGGATACAATTTTAAGATTTTCTTTAAAAACAAGGGGGAAAAAAGAGTAAGTAAATATTACAGATTACACCCAGGTAAATACTTTTGACCCTGACCCATCCCGGGAGCAGCCAAATCAATATCACAAGGGAAACTTTTTAAAGTCTCGTGTTCCAAGAGTGGGTGAAACTTAATATTACTACAATAAAATGGTTTAATAAAGAAAGGCTTTAATAGTGAGCTAATTTGATTGAATTTCCTAATTCCACTTTAATTGGAAAAGGAGTTGTCTGTTTGGTTATATAGTGCCAGGGTTATGTTAGACTGGGGGGAAAAAAAAAGATGAACTTTGAGCATCTGAATAAACTTTTTTTTCCTTTTTTTTTTTTTTTCTTGGCAGCTGACTTTGTGCGGGATGGGTTTCCATATTTAGGGTTATGAATGGGCTACAAAGAGCTGCTACTTAAAGAAATCAGGTCGCCACATTTCTCCTATTCTAGCCCTGTTGAGAAGGGCTTAGGAGCTGTTGATTTAACGCAGTTCCCCTTTTAATTATAAAAGCCATTCTTGTGTAGTTAGGCGAGCAGGACAATTTATCAGAACTGTTGCCGTGCCTTGGAGGTTGGCTTGAGCTTGGATTTATACAACCGACAATGGGGATCACGAAGATTAACTTTCATATGGATAGTTTAGGCTGTTAAATTGGGGGGAGTAGGAGGAGAGGGTAAGAGAATCCGACACATTGAGCTAATTCCCATAGATTAAAAGGAAAATAAAAATAAAAAAAAAATCCCTTGGGTTTGAAACTGCCTGGGAGAGGTTCATATAACAGGAGCCTCCAGCCGGACATAAAATATTCAGTTTCCTTTTTAGAGTAAAATAAAATGCTGTCACCTGAATAAAAATCCACGGAACCGAGTATAAATTATTTGTAAAGCAGCGAGGCTGCGGGCGAGCTCTCGCAAACTTCCTTGTTAATTAAATCTTAATCCACGAGTCTGAGGAAGCGGCTCGGCTGTGCGAGCGCCTGCTCTACATACAGTGGGACACGTTCCGGAGTGATATTAACTGCACTAGTGTTTAATATGAATCAGCCCTAATCCACAGCATAATAAAGATCAAATTAGACTAACCATTTAGTAGCGAAATGACATTCCTTCACCTAAAATGAACCTCTCCTGTTCGCTTGCGAGGCTGCCAGCCGGGAAGGGGAAGGGAGGGGATTGTTCGGTTTTCCAGGCTGGTTGTTTTATTTTTAAGTATGAAGTGTGTGTAAAAACTCTACTACCCTCCCACTCTATTCTCAGAGCCGCCTCTCCTCAACCCTCTCCGGACTGCTGGGAAACGGGGCACCAAGCCCCGGGACAGCCGAGACCGCGTCTGTCCCGGGGCTCGTTGCCTCGTTTTCCGGCCTGGAAAGGGCTCCACAGCCCAGTGCTACCTCTGAGACGAGGGAAGGGACAGCTCCGAGTGTCCCTCACCGAGACGGGGTGGCCTTTGTGCTGGCCCTGAGCAAACACAGCTGCTGCCGGTGCAGCCGGGCCCGCGGTGGCATCGCTGGTGAGGGTTGGGAGGAGCGATTTTACCCCGTTCCACCGCTCTCCTCTCGCTCCCCGCTCTCTAACATCCCTTCTTCCTTGTACCCAACGGGTGCGAGCCCAGGTATCTCCCTCTCCCGAGATATTTCCGTTTGTGGGAGCCCAGGCCTTCCCAGGGCACTTGTGTGTCAGGCATACAAACGTTCCATGTTCTCCAGGCGAGGGAACACCTCTAATCATGCAGTTATCCGCCCCACATCACCCCTCCTCCGTGTTGTCATAATATCCCCATGGCAACTACAGCAATTACTTTTATATCAGGACAACAACGGGAAAGTATTTAATATATTTAAATGTGACTAAGCAGGTGGGGGAAAAAAAAAAAAAAAGGAAAGAGAAAAAACAGCAAGAAGGAGCAGTTCCGTGGGATGAGCCGTCAAAGCGTGGCTGCAGCTGTCGGTAGACCCCCGGGTATGACATCCCCGGTTTCCGTCGTCTCCGGGGACTTCCACTCACCCGAGGGAACGGCAGCTCGTTTAGAGCTCAACAGATGGAATCGAGTGTTTTACTTTTTTTTTTTTTTGCTTCTTTTAGGATCAGTGAAAATCCATTCCAATTTCTGTCACCCGGGTTTCAACAGAAATATTAACACTCCATTGAAAAAAACTATTTTTGCCCTATTACTGCTCCTTTCCACGTTCTCCTTCATTTTCCTCTATCTCTTTATTAAGGAAAAAAAAAAGAAAAAAAGATATTGTTTGCCGTAAATTTGAAAAGCAGAAATAAAAAACACGTTAAAAATATTACATAAAAAGAGGATTTTTTGGGGGGGGGGGGGGAGAAAGGCATAAAAAGGTGAGAAAATTAACTTGAGTGAATATTTTATTTTGAAAATTATTAATTTTCGGTCAGTCTCCCTCGTCTGTGTGTTTTTAGGGAGTCTAATAATGGGCGGAGGAGACGCTTCTGTCCCAGGCGCGCTGCCGGGACGGCACAGGATGCCCGCGACGACTGCCGGGGTCCGGGGGCCCGGGCTCCGCAGGCCTCTGAAGCTCCCAGAACTGGGGAACCTTGAGCTCACCTTTAAAGCGTGAGGCGGGTTGCTGGATTAAATGGAAATTATCGACGGCTGTGGGAAAGGGAGGGTGTGGTGCAGCTGCCGGAGAGGTGATGTTAATGCGAGGGGTGCGGCCAAGGGTTGGGGGAGGAGGAGGTTAAAGGGTTGGGGGATGAGCTGGGTCACCTTGGCTATCACGAGTGCGGGGTGATAGAGCTGGAGAAGGTAGGTTTGCAAGCAAGCCCAGCGTTGGATAATGCGAAAGGTGGAAGAATTGGGGAGAGTATGGAAGGGGTGAATTTCAGCACAGAAGGGCTGGGCTTATGGGGTCTTTGCATTGTGAGAGCTAATAGAGAGCTTGGATGCAATAGCAAGGACTGTGGAAATACTTAGGAATTACTAAAATAAGGTGTTGGTGCCTGTATTACAGGAGTGCACTTGCTGAGTGTTGAGTTTGAAGGACAGCCATGTTCATGAAAAGTGTAAGGCAGCGCTTTGGGCTGTATTAAACACCTATTACAAGCTGACTTTCCTGAGGGAGCCTTTAAGAATTGATTATACCCTGCACAGGCTGAGCAGGGCAGGACTATGTGGCAGGATTTATATTTTCAAGGAAAACTCTGACAGGCTTGTGGCTCCAGATATAGCAATATCTGGTACTGTACAGAGGTCAGGAGATTGAATTAAGTGCATGCTCATAATACAGGCTAAGGGCTGAGCAAGTGGCCATCAGTGTAGAAATGGTGATGGATGCTTCTACAGTGACTCATTGGTTGTTCATGTGGAAACAAGTATGTCGAGAGAGATGAAAATGCTTAAAGACAAGAAGATGTAAGTGTAAGCTGCAACAGGTTGTTTGGCAACCATTTTTAACCACAACAAAAATCTGAGGCCTGCTCTATCCAAATTCTAGAGTAAACTCATGTTCACTTTTACCCCAGGTGTGAATTTGGCAGATATGGACAAGGGCATGATGAGACACCCACCCAGGAGATAATTCCATTTGGAATGTTGTTTTGTGCAGTATTGGATTTACCTGTATGTGGGAGCTAAAGTCTTGCTTGAGATTTTATCTTAGCTCCTTGCCAACTCTAAACTACAATGGTTAAAAAAATGTTGCTTCCAGACAACCCTGTTCTGATGGCATGGAAGGGCAAAGTCTTGTCATATACTGATTAGTGGATTTTCTGTAAGAGATGGTGATATGTGTGACATGTTCTGATCCCTGCCTTCACACAGAAGCTCTGCCTATGTGAACTCTGTAATGCAGATCTGTGGAGGATAAAGATGGATCCTTTGGCATGTTTTCAGTATATGTATACCTGTAGCTAGCATGAATGTGGAGAGGTTTTTCTACTGTATGTTCCTCTCCCCTCCTTGTATTTTTTTTTATTTCCCTCTCTTACTAATGTGCTGTAAAACTTGTTTCTCCATGGTTAATTTTTTCCCCCTGATATATGAATAGATGAAAAATAACTATGAAAAAAAGTAATTAATTTCAGAGAAAGGTACAGAAATCCATTGAAAACAAGTTACTGGAAGTCTTAATGCTCATCAATAATTGCAAATTGGTTATGCATATCTTCAGAAAGTAGCTGACTATTTAATCAGGCAAATATAATATATGGGCAGGATCTGTGCAAATCTGAGAAGGTTTGTGACATCAGGGCAGGCTCCTGGGGGGAAGAGGGAAAGGAAACCAGAAACAGAGGGTAGATCTTTTCGTGTGGTCTGACAGGCAGATGGAAAGCATGAATTACAAAGGCTTTTAGAAAGATCTGCTTGGGGTTTATGTTTACAGAGAGATTTAACAAGACTGGCTGGCCCTAAAATACTGAGGTCATTGCTAAAATCAGATGTTTGAAAGTGAAATGGGGTACCAGCCCTGGACCAGACTATAGGAAAGGCTCACATAGATTCAACGAGACAGGAACGGGGCCAGCAAGGCAGGGCCCCTACAAACCATTCAGTTGAGCCAGAAGAGGGCTTAAGGGTCACCAGGACGTGAAGTCAGGGGAGGGAGAAGGGTATGACCCCTGCTAAAGGAGCTGGATTCAGAGGCTGGGAGTTGCTAATCAAGAGTAGCAATGACAGCATGAAAATGAGCTCAGATTTATGCGATAGGGACTTACTGATGAAGTAGCTTTATAGGGAACAAAGGTATCAAGATGTTACCTTCCTTGGAAGTGGGATACGGAATATTGATTTCCTCTCACGGCTTGTGGAAGCCTGTGATTTACCTAGGGTAGAACTCATGGATTTCCTCAGTTTTTTAAATTCCCCTGCTTGAAAGGTTAGCCATAGATATTTACAGCCAAATGTGTGGGACAGATTGTGGAGATTATAATTTAAAGAGCTTTTGCTTTGTTTGTAAGGGGAGAGTCAGGTATCTTACACTGGTTAGGAGAATCTAATTAAAGACCTGCCCAATAGGAGTAAATGGCAAATGATCAGGCACACATAAGATGGACCAAAATTGCAATGCTCAGTCCAGCGTGCTGGAATAAAGTTATGAGATGACTGGCTTTTTCCTGCTTAGGAGGATGAATTATGTTTAGTTTCTCTAATCATTCCTTTTATCCACATTATGAAGCTTTATTGTGACAGAGAAAATAATCCTAATGCAGTGGGGCCAAGAGTGGGGAAAATACTCCAGCAAATTTGGCAAGCAATATATGGTCCTAGCTCTCCTCTGAAATTTGTACAGTTCTTCCTGAAAGCTTTGCCTTGACCAGTAGGAATTACAGACATGTTTCCAGGGTCTCTTCTCTACAAAGAATTATGTTGTAGCCTCCTTCCTGTTCAGTGGTTGAAACACTAATGGAATTTAATTTCTCAGATCCATTGGAAAACATAATTCAACCTAACTTTAAATAGCAGTATAAAACTTGTTTTATCTGGGGGAAAACTAATCTATCTTGTGGCTTGTATGCATAATGGGATACTGTTATAATCTGTTGCCCAAAGTATGCTAGACAAATAAGTTAACACAACTCTAATGTGATGGTACAAAAACACTCAGGATGTACCCCACATCCATGACAAATACTTAGACAAGAGGGAAGAGGCATTAATGATGTGTTTTACCATTATTGAGTTTTGTGGTCCCTTCCAACTGCTAACATTCTGTGTTTCTGTTAGATGGAAATGCCTATGGATTCTGATGGCAGGCTGAAATGTAAGTTAACTGGCCCTCTAAGATCCTGTGCATTTTTCACTTTGGTTTCCTTGTTTCACTCCTGGGAACGGGCTCAGCTATTTTTCAGTATCTGCTACCTTGGTGAGCATCAAGAGAGGGACTTGTTTCCTTTGCAAGCAAGGATAAGTACATCTGTGATCTGGAAAGATCTTGAAGCCTGTTTGAGATGAGGATGTCTAGGATGACTATCAGAATTAACTCTATGTGCTGGCTTAGAGCGGATCCCTCTCCCAGTAAAGTAAATTTGCCTCAACTCAGAATTTTGGAAAGTTGGAGGAAAAAACAAAATTGCATTTCTGTACAGTTTAAATATAATAGTATAAGAAGAATAAGCAACTACAGAAATATTATAACCTGAAGATGGGGAAGGGGTGCAGCAGCAGCTAAAACAGTGGCGGGGGAAGATAGCAGCGGGCGCAGCAGAAGCAGTAAGGGGGAAGATGCAAGTTGTGATTCCAGACATAAGCTTTTGATGCGCCAATGAAATAATATTAACTTATTCATTGTTGCCATTTTATGGCCTATCCCTGGAATGTTCACCTCTCCACTCGGAGGCTCCAATACTCTTCCACTTCTAAGTTTCTCTGTTCCCATTTTTTTTTTTTTTCTGCCTGAGCTAGAAATCTAGCTCAAAGGGCCACACTCTAGAGCAGGGCTGACAAAATGGTTTATTTAGCCTTTGAGTGGGGAATAGGTCTTCAGCTTGAAGTCTGTGGCAATGGAGGTGATGAGTGATAGGTGGGCTCTTAAGAGGGCTGGGCTGGCTCTTGAAAGTGGGCTAAGCCTTTACTCCTGTGTTATTTTATTCCTCATCATTCAAATGTTTAAGGAAACTTAGTCCTCATTAGATGGGCTGAACTGAACAACAGTAAATGATGTTCCATAGCCTGTAAAAAGCAAAGAATGACCTGCTGAAGTCACTGGTAAAGTGTCTGGTTTTCTTGCATGCCCCAGCAGGGTGGATGCTGCATCTAATGGATGTTGATGATACTGGGCAGAGATGCTGTCATTAAGAAATTGCCTGCTGGAACTCTCTCCAGCCATCTGGCATCCAAAATGCAACAGCAAAAAAGATCCTGTTGGTGATTTTCAGGAGATGTTTTGCACAGAGCCATCTTTGTTGACTGTGTCTATTGTTTTGCAGATGTTTATGCTATCATGGATTTCCCTCCCCCCACCCAACCTTCATCAAAAGTCATGCTCCCCCCAATCAAAGGATTAAGTCTAACATAAATAAAGCATATATGACATTTTTATCTTTAAGAGCATTTTTTTTAAACAGAGCTTCAGATCATATGTTAAAATTCAAATATTTGCAATTTTTACCCCCTGGACTACTGCAGGATTTTTTTTTTCCCAAAAAAATTCTGCATGCAGATGATTTTATTTATTTTGACTGATTTGTTCTTTGGTTTCTGAGTGTTGCTCCTCATTTTCTGAAAGAATAGGTTGTATCTATTTTTCTCAAAGCTTTTGAAGGCTTTCTGAATAAAAATGAAAATATCTTCTTAGTGTCTGTCACCCTGGTTGGTGGTGACTGGGTTTTATTCTGCCACAAATGACAATGACTTAGTCTCCTCTCAGTGTAAGTGAGGCTCTTGGATGTTATGCTTCTAGATCCTAGCAGGAGCAGCCTTTCTTTCTTCACAAACCCAAACACAGAATATTACTGTGAAGCAGGATGCACAGCATTGAAGTGCTTCCTGTGGTAGCAACATGCTGCTGGTTCTTAGTGGGTGTGAGCTGCTGATCTGTTCTGAGACTAATCTGAAAATGAAATGATTCTTAAAAGAGGTATGAGTGATGCTTCAGCTGAGTGTGGTACGCTTAAAGTAAAGCATATTAACTTACATCAAGTCTTTTGAAAGGTACAATTATCCCTTATCTTTGCAGGCTGGTTTGTTTAACTTTCACTGGATTATTCTCCTGGAATAAGAATGAGATATTGCTGTTGCAGAGGAGCACTGGGACCTTGTAAATGAAGGAAGCTGTGAGGTTTTGTAGTGAAAACTGCACATGGGTCTCAGAAGATTTGGCTTGTGTACTAAATTATGCAGCTGATTTACCAACACTGTGTGACCTTGAGCTACTCTAAACAAGTTGTATGTTTTCTAAAAAATTACTACAATATTGACTGTCACCAGTTTCAGTATGAGAGACACAAAACTTCAATAGCAGACTTTTATACTTCTTGAGTATTTATTTTTAATAAGGGTCCTAATTAAGTGTGTAATCTCTATTGCAGGAAAGCTCTCCTGGACTCTGTCTTCAGTCATTAAAATGTGTCAAATTCCTCAGAGTTTAGAGCAGAGCTCTAACAATGGCAAAAAAAAAGTATGTATTCAGGACATGGGACCTGTCTCTAACATATGTCAAAGAACATGGTTGTAAATAAGTTCAGCAATCAAGTATAGCATTATATATTTCCTCACTTTCAGCTATACAAGCAGAGTCCCTGACTTTACTCAGGAAGCTATACTGTTGAGAGACATGGAAAAGTAAAATACCCTCTGCTTTATAATAAGTCATTCCAGCTCTAATTAACACTTCTTAGTGTTAATTGTAACCCTCTGTTCTGTGCTTTTCAGGGACAATATTTCCCAAGCACTGCTGATGAAATGTCAGGCAGAGGTAATAATTTTGTTTTCCTTGCTATTATAACATTGTGCCATAGATATAGTTATATACAGAGATATGTGCCAATCAACCAACAGAGCAAACAAGATGAAGGAGTAAAAATCTTCTCCTTGGAGAGCTCCTTAGGCAGACAATGAATTATGAGTTCTCTGCCTAGAGAACTTGCAGTGAAAGTGGCTATTCCTAACGGCATATCTCACTGTGATTCAAAACAATAATGTTAGGTGGTTTATTAAATCAATAGACTTAACAGGATGGAGTGGTGAAACAAGAAAAAGAAATTGTTAATTTTTTTTTTGCATGATCTGCAGGCTTCTAACATGAATGTTACATAAATACCATTGGCCAATATTTGCAGAACATCATTTGATGGTCAATAAAGATGTTTATGTTGTTGGAAGGGTGAAACCCTGTTGGCATTCCAGCAAATTTACCTATCCTGGTTTGGCAGTCTGAAGGAAATGAGAAGCAGGAACAGGAGATTGACTCTTAAAACATCACTCTGGTGCTGGCAAGGCTGCAGAACTACTGCAAAAGAGAAGTAAGAAAGGATATGGGGCCATCAGATGTCACTGATCTGCAAGATTTTTCTTTTGGAATGCAACTCCAAACCTGAAGGTGAAGTTTGGTCTGTGGCATGAGAACGTAGAGCAATGTCTATCTCACTCAAACAATCTAATGCTCAATGTTTTATAAGAAGAAGAAAGAGAACTGGCTGAAAATAAAACCAAGACCAACCAACCTCCATGATGAAATGTTAAAAAATATTTTAATTTTTTTTTTTAAATGGAAACACAGTACTAAATTTAGGTGTAACTCTAGTCTTTCAAATATTACAAATTTCTCTCTGCCAGCTAACACTTGAACTTGCAGAAGACTTGATGACTCAGCAGAGCTTCTGGAAATTCTTTGACATGTTACTTTTAAGAAACCTCTGTTGTTCACAACCTAGTGAACATCAAACCTTTGATCACAGCTCTGAGTGCAGCCATCCAGCCAAATCCTTATCCAGTGAGTGGCCCACCCCTCTGAGCCATACTTTTCCAATTTGGTGACCAGGATGTCATGTAGGACAGTGTCAAAGGCTTTGCACAAGTACAGGTAGATGACCTCAGTTGCTCTTTCCTTATCCACTGATGCTATAACTCCATCACAGAAAACCACCAAGCTAGTCAGGCATGATTTGCCATTGGTGAAGCTATGCTGGTTAACACCAATCACCTCTTTGTCCATTTTCCATATACCATAGCAAGGCTTTCAGGAGGGTCTGCTCCATGGTCTTCCCAGGTACAGAGGTGAGACCTACTGGCCTGAGTTCTGGGGTCTGTCTTTTTTCCTGTTTTTGAAGGCAGGGGTCATGTTTCCTCTTTTCCAGCCATCAGGGACTTCACCAGATAGCCACGAGATTTTGAATATGATAGGCATTGGTTTGGCTACTTTGTCTGCCAGTTCCTTCAGGACTTGTGAGTGGATCTCATCAGGCACCTTCAGATTCTTAAGATGTTCTTTGCTTACAGTGGGCAGATCTTCCTTTCCTCCCTCCCCACTGTGTTTTCTGGACTTTGGGCAGTACAGCTAGAGCCCTTGCTGGTGAACTCTGAGGCAAAGTAGTCACTGAACACTTCAGCCTTCTCCATATGTCATGACTAGGTCTCCATTCTCCTTCTGGAGAGCTCCCACATCTTCCCTAGTCACCATTTTGCCCTGATGTACCTGAAGATATTCTTCTTATCCCCTTTTATGTACCTAGCCAAGTTTAATTCTATCTGTGCTTTTGCTTTTCTAACCTCATCCTGGCTGCTTTTTCAGTCTTCCCACTTGGCTTATTCTTGCTTCTATTGCTCATAGACTCTGCTTTTTTGCCCAAGTAAGTCCAGGAAGCATCTTGTTTGTCCATTCTGGCCTCCTGGCACTCTTGCTTGCCTTCTTTCTTCTTGGAATGCACCACTTCTGGGCTTGGAGGAGATGGTCCTTGAATATCTTGGGCCCCTCTTCCCTCTGGGGCTTTATCCTGTGGCACTCTGTCCACATCATGGTCCCTACAGCCAAGACTGCCCTTACGTTTTGTATCACTCACTGGCCCCTCTTTGGTGAGGACAAGATCTGGCACAGGACCTTTTCTTGTGGATTCCTTTACCACTTGGAGGAGGAAATTATCATCCATGCATTTCAGGAACCTCTTAGATTGCTGGTACCCTGCTGTGTTGCCCTTCCAACAGATTGAAATCTCCCATGAGGACCAGAGCTTGTGAACACAAAACTGCTCCTGTTTCTAGAGAGTCTCTTGCACTCGATCTTGGTTAGGTGGCCTGTAGCAGGCCTCCACAATGATGTCACCTTCCCCTGCTTTCCCTTTAACTGTCACCTCTTCTTCTACCCCTAGATGAAGCTCTGTGGACTCTAGTTGGTCTCTAGTGTATAGGGCCACACTCTCTCCCCTTCTCCTCTGCCTGTCTTTCCTCAAGAGCTTATTCTCATCAGGTTGCACACTCCACTCGTGGGAGCCATCCCATGTTTCAGTAATGCCCACTCTCCCACGTCCTGCATTTCTCACTGGTGAGCTTTGTGGGCTTATTTCCTCTAACTAAAAAGGAGTAGTTTGTTTTTTGTGAAGCACAAATGTGAGAGAAGAGAAGCATCTGAAGGGGTCCTACAGGAAGGCTGGGGAGGGACTATAAGATCTTGCAATGACAGGACAAGGGGCAATGGGTTTAAACTGGCAGAGGGAAGATTTAGACTGGATGTTAGGAGGAAGTTCTTTACAGTAAGGGTGGTGAGGCACTGGAACAGGTTGCCCAGGGAGGTTGTGGCTGCTCCCTCCCTGGAGGTGTTCAAGGCCAGGTTGGATGAGGCCTTGAGTAACCTGTTCTAGGGGGAGGGGTCCCTGCCTATGGCAGGGGGGTGGAACTAGATGATCCTTGAGGTCTCCTTCCACCCTTACCATTCTGATTCTGTGAGGTGGAGGTTTAGTAGGTCAGATGGCAGTGCCTGCTTCTGGGGAAGAAAGGGCTGGAGGGAAATGGGAGAAGGGTGGCAGGAGACAGTGTAAGCTGGTACGTGGGTAGCCAGCCCCTCTGCCCCTCTGCAGACGCTTTCCTCGCCAGAGGGGCCAGCTTGGCCTGGCCAGCTCGGGGCCCATCTGTGGATACTCGGGGTGGTGTGTGGGCGGTCAGCATGACTTTTGGAAGGCACTGTGGTTTTTCAGACAAGGTAAAGGCCAAGCCTTGAACTCCTGCCAGCTTTTAACCACCTTATGGCCCTTCCTGTGAGAATGGGAGCCAAAGTCAACCTATGAAGGTTGCTGTGGCCATGGCCTAGGCAGGTGGCTGTGTCGGGCAGTGGTGCTGGGCAGGCTCCTGCCCTGAGGGGCAGCTGGGGTGGCTGCGGGGCCAGGTGAAGCCAGCAGCTGCCATTGCAGGACCATCACACACAGATGACATGCTTGTCTCCCTCTCTCTGAGGGAGTTTTTCCTGGTGAGAGATGCCTCTTTTGTCTTTTCTGCCTTTGATTGTGTGCTTTCAGCTGTGCCAGGCTGTATCTCCTTTGGGCAAGGGGCAGCCATGGGCCTCCTGGCAATGTCCCTGTGCCACCTCAGTAACTCATCCCCTAGTCCCATAGGTGAGCTATATCTGCAACCTCTGCTCAACCTCTTGGACAACTGCCTGCAGCACCATGGCTGAGGTGTGGCCTCGTTTGCCCTCTCCCTGTGTCCCAAGCGAAACAAGATGGCGGTGAGGAGGCCCTGGGCCTCCTGCTCCTTCAAGGCTTCTTGCCTTCAGAGAAACTTCCACCTGGATTAAATTAGCCTTTGGAGCTAATTTCAGTTAAATGTATGCATGATTTCTTCCTAGTGTTGAAGTGCTGAGCATGTTTGATGGCAGCTGGGACAGTGAGCATTGCCTGGGTGAGAGACAGAAGAGCTGGTGGAAACAAGGTGCGAGGGTCTCTTTACCTGACATCTTGAGGTACCATTGGCATGCTTTTGGCTCAATTTTAAGCACTGTCAGGCGCACCTACTGACTCTCAGGTAAGAGGAGGCCTGGTAATTGACATTGACCCTTATCACATTAAATTGCATTGCCAATTTTTATTTTTCATGTTCCTCTGTGAAGACTTCTGAAACCAATATAGCCTCTTGGCCCCAGCCCCGGCCATGAAAACCACCCTGACTAGACTCAGCCAGCTGGAAGTTAAGGACTGAAGCTCTATTTACAGCTTAGCACAATATCCAAGCAGATATATACACTATATACATGAATATTTACAGAAATATACAAGTTAAAGGTAATACAGAAACATAATACTCCTGCCAGAAATCAAAGTCCCCAGGAGGGGCTCCCAGCCACCCTTCCACCTTCTTCCCACCCCTCTACCTTATCCCAGGATTTAGTTTATGTGCAAAGTGAGTTTGGAGGATTGGTAAGGGGGGTTAGAAGCAGAGTGGTTAGTTAGGTTATCAGAGAGGCCAGCAGACACACACCTGCTAGCGAGCCCGAGACACACTCTCTCTGTCTTATCTATGATATTTGTGTTCTTATTTTTATACATCTCAGCAAGCCTATGAGTGAAGTAGACATCACCATTGTTTACTTTTCACAGCCTATAATCTATTTTTTTTTCATTAAAATATTCCAATTAGCCTTGAATCAGCACACTTATGCAATATGTATTTTGAGAGACTTTGTAACCAAATGACAAATTCACAGAGCCCTGCAACTGTGTGTGAACAGTCCTGGCTGAATTAAGTGATGAGAGTCTCTTTGTGCCTGCATGTATACATAAGTAAATATGTCAGTGTATGCACATATCTACCTATCTTACCCTTGTGAATTAATTTACCATTTTTAGGTTCTTTGCTAATTAAATTTTCTAACGCAGCAGTTCACTACTCTGCATCATGTCACGCATGCTGACCATGTGCTGACTTAAGGCTGAGGATAATGTAGCAGGGGTGCTGGTTATGGCAGACTCATTCTCAGGAGATGAATGAGAAATGGGTGCTTTGTGATGAAGTTTGTTTTGTGTAGATTAGAAAGATAATGATACATATGAGAGATTAGAATGTGACATTAAGACCAAAATAAACATGTGAACCAGCTCTACAAAAGCCACACTGTGACAGCAAGATCTGAAATCAAGTGGTAAACCATATGGCTCTGAGATTCAGTTTTAAACTTGAAATACCAAAGACAGTGTGCTAGACCTGAGCTAGTGAACTCCTATTTCATAGAATGTCAGGGGCTGGAAGGGACCTCAAAAGCTCATCCAGTCCAAACCCCCTGCCAGAGCAGCATCTCCTACACCAGACCACACAGGAACACATCCAGGCAAGTTTGGAATATCTCCAGAGACGGAGACTCCACAACTCCCCATGGCAGCCTGTTCCAGTGTTCTGTCACCCACACAGGGAAAAAGTTCCTCATGTTTACATGAAACTTCCTATGCCTCAGCTTCCACCCAGTGTCCCTTGGCCTGTTGTTGGGCATCACCCAGCAGAGCCTGGCTCCAGCCTCCTGGTGCTCACCTGCACATCTTTAGAACCATTGCTGAGGTCATCTCTCAGTCTCCTCCAAGCAGCACAACCCCAGCTCCCTCAGGCTCTCCTCCTAACAGAGCATCTTTGTGGCTCTGGGCTGGACTCTCTCCAGCAGTTGCGTCCCTCTTGAACTGGGGGGCCCAGAACTGGACACAATACTCCAGAAGTGGCCTCAGCAGGGCAGAGTAGAGGGGCAGTAAAACCTCTCTTGACCTACTAACCACAGCCCTTCCAATACACATATTATGCATGTGGATGGTCTCCATGACTTTCATAGTGACACATTTCCCATATTTTTTAAAGATTTTACAGTCTTTAGATACAGGACTGCTTTGTTCATGTGCCAGCTCCAGAACCACAGTAACAAATTTTAAAGTGAATTCTAACTTGTTATTTGATATTGAAAAGCAGATGAGTACTAGCATAGAAAATATCCTACTGGAATGTGGAGAAGCTGATACTATGGTAATTTAATCATTTAATTGCATGTCAAAAGGAAAGTAATTACAGTTAAGAAAAACATAGCTGGGAAAAAGTGTGGGGGTTTAGTTATTTTTTATTTATTTATTTTATTTATTTTTTTTTTTTAAATAAGCTCTCCTGGACATCTCATGTCATTTTACTGACTTCAGTGAAGACCTCAGAACCATAAAATGTAAGTCACTTTTCTCAGTTTTCTTGCATCCTTCATCCAGCTCTTCCTTGATGACCAAGCAGGTTTATATGAAGATGAGCCAATGGGTTCTTTCTCCTTCCAGGAGTGTACCCCACCATGTAAGCAAGGAATTGTAAAAGGGACAAACAATATGCACATTGAATTTCATTGCTGATCTTCCACTCTATCAAAATGAAACCTGAATTATTTAGGTGCAATAATTCTGCACTGAGGAAAAACAACAGTTTTGGCAGGCCTTGTAATACATGTCTCGAGGTCATCTACTAGTAACTTGAGGATGTCAAGTGGTCATGAACAGTATACAATTAAATTATTTGGCATGTCTGGTCTGTTATTTATTCTGAATTAAATCAAAGTTGAAAGTTCAACTCAACAAAGTTCAAATCACATATTGGACTTTCTTCCTTTCATTATACTTTTAAAAACAATAAGTATTTTTGTGCATTGTTCTTACAAATATATTTTTTTTTTCTCTCTTTATGAAAGAATTACAAAAATAGAAAACTGTTCTCAGAAAACACCATCTAAAAAAGAAGACTGAAATTAAAGAACTTGCATAGATTCATAAAATGATCTGGATTAAAAAGAACATTTAAAGGTCAACTAGTCCAACTGCCCTGCAGTGATCAGGGACATTTTCAACTAGATCAGACTGCCCAGAGCCTCATTCAACCCGACCATAAATGTTTCCAGGAATGGGCATCTACCACCTCTCTAGGCAACCTGTTCCAGTGTTTTTGCCATCCTCATTGTCAAAAAAGTCTTCCTTACGTCTAATCTGAGTCTCTCCTCTTTTAGTTTAAAACCATTATCCCTGGTCCTGCTGCTACAGATACTATCAAAAACTCTGTTCTCATATTTCTTATAAGCCTTCCTTAAAATTTCTTTAGATATTTCACAATTCTGTAGGAGCAAGATCCAAGGGAATCAAAATCTATGTTGGTGTTGTGTGTAGGATTTTTTATTTTAAAATTTTCATAGTTGATATCTAGCATTTAGTATTTTAAGTACCATCATCATGAAAATGTTCTAGCCAAAAGAATTCATGTCATGTTTGGGACAAAGTTTTTAATCAAAAGCTGACCAAAAGAAAAGATTTATTTTCTTGACCTTCTATAGCAATACAATTTTTTCCTCCACCTAGTTTAATTGGCACATCTACATTTAACAGAACCTCTTCAGTAACTGTGCTCTTTGCTCTGGCTTTTAAACCCTCAACCCCTATCTGTAGGTTGGTTAGCAGATTCCTGTGACTGCATATACTTTTCAAAGTGTCTTCAACCTAATTGCTGTTAAAATCACTTTGGAAAAAAAAAAATCTTACTGGACACTGTTTCTTCAGCATGTTTTTGTTTTTTTTTTTTTTTCTTTTCCTGAGATTTAGTTACCAAGTAGCAGTGCTCAGGAAGCAGCATCTCTCTTGAGAGTGACTAAAAGAGGTGATTAGGAGAATGCAGGTTTTGTAGTAGTGGTAGTTTCTTCTAATCCTCTTTGTTTTAACAATCATGCCTAAAACTTTAAAGGTGCTTGCTGAGCTCTTGTTCAAATGTCTGTGAAGGAAGTACTGTGGTTAAGATCAGCCTCTCTTGCAAGCAAACACAGAGGAAAAGGGTGCTGTAATTTGGGACTGCAACTGGAAAGGCTTTGGTTCAACTTCCTGTTCTATCAAAGATCTCCTGTGGGCTCAAGGGGAGTTAACTGGGGCACAGGTGAAATACCATGTCTTCAGCCCAACCATTCCCCATGTATGGTAGCTAGTTAAGAGTTTGAAAAGAGAAGTGTGAACTATGAGTATTGGCCAAGGTGAGAGATTTATCAAATATCTTGTAGTACTGAAAGGATTTTTGTAAAATCTGACTCCTAGTATTCCTTGAGAACCTCAGAATTGCTTTTAAGCAAACTTTCAACCATCTGATTGAGGAAGAAAAAAAAAGTCATCAAGGACAATGGCTTGATAAAATGAAAGGAATGCCATAGCTATTAAAATGTCATGTGCAAAGCAGTTCAGGACCACACCTGACTTGTTTAGGAGTCCAGGTTGGTAGTACCAGAAGATAGGCTCTTGCCTATCAGAAGCTGAAAGCAGCCAGTGTCTCACACTGGCTTCCAGAATCCATAGTTTTAAATTTAAATAATTCATGTGGTTAATGAATAATAAATTTAATAGTAATGATTAAGGCAGATGACTCTCTGTTCAGTTAAATGGTCACAGCCAACTGAAAAATGTGTGTGGTGCATACATGCTGCTCTCTCCGTTTAAGTTTGTATGCATTCATTCCCTGACAAGCTTGTTTAATGCTGTGGGTGATTCACTTTGCCCTTAGACAGTGCTTCACCATTCCCTGCCTCACACCTGGCTGCAGCAGTGTGCTTGGTTTAGAGGAGGGCAGCTAATTAATTTACAGTGTTTTGCTTCTTGTTCAGTGAAGCTCCAGAAACCACATTTTCCTTCCTGACTTCAGTGGAAGATGACTTCTTGTTCTCTGCTGGCCTGTGGGCAGTGTTCCTTGCTCTGTGGCAGTTTCCTAGCTGTTAGCCCCAAAGTCCATCCCAGTGGGAGCTGGAATAGCTCAGCAGAGCTGTGCAGAGATGGGCAGTGCTGGCTTTGGAGCTGGGTTCCTGTGGGGCTCTGGAACGAGGGAGAAAGCCCTGTCTTTTCTCTTGCCCTTCCTTCCCGCCCTTGCCATTCACTCTATTTCCTTACAGAGGCTTTGTGGAGTCTGCAGACCACAGAGCTTTTTACCTTCTTCCCCATCCTGCTCCTTCATTCCATCTGGTGTTTGTTTTCCTGTGCTGCCTCTTGCTTGCTCCATCTGAATACTGTAAGAGTCTTGTTCTGGGTGTTTTGACAAGTGGATGCTGTATAGTGTGGGCTGTGCATCCTGGAAGTGGGTCCTGAAGCTCTAGGCTGCATTAACTTCTGCCGTTGCGTGGTTGCCTTGGGTTGGTTGAGGTCTTTGCACAAAGGGACCTCAGACTGTCATGGAATATCACTCCATCCTGGAGGACTATCTGCCTGATGGTAGGGAGGATGAGGAGGTCCTGTGCTATCTTTGTTTTGATGACAGCCAGGAACAAGATGTGGCTGACCTTGCACCTTTATGATACAAGCTTGTGTGTTGTCCCCACTGGCTGTGGGTGGCATAAATAGAAAGATCTGGATGTTGAGACAGTTCTTCCTGAATTACTCATGCAAGTGGAAAGCAATCTGTGCTTGTTCTTGTGCTTATTGTTTATTAATTATTTTGCTTTTATTGACTGAGCAAAACTATTAGGGCAATTGATGGGGTTGGAACTATTTGTTTCAGAATGTTTCTTGAGGATTTCTAGCACAATACTGAGGAGATTTGACTCCTCCTTTGTTTACAGTAGTTTGTGAGGTAAGAAGCTTCATTTTAATTTCTACACCCTTTCTCTGGAGCTCTTAGGAAGCAGGCAGCGATGGAGTTTGTTCTTTGGCACACCTTTCAGGCTCAAAACATATATTGAGTCATTGTAAGAAAAAGAGTTATCCCCAAGTTATGTGCCTGAAGCTGAACTGGTGAATGGAGGGCTTAAAAATCGGGAAATTCCTTACAGCTATCAGTTATGCATCTTAACCTGATGTGTTTTTATGGGACTATTTTCCTTTTTCCCCGAAGAAGAGCTAGTACAAGTTTTCTCCTGTGACATGTTCGCTACGCGACAGTTTGATCAGTATCTTGATTCTGCTGCCACTGTGTGGTCAAAGCCGGTCTGGTGCTTCAGGTATTCATGTTTTTTACTGTGGTTTGTGTGGAGCCAGAACAATCCTGCACCCTGTGTGTGTGTGAATCGCCTCTGTGCTACTGTAAATGAGGAGTAAGAGCCCTGAAATTGAAGAGCTCTTTGTTTGTGTTAGCAGAGCAGCCAGATGCACGTGCGGCAATAAGAATTTGCTGTGCTGACTAGGAAAAAACAACAAACAGTTCCTAAGTCAGCTCATAATTCGATACTATCACCATATGCTACAGGTAAATAAAGGCTAAACTGTCTCATAGACCTGTGCCCGAAGTCCCAGCCTCAATGAATAGCTGCTGCTGACTGAGCTGTTTGAAATACAAGCGAAAAGGGAAGACTTAGTGAGGCTTCATTAGTCCACAACTCCTACACACCCCAAGGTGATGACTTCTACCTCCGTTGTTAAGGTTGAAAAGTTGGAGATCTCTCTCAGCCTTGCACATTGTCATGGCTTCATGTATACCATGGAAGTTCTGTAACAAATAATTGAATACAGAAGTACTTAAAAGAAAACATAAGCTTTTATCCTTGTTTACAAAATAACATGGTAATAACTTACATTTTGCTGGTTTGGTAATATCCAGGAGGTTTTTTTCACTCAGTAGCTCAAGTGAGTTGAATTAGAAATGTTTTATTGTAGTAATAAATAGTGATATATCTGCAGGGACTTTCAAAGCGAGCAAAGTAGAAAACATAAATTACTCTGTGGTTTGGTTCTGCATTCCTTATTCATTCAGGATTTTCACTGGCTTCAAGGAATGCAGGAGCAAGCCCCAAATATTTGTAAGGAAATCAGGGTGAAAAAAATTTGCCTTCAGCCTAAAGATTTAAAAAAAAAAAAAAAAAAAAAGGTGAAATGTCAGCACTAGAAATTGACAGAGGGAGAAAATTCCAGCTACTAAGGGAACAACAGCTGAGAATGTCATGCAATACTTTTATTAACACAGTATGAAAGGCAATTTAAATAAATAAAAAGACCTATTTCTGCAGTTTTCAGAAGTCCTTATTTAGTGTAGGTCAAACCAAATATGCCACAAATGTTAAAATGCTTTGCAGTCACTTGACCTCAGATCCAGTCTCACCTTTATAACTCAACAGCAAGTCATGTGCTTGCTCTCTTGTCTCACACAGTGCTTTGGGGAAGAAACTGTTTCTGTGGATCTGTGCAACATCTAGGCTAACACAGACCCATGCTGAGGTGGGTTTCTTGCCTGCTGCTGGGCAGGTACCGGCAATACTTGTCCCCTTTCCATCCCCTTCTTGTGGTATTCCCACTTCATCCTATTGTCAACACTTTTGCTTTCTCTCTCTGCTTACTTTGAGGTAATGCATGTGTCTTACTCTCCATTTGCAGCATAATGGTGTCTCTAAACAAAATGGTCAATTTGATTCATACTAGAAAAATTTGTGTGTGGTGTTTTTGTTTTTTTTTTTTTTTTAAAGCTTATGTATTTTGCACTAACATGGATTGTAGACTGAAGCATTCAGTGAACTGATCCTTGCTGGGAACTGTGTTGACAGCTCTTGGTTATTGTACCATGGGAAAAGCAGGAGCTAACAGTGAAGCCTCTAGCCTTATGTGTTGTCTTGATATTGGCTGGAAGCTTTGCAGTCAGAGTGAACACTTCCAGCACTCTGCCTAAACAGCCAACTGCAGCCTAAGTCTCACAAATTATGGAAACACATGGAAACTTAGTTCATAGAGGAAGTCTTACAGGAGACAGAGTAGTGATAGTAGTGCAGATGACAGACACACAACATTTGCATGTAGTGCGATTACATAAACCACATTTCCTTTGGAAAATGGACTTAAAATAGAAACCTTTTCCAGTGCCAAACTTGCCTGTTGCAGCTAGCAGAGGATTTTTACCCATTCATGAATGTGCTGAGCTACTCACTGCTGCTGTGCTAATGTGCTTACTTGGCACCCTGGTTATACTTTCACAGGATTTTGTGAAATACTTTTATCATGGTGGTGAGAAATATGAGTGTGTAAGTGAACAGACAAGTTTTAATTTTTTGGTTTGTTTTTTCTTCAGGAGGTGGGGGGGGGGGGAAGGCAGCTTTGGTTAGGTGCTATGTAATATTTCTGAGTTCAGGGCTGAGGAATAAAATGCTGCTTTACCCACTGAGGGTGATGATGCAGGCTTAAGGAATACTATAATCAATGTGGGTCTCTATGTACAATAATAAAATAAGTATTGCCTTTTCTCCTCTGATCCTAATCCATGAACCTGTACTTCAGGACATTGAAACCCACTTTCCAGGCTTGAATTCCACCTCTATGACACCAGTGGACTTAACATTTGCTTTTTCTAGTACTATAATGGCAGTGCTATGTTGTACTCATTACCAAAGCCACTGGTAAATTTGGATGACTCCAGAAACTAAATAGGTGTGATGAAAATTTGAAGACCAAAAGCATCTTTTGAGTAAACACATGTAATACCTTTGGGTTCCATGTGTGTGTGGTGGGTGTACACTTCCACTGCATTAATGCCCAGGGACAAATACCCGGGACAGAGCCTTGTTAGCCCATAACCTTCTGTATAGTGGACGCATCCACTAACGATCTCCTTGGAGAGTTTGGTAAGCTATAAAATGTATTTTAGCATAGCACTAATTTATGGTAATTATTAACCAGGAAAAAGAAAAAAAATACAAGAGCCCCTACCTCCAAGGGACGTGGAAAGAGAATAAGAGTAGCCTACACATTTCTAAGTTGTTAACATGTAATAATGTAACTTCCTAACTGAGGCTGAGGTGCTGTTTAAAGAACCTATTTCTGCTTTGCAGCAGCTCATTGTGCTCAGCTGAGCGAGCCTCAGGCCACTAGAGAGCAGCAGAGACTGTGTTTAAAGCCACCAACGAGTGTCGAGGAGGCAACACTTCTGTATCGCTTGACCTTCAAGCGTCAGATGCTGTCTTATTTTGAGACCCAGTTTTTTCCTCTCCCTGTTCTTTTGCCGAACGCTCAGCTTTGCCTCGGTTGGGTTTCTCTGACAGTGTTTTCCCCGGATGTACACACCAGATGTGTCCAGCCCAGTTGAAAGGATACCTTCCTTGGCTGTTTTTTTAACTGCAAATAGCATGTTAGGGAAAGGAGACTATCATCTAAGTATGCCATGGAGGTATTTGTAGTGCTGAACCCAAATGGAATTTCTGAAATTTGTCCCTTTACTGTTTTCTTCATGGTCCCTGGAGGTGTTCAAGCAAAGCCTGGATGGGGTGTTTAGTGCCATGGTCTAGTTGATTGGCTAGGGTTGGGTGATAGGTTGGACTGGATGAGCTTGCAGGTCTCTTCCAGCCTGGTTAATTCTATGATGCTAGGAATGTTTTGTGTGGTGGTTACTCCACTCCGGTAGGGAGCCAGTCTGTAATGACGCCTTGAGGATTTTTATGTTCTCCATAAAAAGAGCAGAATCAAAGAGCTTGAAAGGAGCAAAATCTCTCTGTGCGTCTAAAATGCTGTTACAGTGGCTGCCAGGGTCTTTGGCACCAACCATAAAAAAAGAGGCAGCAGGTAGACAACAGACAGGTAATGAGAAACAGTCCTATGTCTGGCATGGTGTGGGCACTGAAAGGGGAGATGACATTATCTTCTGAGCCCAATCTGGCAGAGGCTGATGCACAAGAAACACAAGGGACTTGTTTTATTTTATTCCTCAGTGTGCTGAAAGCAAAAGTGTTGCAGATTATGGATTGTGTGGAAGAACCAGACACTGCTTAAACAGGATTTGGTGTGGCAAGGAAGATTAGAGTGGGTGGATTGATCAAATTGTGGGCAGTATTTAACGGATTAAACGAGGTACTATTATGACTATGCAGAAGTTCTCAAGGTTCTTGAATGACAAATCATGGTGATTATTCCCACAGACCAGTGTGTTGCTGTACCATTATCCCTGTACCCAGCACTATCAAAGCATTTCTTTATATAGAAGATGCGTCACAGACATAATCTGCTGAAGGTGATGCCACCACAATATATGTTCATAGTTCTGATACTCTGAGGATTAGTTTGCAACTTCTCTTGATTTAGTAGGAGTAGGAGTCTTGGCATTTCTGAAAATCTCTGGGAGCCTTTGCTATTTCAGGTATCTTAAAAAAAACCCCAACCAAACCTTGAAAATCTGCCCCATAGTAACCTGTAACTCAAGATACTACTTTCAGTTTCGGAGAAAAAAGACTGAATTCTGTGGAAAGTAACAGTGGAAGCATTATTATTGGTGGCATTTATTCTATCCTAGCAGCTGCAGATTACATTATTTAATATCTATTTTATCTATGTTTCAGAAGTGATTTTGGTGTTACAACAAAGGCAGACTTGTCTTAGGAGAATCAAAATTATACTTAATTGAATTCTGCTTTGGGAGTTTCTGTCAATCACAGAACTGCGTGAATTGGAAAAGACACGATCGCAACTATGATTAACTTCTCCAGAGTCACTCTGAGTACCGTGTATCACATTTCATAAAGGGATGTGGTATCTTCAGAATAATTGTATTGTACTAAAGGGTATCTTTTGAATGTCAGAAATAACTTTGTTTCCTCTGAGGGAATTACGAGGAGGCATCCTTAAACTGAAGGTTGTGAATATTTCTGAAGTAAGCATCTCCAGCTGAAGCAGTCCTGACCACTTTCCTCCATGTGTGATTTCTAGCAACAGTGTAAACTGGAGAATTGCCTGCTCTGAGAAGAGCCTGCCTTTGACAATCTGCATGTGAGCTACCTTTTCACTATCTCGAGGTGGGCAGCTGGTAAATTAGCAGTAGATATAGACTGCTGATGAGTAATTTAGAGTGAATGTCTATGGTGCTGGAGCAGTTGAGCCATGTATTGTAACTGCATAGCAATGATAGGAGTTTTCTTGTGTTTAGGTAGGTCAGGCAAATAAAATAGGGTCCTTTAAAAAAAAAAAAAAAGAGTTCACATTTAATCTTCCTTTATTCCTGGCTCTTACAAATAAGCAACAACAAACACAGACCACTTTTACTTCAGGATATGAGCTTTTAGTATTTTTTATATATAAAAGTTTAGTAACTTGCTGATTAAACTTTGAGTGTTGTAGACTGTATTTTAAGAACTGTGAACAGAGTTAGTCCAAATGATCATTGCACTACAGACCTCTGACTTTGAGGGGCAGACAACAGGTTTTTTTGCACCCCTGTAGTTACTTAGCCAACATCAATACTTTTATGACTAAACTGTATCAACTGTCTCAAGTGACATTTAACTTACATATGTGGAGGGATTGGCATTTTTAGATTGCTAGAGCGTTATTTGATTAAAAAAGCTGATTTTTGTCACGGGGCATCTGTTTTATTGTTAATTAGATGAAATAGGAAAGACATCAGAAGAGTACACACAGAAACTATTTCATAGTTCCTGCTTAAAATCGTGCTCTGATCCCTTGAAATTAATGATGCTTTACAGATTTTCACATTTTGATGTGAATTTCATTTAGGAAGTTTCAGGAACAAATGACAGAGTTGTTATCCATCTGTGCCTCTGTCTTCACAATTCAATTATTCCCTGCCATTGTACAGTCTCTCTTTTGAAAACTGTCAGAAGACAGAAAACAACCAAGGAGAGTTTATCATTTGAAAAAGCACACTCAACCACAACAACTTAGATTATCATCACAGCTCATGTTTTGCACTTACCAAATTAGAAAGAATGTTTACATGGTCTCATTAAGGTGAGTTGATATTTTTGGCAGATGTGAACTTGTGGATCACAGAATCATAGTTCGGGTTGGAAGGGACCTCCAAGGGTCATTGAGTCCAATTGCCTTGCAGTGAGCAGGGACATCCTCTACTAGATGTGGTCGCTCAGACCGCTGTCAAACCTGACCTTGAGTATCTCCAGGGATGAGACCTCAACTACCTCCCTGGGCAACCTCTTCCAGTGTTCCACCACCCTCATGGTAAAGAACCTGTTCCTAGCATCCAATCTAAATCTACTTCTCTCTCATTTCAAACCATTTTCCCTTGTCCTATCACTACAGGACTTTGTAAACAGTGCCTCTGCAGCCTCCTTGTAGACCCTTTTCAGGTACTGGAAGGCTGCTGTTAGGTCTCCCCAGAGCTTTCTCTTCTCCAGGCTGAACAATCCCAGCTCCCTCAGCTTGTCCTTGTAGCAGAAGTGTTTCAGCCTCCTGACCACCTTCATGGCCCTCCTCTGTCCCCCCTTCATCAGGTCCACGTCCTCCTTGCGTTGAGGACTCCAGAACTTTATGCAGTACTCCAGGTGAGGTTTCACCAGAGCAAAGTAACAGCATCACCTCTCTGGATCTACTGATCGTGCTTCTTTCGATGCAGCCCAGGATGCGTTTGGCCTTCTGGTCTGCAAGTGCACACTGTCTGCTCATGTCCAGCTCCTTATCAGCAAAACTCCCAAGCCCTTTACCTCAGAGCTGCTTTTTATCACCTCAGCCTGTATTGATAATGAGGATTGTTCTGACCCAGATACAGGACCCTGCACTCGGTCTTCTTGAATGTCATGAGGTTTACCTGGGCTCAAATCTCCACCTTGTCCATGACCTTCTGGATGACATCCTGTGCTGGTTTGAGCATATCAACAGCACCACTTAGCTTGGTGTCATCTGCAAACTTGCTGATGGTGCACTCAATCCCACTGTCTATATCACTGATAAAAGTACTAAACAGAACTGATCCCAGTATGGAGCCCTGAGAGGCACCACTTGTCACTCATCTCTGTTTAGACTTTGAGCCACTAACCACTATCCTCTGGATGTGACCATGCAGCCAATTCCTTATTCACTGAACAGTCTACCTGTCAAATCTGTATCTTTCCAACAGGGTGGCAAATAAGGTGTTAAGAGCCTCTGTTCTGATGGTCACCTGGCTTTCCCCCCCCCCATCCTGTCTGTCTTTTTTTTTTTTAAATCAAGCTATAGTATAAAGACTCATGTAGACCAGATTGTCTCTGTTTTCAGTCATTCTTAAAGATCTATCCTGCTGAGCTGCAGAAAAGGAAGATGTATAAAATATACTCCTCAGGAGAGATAGAGAAATCATTACTTGTGTTAACTAGTGATAATATGTCATCTTATTTCAGAATGCAGGCAAATGAGATATCCAGTGGGAATAAGGGAGAATAAGGCATTAAGAGCAGTAGTTGAGACTATTGGTGTGGAATGGGTGGTATCTGGAGATGGGAGGAGAGACATCAGGTGAAGCTGAGGTGGTTGCATCTTTCTTGCTTGTAATATTGCATCTGTAACTTGGGAACTGAGCACTGTATAGATTCAGAAGAACAGTGAGGTGTGAGGGGGAGCTAATTCAGTTCTACCTGCTTTCTTTTGCTCTTGAGCTCTGACAGGTATGGGCTTGTATGGAGTTGGGTGATGGAAAAGCAGAGGACACACATTGGCTTTAGCAGGGTTATGTTGAGTAACCTTTGTGGTGGAAAGGGGGGAAAAGTCATCTTCCTTGAGAAATAAGGTAAAGAATAAAGACTGCAGAGCAAGTTAAGGGTAGCATAGCTGGCATTGGAACCTTTCCATGGTTTCTAACTGCTGGTGAGAGGAGCAGATAAAGGAGGAACTGAGAAAGTAGATTTTGTGGTGGTGGTGAGGAATGGATTTTAAGTCCATGAAGTAATGTTAGCAGAAGATTGAAGTGACTTAAAAAAATGCAGTCCTCAGCTGTGTGCAAACAGCTCCTTTTCCATCCTTGGAAATAAAGCCCTAATCTCCTGAAGCAGCTTACAGAGTGTGTACAGGGAGCATGTATGGCTGTCAGTGGAAGCTGTGCTGCTTGAGTCACCACATGAGACTAGAGAACCATTCACTTAGGTGAGTACTTTGTGTTAATTGTCAGCAGTGGTTACTCTGGGGGAATGAGAGCGAAATCAAGAAGGAGGATGTTCGAGTTAACTGTGTCTCCTCACTCAATGTATAAAACCCTTTCAGTAATGGAACAAAATCCTTAACCCCTCCCCAAGACTTTGAGATGTTTTCTATGCTGACCTCATGAAAACATTGCAGAGCCATTACATGTACCTCTCAGAGTGAGAGTCTTGGCCCTCTTCAAGTACAGTAGTGCATGTTGTTAACCTATTCCAAGCTCAAAAAGGTTCTCAGTTCTTCTCACAAGTAATATCCATTAACTGAAATTATAGGTCCATTGTTCTCAATGCTCTATCCTCCTCTTCCTCCACTTTCTGGTCTGGGACTCATGCTGGGGATAAACTTGGCAAAACGTTTTCATTAGTGTGACTAAGAGAAGCTTACAACATGTTTTATTTAAAAGGGAGGGGGATTGATACCCTTTATTAGCAAGCTGGAGCAACCCTTGCCTTTTCTTCTAAAACAGCTTCACATCTGTTTGGCTTTGGAGTGCACAATCTTGATGAATTGTGAGTTAACTTAATGGAGAGGAAAATGTGTGTAGTGCTGTGTGAGGGCAAAAGGGAAAAATACAGAATAAGAATCAATGGAAGAGAGAAGAGGCTTGATGGAAAATGAAATGGCCTCTTCCCCAAAAAAAAAAAAAAAAAAGAAAAAGCTGGTGAAGAGAAAATAAACAGATTGGCAAGCAGGCTGAGAGAGAATGCAGGAAACTACAGGACAGTCACTGAGGGAAGAGATGGCTCACAGGCACAATGTACAGATTTTGACTTAGGAAAAGCCAGAAGTGTGAGAACATTTGGATTGAGGCCCTTGGTTCTGGACTGTTTTGGCTGAAATTGTTAGAAAAGCTCGAAACAAGAAAAAGGCAAAAAAGTTCCTCTCAATTCTTTATTTTAAAATGTTAGAGAGTTAACTGTGTTGGCAAAATGTTTAAAAATATTTTTGAGTGTTAGTATCTTTTCCTGTGGTTCCTGACTCTAAAAGCAATTGCTGGTGAATGGCAGTCTGTTTTTTTCTGACCCTATAGATTTCTGCTACCTGGGTGTATTCAGGGTTACACTCTGTTACTTACCTGGCTGAATCAGTGTTATTGCTTCTGCCAGGGCTGTAGTGACAGTCCAGACTGCCCTGATGGCTTATTAACTAAACCTCTGATTTCACAGAGTCTACTGCTACTAAAATATAAGCCAGGAAAATCCTTGCTTGGCTTTCAGAGTTAGGCAATTATCAGGAGTGGTGCTGGGAGCGAGAGGGGAAACACTTGAAAATTGAGCTGACTTGATGAGGATATCGCTGAGAGATGGAGCAAAAGAGCAGGGCCCTAAATACCAATGTGCTCTCAGTGTTCCAGGGCACTTTTGTATGTTAATAAGTAGAATATAAAGACTGTCCCAAACTTTTAGATGCAAGAAATCCACTGAACTTTTTTTCCCCCCCAATTTAAAGGTGGCTGCAGCATACTGGGCCCAGGATCAACAGCTACACAGTGTTTAAATTAAATGTGCATGTAACGAGCATTAACAGCTACTTCCATGTTGCACATGGAAGTTACACACCTCAGAGGGATCTATTTATTTATATAAGGATAAATATCTGTCATTGAATTGAGCTGGGGCAGATGTTGGTGTAAAACAGTGACAACTGTTTCTGAATCAGGATGTTGAGCATTCAAGACCACGAGACTGATCTATGTTTGTATCTGGTGCTGGCTGCAATGCCTAACTTATAAAAAGGTTAGAAGCCAAGGAACAATTTTTGAGGTTGATTTTTAAGAACAGAAGTGTGGTGTGGGGCTTTTTGTGTTGAGGGTGTGTGTGTGGGTTTTTTTTTTTTGTTTTTTTTTTTCCAGGACTTTTCATAGAATCATAGAATCAGTCAGGGTTGGAAAGGACCACAAGGGTCATCCAGTTCCAACCCCCCTGCCATGCCCAGGGACACCTCACACTAGATCAGGCTGGCCACAGCCTCATCCAGCTTGGCCTTAAACACCTCCAGGGATGGGGCCTCAACCACCTCCCTGGGCAACCCCTTCCAGGCTCTCACCACCCTCATGCTGAACAACTTCTTCCTAACATCCAGTCTGCATCTACCCAGTTCTAGCTTTGTTCCATTCCCCCCAGTCTTATCACTACCTAGCATCTTAAAAAGTCCCTCCTCAGTTTCTTGTAGGCTTTTATTTTTTTTTTTTCCTTTTTGAAAAAGGATTCTTGGACTTTTTACTGGACTCTTCTGTCCTTCTGCCATGACTTTAAACCTTTGCAACCCTAGGAAGCAGAAGTTGAATGCAGCGAGGTCCCCAGAGAAATGTGGTATTTGAGTACCTGGGAATTTAGGAAATCCACCAAATAGTACAAAGCCATGATCAAGTCACAGTCTTTTGACATCAGAACTATTGCTCACCGTGCTATTTTTGTGCTCTGCTAGAAGGAGCTGCTCTTGAAGCTCATAACTTTGCAGAAGACAGTGGGGAGGAGGGCATGTTGTCTTGTATGTCTATAGCTGCAACATCTATGCTACATCCACTGTTCTGTAGGATGGTTCTTCATTACAGTTGCTGAGACTTGATTAAGGTTAGGGCTGGAGAAATGACAGAAGGACCAAAAAGCATTTAAACATCTGAACCTGAAGGGTCAAACAATGTTCAGGAGGGTTGGGGGCAAGGCAGTGCTGGGGGTATCTGTGCTGGCTGGTGAGAGGAACTCTGGAACATGGATTGCAGAGCAGCTGTGGGTGCCTGGTGCCTCTGGAGGTCACCCAGTCCAGGGCCCCTGCACAGAGCTGGGTCAGCTGTAGGTCAGGATTTTGAAGAGTAGGTGGAAGACAGCTCTGAGACCTCCCCTGAGCTGAGAAGGAAATTACCCTGCCATCACAGAAGTGGCCTGTTGGTCTCAACTATAATGCCACTAACAGATTTCTGATTAGTAGAAGATTGACCCCTGGGTTTGGGAGCTTTCTCATCAGAGAACTGGCAGCTATCTCTTAGCAACTTTGGGTGTATGGCATGCATATCTATATCTATATCTATCTATCTATCTATCTATCTATATATCTGTATACAACACACCAACATTTAACAAGCTAAGCAGAACTGAAAAAAACCCCCACAACGAAAACAAATCCCAAACCCCAACTAACTGACAGAAGGTACAAAAGTTTATTTAAAAAAAAAAAAAAAAAAGGAAAAAAAACCCAACCCTTCCAAATCCCCCCAAAGCAGTTGAAGTGGGACTAAATCTTTAATGATAGAGTCTTGGATAAAAGACTAAAATATTTATATCACCTTTTTAACCTGAATTTTATAGCAATGAAGTTTAACATATATCTTCTATTACCTTTGTCAAGTTTATGACTAGGTCTCATTTATGGATCCCCTTAAATATGTATAAGACAGTTTTACTTATCTTGTTTACATGAGTTTTCTCTTTGGGCATTTGTCTCCATCACTGCATAGCATGTTTATGGTAATTTACTATAATACATGTATATCAGAGGCAGTTTAAATGACACTTAGCCTGGAATATATTTAAGGTGTGGTTTTTTTTTTTTTCCTTGTAGCCGCTAGGAAGTCAAAAGATGTATGAAAAGCTATTAATTTTCAAGCAGTAGCAACATAAACAATATTAAAACTTGTATTTGCTCTTGCAACAGTGTGTGAGAGGAATAAATAACAAATGGGGCATCACACAGTCAGTAATTAAAGTAAATTAATAAACTCAACAATCAATCTTTTCTTTTCACGTGTCAAAGATAATCTGAATGGTAGTTTGATGACTAGAGAAAACAAAATGTGTCTGATTATTTGGGTTGGCTTTAATCACTGACTTGTGTAAGAGTCTTCAGTAAACATTTGCTTTCAGTTAGTTTCGTTTCCAGCCCTTTGGAGAGGGATTCCCCCTGTGTTATCCAGAGCATGCACTACAGGTCCTTGTGTTATTGCCACTGTGTCCAGAGGATGGGAAGGAATAGCCTCTGTTTGAGGGGCTGATGCTGTGCTGGCAGCACATGCTATGTCCATGTGTCAAGGCAGAGTTTTGTTGCAAAGGTGTTTCTTTCAGTAGACACAGAAGCTAAAAAATTACAAAGCTAGGAGGCTGTGGCTTAGAGTCCCAAAACTGTTTTACCAGTTGCTGGCTAAGCAGGAGCACAACACAGACACTGTGTAGACCTAGGATGTGCTTTGCCTAGTAATCTACATTACTTTTAGCCTCATGGAAAGGTATCACCTGTCCTGAAGGTCATTGTTTTGGAGTGGATAAACTGTACTTTTGCTGTTGTGATTTTTTTTTTTTTTTTTTGACTAGGGTCTAGCTCATTCCTATTTGTAGGTGCATGAGTAACATTAATGTACCTTTATGAAATATAAAATAATGTCTAGAGTGTAATGGGAGCTGAATTCCCTGATGTTTTTTAAAATGCCAGCACGTGCTTTCCTACTCTTTTTGTTGCTGAACAACCTTAAAAATTCTTCTCCCTAATCTTATTAATTTAAAAAAGAATTGCTATTATGGAGATGCTGTTAAAAACTGACAGCTTGCTCATAAATCAAGCTTTGTGGCCTTTGATAGAGTGACTAAGAGAGACTTGCAGACACTAGGGAATACCAGGAAGCCCAGCTATCAGTGATAATGGAGGGAGGAATCCTTCAGTCCTTCAGAAATTTCTCCAAACCTTGTACTACTTCCCCTCCACCCCAGCCCAGGCACCTGTGCATACTGCAATGCTGACAAGAGAAAAGCTTTCTGTTAGAAAATGTTTTCTTTGAATGTGTGTTTAAAGTGTGATGTCTTTGAACTAATAAAATTAGTTTTTGTTATTTGTAAGTAGAGATGGAAGCAGCATCCTTGCTGCATGTGTGTGAATGTGTAATTGTGGATCATTGAAATTTGCTATATTGCAAATGCAGAAAGAGCCATCACGTTGGGAGCAACCTTTCAGAGGAGGAAGCAAGGAATGAAATTCCTTTTATGAATAAACCCAAATTGAATGATTGTGCATATGCATTTGTATTTGCTTTCTCTTTGTTCTTTGTTCTTCCTTTAGTAATGCATTTGCATGCAGACTGCTAGTGATCAGAATGCAGAGCTCCCATACAGCGGAGCTGTGTGCTGGCATTGATCTAGTGGTCTGTGCCAGCCCAGTGGTGCAAGATTTACTTTAATTTTCTCTTCCCTTTGTTCTTTTGCCTCTGTGCTTTAAATAAAGACTTTTATTGCTTCCAGAAATTTTGAGAAGTCCTAGCTATTTTGTATCCAGATAACCATGACCCATTTCTCTGTGATAGATAATCACAGTGCTCCCAATGCAGTGGGTCCCACACTTAAGTATTTCTGAAATTTTCAAAGTTGTTAGCTTGGAGGTGTGATTTTTGGTTACACTAAGTAGAGATCAAGCATTTTGAATCTATCAGGGTGTGCATTATGTGCTTCTGGGAAGAAACTTCTGATATAATTTTGACAGAAGGTCCTAAACCTATATAAGGAAGGACCAAGAATGTGTACTCTTCACCTAGACAATAGAATTGAGCAGGATCATTGAGAGAGTATATGGAAAAGCCCAAGAGAATGGTGTAGCATATAGGACTTGGCCACCCTTGTTTTCTGTATTGTTAACCTTGAGCAGGATAATAATGCACTGCAAAAAAGTATTTTGAAGTTGATTTGTTGTCTTTGCACAGAAGGAAATAGAGGTTATCTATTCCTTGCTATCTTTCCTTGGCAGGAACTGCACAAATACCTTCATAAAGGAGGAAGGCTTTGCAAGTGCTGCTGTTTTGGAGTGGTTTTGGTGTCTGCTTTTTTCCTTCTGTGCTGTAATTGTATAACTGTGCAGTGGTGCAATGAGTATTTACATAGGTTGATCCTGGGTCAGAGGTTTTGCCCTCTTTGCCTGTTCTCAACATGGTTTTCTCCAGTGAATTTATTAGGATTATGTCCTCAAAGAATAAGTAGAACTCATTAGTTTCTATTCTTTAACTTCTTTACACAGCATACACACAATTTCTGCAGAAGCAGTATATGGTAGTTGCTCTCATTCATGTGTTTTCCAGTTGGGATTCATGCATTCTATTTTAAAGGCTGCTTTAATGAAGTCATATGGAAAAATGTGGAGAATATGTTCTTGAGTTGTGGATTATTTTTGTTCCATTCCCCTTGCCTCCAATTTTTTGGTAAACTTTGGCAGTCTTTGGGCTTCTGTCCTTACATCACAGATTTCCCCTATTTTGAGATGCTGACAAGCATCCTTGTCGATGTCCTTTTAATGCTCTTGTTGAAAGAGCCATTCTTGTTGCTCTGCAGGTGCGCAGCAGCTCAGTGAGCAAGGCTGTGCAGAAAACATCCTTCCAGATTTTTTGAAGGCAGCTTCTATTGTTTTGGAAAAAGCTCTAAGAGCTGATGGCCTCATCTGGGTTTTGAAGGTTTTGAACCTCCTGCTGTGAGGCTAGAAATTCCAGAGCTGTCAAGTGCTGGTTCTTGGAGGAGAAGCAAATTGCCCTTCCATGCTGGTACACACAACAAACCAGAGTCTCCTTGTGTAAGTTATACCTTCCTCTCAGCGTGCAGGCTGAGCTTCTAGTAGTGCTGCAGCATTACAGCCCAGCATTTAGTTGTGGCAGCTGGTTAAGTAATACTTCCCCTTGTTGCAGGATCTAATCATGTTGTAATGGACCATGACTGGAGTCGTGCATCTTGAGGTGGTGTGATGCAGGTGAGCACAGCAAGGAAGGTTATCTGCTGGGCAGAGTCCTCAGCAGAGGAGGACAAATGCTGCTTTTAATGAAGAAACCGAACAGAATTACAAGCAGCAGATTAATTACTTTCCTCAAAAGGAAAATGTGCTTAGTTTCAAACTGGTTGTTCCAGTGAGCCTTGTATTGTATAACACTCACCTGAGACAGAGGCTGACAGGCTTGTCCCAACCTTTAATTGACTAATTAATAGTTATTAATTAGTATTCCCTGCAGTTGTAGTCTCAACCATGAGTTAATTGATTCTGATGGGGAATTAAATGTCCCATGTCAGAGATGAGTGCCCATAACAGCATCTGAGGCAGTTATTTTGTGTAATAGACTAAAACAAACCTGTTTTGCGTGTGTGTGTACACCGACACCGAATTACACAAACCCTTGGTTTTGTTTATTCAAACCAATTGCTCTGTGCCTGTTGGATCATGTGGCTTGCAAGCACTTAATGGAGACACTTAATTCTTATGTAACTGTGAGAGAGGGGATGTTATTTTCAAACCCTGTGCTCTGATGTGGGATCTGTTTCTCTGTGAAAACCACCATAAAAACATCTGCCTTTCCAATTCACTTCTGTCATGAGTTAAAATCCTCTGGAGATGGGAGCTAACTGGTAGATTTGATAGTTAAGTATTCCAGCAGTGACAGGCTGCAGTATTTCATAGCAGTATAAATATCATTGTGTCTGTTCAGTTTATTAGGTTAAGAGATTTTGGAAAATAACCTCTAATGGGCAGCATGATTTGATAGGCAGGTGCAGCTGACAGAACAAACATTAGTTTTCCTGTTCAATTTATCCTGTTTTCTGTGGTTGAGCCCCTGCCAGGCAGGAGCAGCTGGATGGTACTGACTTCAGTTAGCCAGTGTTGTGCTGTCTGAATCTCCTTGTGGTGCAGAAAGAGTTCTGAAGCTCAAGGAAATCTTACTCAAGGGTTTTCAGCAGTTATGTGTAGGCTTGTCACTACTCACATTCAAGCTGTCAGGTTTTACAAGATTATAAGAGCTCCTGGCATCTCTTAGTTCAAAGTGTAAACATAGTAAATATACATTAATATATTAAATGGAACTATTCAAACTCTGAAGCGATGTGAGTCATTGCCATATTACAGGCAAACCACACAGGATAAAATCCTCACCCTGCCAAAGCAGATGGGAGTTTGCTGAGCAGCAGAACCAAGATATCACCAAGAGTATGCAAAGAATGTCAGACAACCTGGTCTTCAGGAGGTGGCACTTGCTTGAATGTGGAGCTTCAAGACTGCTGCTCTTTTACAAGAGTAGGGTGGAATCCAGGTTTTCTCATGACTGAATGGTAAACCCAGAAGTGAAATTGGGCAGTCCATCTCCAAAAAGCACCAACAAAACCTTCATGTCACCTGTCAGGTGGGGTCGGGCTCTTCTCCCAGCCAACCAGCAACAGAACAAGGGGACACAGCCTCAAGTTGTGCTGGGGAAGGTATAAGCTGGATATTAGGAGGAAATTCCTCGCAGAGAGAGTGATTGGCATTGGAATGGGCTGCCCAGGGAGGTGGTGGAGTCACCTTCCCTGGAGGTGTTGAAGCAAAGCCTGGATGGGGCACTTTAGTGCCATGGTCTGGTTGATTGGATGGGGCTGGGTGATAGGGTGGGCTGGGTGAGCTTGGAGGTCTCTTCCAACCTGGTTGATTCTATGATTCTATCTGATATCGCTTGATAGACTTGGTTATTGATTAGAAAGCTCAGTGGAAGAGAACCGTAAGACAGTTCAATCTTTCCTAAAATGATGATTGAGAGGTAAATGAGGGTACAGAGAGGTGAAGGAAACTGATAAATTGTTCTGAATGTAACACTTTAGGCTAAGCCACCAAATGCCTAATTAACATTTAAAAGGGAGTTGCCCTGCAGGTGAGAAAAAGGGATGTTAAATTATTTTGAAAAATTCAGATGTCAGGCAAGGATAGGGAAGATTTACATATTAATGGAATCCTCAGCAGGAGAAGAAACCTTGGAGTGGTGATGGCAGACAAATAGATGCACCCATCTGCACCTTCAGATGTTATCACTTAAGTTGGAGTAGTCTTATTTTGGTGTGTTTTTGGGTGTGGACAAAAACGAGCAAAGATTTGTGGTTGAAAGAGGTGGCCTGTGGAAAAAGTCTCATACCGCTTTTGAAACCTTTCTGTAGAGCAAGCCTTCTTCCCACCTGTTCTGACAACATAGCAGTTGAAGGCATAACCTCTGGCAGCTTTAATGTGCGCTTGAGTTTGGGTGCCCACAGCTAAGAGCTGAGCACTGGTGAGGGTGCTGGTCTTTGTAAACTTGAAAAGAAGTGACAGAGACCAGGAGCATTTCTGTTGGGACATGACATACACAGCTGAGCCCAGCTCTGAGTCTTGCTGAGATCACTCTGACTAAATAGCAGGAAAACACTTATCTGGCTCAACTTTAGATCTTAAACAAGATGATTTTTTGGGTAGTTTATTGTTCTCATTTCGTATTTTTTCTTTCTATTTTTTTTTCCAATTAACATTTTTCTTTTTTAGAAATTTTTAGAATGAGTCAAGTTTTACAGAGAAGCAATGCAGCAGCCTTTATCTTCTCTTGAGAAGCTATATCTTGTCCTTAAGCACCCTTTCAAGAGAATGCATAAAATAGTTGAATTTTATGAGTTTATTACATTTCTGACTCCTATTTACTTTAATAAACTTTGAATTAAACTGAGGCCGGTGACAGAATCAAAAAGCAATAAAGCACTCTGCTGTCTTCTTTTTACTGGGAAATGTTTTACATGCATGATCCAATAGCTGTGACAATAGTGGTGTGGTTGGGTTTTTTCCTTTTATATTTTACTTTTTTTTTTCCTCCCTCTGTGTTAATATGCAGGGGTCTAATAAGCTTGCTAAACATTTCTGCAGAATTATCTGCTACAGCTAATTCAGCTCAGGCAAGGCCTGTGGAGAAGCTCTTAGAGATGTCAAGCATTTTATAAATCAGATCATTTTCCTTGGTCAGTAAAAGCCGTGGAGATCCAGTCTCTGGGCAGATTGCACTCTTCAATTGAGATGTTAAAACTTTGTTTCCTTTCAGAAGCAGTGTGAGTCAGCTCCAGGCAAATATAAGCATTACAGCGGAACTAAAACAAACATAAAGTGGAACCAATCCTAAATATATTTGCATCTAGATTCTGGCAGACATTGTTATGGCTTTCAGTATTTTATGTGCCTTTTTCATTTCCCTGTGAAATATTTTTTTGGTAAACTTAGAAGGTTTTTAAGCCACTTTAAGTTGTTGACTCTTCCACTTATGCTAATGATGCCTCTTACTCCACTACTTCAATTCAAGAGAGAGAATGACTTACAGCTTTGCCTCTGCCTTGCCTTGGCATCTGCTAGCAAGATTTTGTGCTCTTGAGAATGCAAAACAATAAGGAAAGAAAGGTAGAAAAATAAATAGCAATAGGTGGTGTGTTTTTTTTTGTGTGTGAAGCTCTAAAACACTGTAGTGATTTTTTTGTATATATATATATATTTTTTTTTTTGTGTGACCCAACACTTCTGTGATTGAAGTCCTTCATTTAGCATCAGTGTAAGTGGGACAGAGTCCTAGCTGAAAATAGAAACCTATCCTGCTCTTGTGCATCACCTCACTATATTAAAAAAAAAAAAGGGGGGGGGAATTTTACTACTCTTTGTATGAACAAGAATATAGATATTCATTCAAAGTGAATTAAAATAGCTGAAGTACTGCTCTAATCTCTTCTTTCTCCTTGTTTAGCTACCCCAGCTGCAAGGGTAGCAAACTCCGTGGTTGGGTTTTTAAACAAACTGACTCTGAATTCAGCCTAACCTTTGAATAGGCCCATTCTGTATTTACTGATGAGTCTAAATGTTTCAGGTTTTTATTAGAATGGCTTCTGTGGTGGCAGTGCAAGTAAATAATATGCTTTTATTCTTAGCACACTTTTTCAAGTCACACTTCTTTAAAAAAAAATAAAGTTATGATATTTATGAGATGGCTTTTAGCTACTGCAAAGAAAATGGCTGAAACTTCTCCTCTCCTTGAAACAGAGGTACCTGGGTTTTTTTTGGCTTCTGTGGGCTCTTGATAGCAGTAGGAATAGTTTGCAATTACTACAGAGAGTGCATAAAGAACACTGGTCTGGCCGTCTGAGCAGGTATATGAAACACCAAATCTACTTCTCTTGTGATGATGAAGTGGCTTCTCAGCAGTGTATTTTTCTTACAGCTTTCAAGGTCAAGTTTAATTAAAGGTTTGTTATCTCCAGTGAGGCTTTTTGTTCCTTCACTTTTTGGAAATCTGTTGCTAGCCAGAAATTCCATACAGTTCTGGAAACTTTAATAATGGGTATGCCATTTAATCCAACTAATTATTTTTGGGGTAAAAAAAAATATATATATAAAATAGCCAAATGATTTATCATCATTATTTATTTGTATTTCACAACAGAAGAAATGTGTGCTGCTATTAGTCAATACTGTAGATCAGCTTTTCAGTCCTACAAGCACTGGATGTGCAGTATATATATTTGATGAGCAGCTTTGTTTGACTGTTGGCATTGCTTATATGAGCAAAGTTACTTGTGCTTGTATTCTTGCAATGTAAGAAGAACACAGGATAGAAATGTGCATAACAAGCCCATTGTAAAGATAGCTGATTAGCATGCAAAGATTTTTCTCCAGTAGAACAGCAAGAAGCAAGGATACTTTACAATTTTAAAGTAGTCAATGACAAAAAGTTTTGAAGTAAACTTTAAAATACAACCCTGTTAGAAATAGCCATGATGATAACCGGTGGCTTTCAGAAATCAAAGCAAAGCTTGAAGGCTGTAATCCATATTTTTAGTTGTAGCAATCCTTTGTAAAAAGGGCTTACATGATGCAGTTATGTAAGTACCTTTTAGAGTTTTCTGTCAGAGAGCTTTTACTTCATTAGTGTGAAGATTTCTGTTTTTGTGTTTAGATCTGAGGATGCAGGTCCCATACTGTTCAGCGCTGAATACCTCCTAGGAAGCAGCAGTTGACACACATACTATGATAAAAATTCAGAGATGCTTGATCTACATGCATACAAAGGCATTTAAAAACATCTTTCTGTGATTTCCTCTTGTTATAATGCCTATTGTACAGTTTCATGTCATTAATAAAGTTACTCTCTCTATATAAAACTCTTGTGAAGATACCAAGTATGATCCTTACCACAATGTCTCTTTTTACCACTTCTGCAGCATCAACAGATAAGGATTAAATGTAAGCCACTTGTACCTGGTCATGGGATCACTCAGAGTTGGAAGGGACCACAAGAATCAGTATAGATTATGCTGGTAGAGAAGTGCAAAGAAACTGATCTAAATGATAATTCTAATGTAGTTCTTTTTTATTAGAGGAGCTTTTAGCACAATTGAAAAAGTTATTTATGGATAGGGAAGACTTAATAAAAAAGATTGTTCTATTTTGGCACAATTTTTTTTTTGGCATTTAAATTGTATCCTGCCCCATAAAGTGTCAACTGGTAATGTCAAGATTTGTAATCTGTGTCCCTACTATAGATTTTCTTTTTTTTTGTCCTTCTTTTTTTCCCTGTTTGATTTTTTTTTTTTTCTTGTGTAAGACTCACTCATGCAGTCAGACAGAATAGCAGAGGAGGGTCTCATCCACCCCTCCCTCTGCCAGGAGATGCAGGGCAGAGAAATAAAGTGTAAAACCTAAAAAAAAAAATGACTCAGCCTCCAAAAGGTTTACAGGGAACAGGCTGAAACAGTGCCCTGCCCTCTTTTCAGTGGTGTAGAGAATAAAAGACAGCGTACAAAGTCGTAAGAATTTCTGTACAGGAGTTAGTGTTACTAGGTGCTAGCTCAGCCATGTCTGGAGTTCTGCTTTATGCCCCAGTGAAAAGTCCTTTACGTCCATGAGAAGGTTTTACAGAGTAAGAGGAGAACAATAAAACTGAGCTTATTAGTTTCTAAAGGCCCTCTCCCAAAGCAAAGAAAGATTTTAAAAAGAATTTGCCTTGTTCCTGTGAAAAACTGTTCTACTGAAGTTTTGCAGATCAAAAGTACCGGTCTACAGCTGTAGAAATTCTCTTTCACACAGTATGAATGCTGCAATTTGCTAATGTACATCTTGCTTTTCATAATATTCACAAAACCAGTTTACGGTTCAGAACATTCACAAAGCTGCCATTTTTAAACTTTGCTGCTGAACACATGGCATGGTTTTCTCACTTCAAAAAGCAGGGAGTTGTACCTAGTGTTTGTTTTTTTTTTTTTTTTTTTCCTTTCCCCTGCAGGTGTCTTTCAGATAAACAGAACTCTCTCCAGCCTCAAATGATGCAGAAGTTTGAAGGGGTGATCCAAATGCTTGAATTCCTTGGTCAGAATGCCAGTGTAGTTTTCATTTTATTTGGTGTTTCTGGATGTTCCCGAGGCTGCATTTACTGTAACTTTGTATTGTCTATGTCAGTGCATGCTCTAATGCAGAGTGAATGAGAGGTGTCACAATTAACATTCTAGCACTGAACAAGCATTCTGAGTGTTGTCTTTAGGGTTATGTTGGTGACAAGTAGGATGTTCTCTATGTAGGCAAAGAATTAAATGCTGGCTTGCATTCTTTTAGTTGCTTATGATTTGCCAGCATAAATTCCAAGTGTAGATAACCCTTCACCATGCCGTGAAAACAGCTGGGATGGAGAGAAACTTGTGAAAATGGTAATGAATATTCTCTATAAACCTATTGTTGTCACTGGAAAAGATGAACAATATCTCTCTACTAATGCCTAGCAAAAGATGGTAGAGCTCTGGGGGCATTTTTCCTTTACCGTTGCTGCTAAGAGCAATAAATATCTATTGCACCTTTTCATGGTCCAACCCTGTAAATGCTTAGAGGCAGATGACTAAGAGGAACCTGATGGAGGCAGAGGAGATAGTTCCAAAGTGAAGTGCTGCAATACCAGCTGTGTGAATGCCCCATTGCAGGAATTAGTGTATTGTTTTAATGACTTTGGTGTTTGGATGCATTTCTTTGAAACACACACTTGAACTGTTGTTTACTAAACTGTTGCCAAGGCATTATGCATTGGGGATATTGTGATGGAGGGGGGGGGGGGAAACACATTGCCACAGATGCAGTGTAGTTTATTTTATTTTATTTTGTCTGTCTGTATTGACTCAGCACCATGGCAGATGTTCTCTTTTCAAATAGCTTTGTTTTCCTGAGGCATAGTCTATACTTATTTTAGGAAGTTGTAGAGGAAGGAGAGAAAGTAAAGGACTCCAGATGAATTTCTGAACACAGCCATTCTCCCACTGTTTAGGAGTAAATTTTATATCCATGTATACTTTTGCAGATGGCCTGAAAAGAAGTGGAAACTTGGGAGTTTTAAGACATGACAATATTCTGAAAGAATGGGGCACTAGTATCTGTGACCCTGTGTATCTGTGACTGTATGTGTGAATGTGTCAATCAGGCCCTGAAACACTATGTGCAAAGGGCAAGCGTGCCCATTTTACTGCTAAGAAGTAAAGATGTAGCCTTCAAGTGGTTTGTCCAGTACTTCAGAAAGTCCAACAAAGCTAAAAATAGGATAAATTCAGCCTTGTCACTAGCAGAGCATTTCCAGGGAGTGCTTTGGGGTGAGATTTGCTTTATTCTATTTCTAAGCCTGAGGCTAGTAAGGTTTGTTAGGTCTGCTGTAGTGATTTGCAGTCTCACTTGGCTGTTTTGCTCCTGTGTTCCAAAAATGTAGTGCTGCTTCACTGTAGCAAAAGACTTCGTTGAAAACTAGCAGAGAAGACCCTTCATACTGGAAACACATCTCCTCATCTGTGTACTACATGCTCCCAAAAAGAACATACAGTATCTGGTTAAGGATTAATTTCCTATATCAGGTTTTCTTTCTTTGTATCATATTTTTTGATCAGTGC
>WBNM01010860.1:0-85978 GCA_013399055.1 Ramphastos sulfuratus | reverse complement strand
CCCCCCCCCCCCCCCAAATGCAGAATTCTCAAGAACCTGCTTTTCTTCCTGCTTTGAGAATACACCACTTCTTGGAGTGTCTACTGAATGCCTACTTGGCACCAAGCTAACTTGCCTCCTGTAGAGATGTCACCAGTGGACACCTGGTTTTTTAAATACTTGTAGAAGATGGGCATCTTGGTGAATCAGGAAAGTGTCAGGCACATTTCAGACCACTAGTGCTGAGCTCTTTGTTTGAAAGTTAGGAGAAATGCCATGTAGCCTCACTCAGGTAATTTGTATTCCGTGGCTTCTCCCTCAATGTCCTGTTATATTAATCCTGAGACACTTGTCATGAGTCAGCCAAAGGATTAAAAGAGAAAACTTTGAGTTGCTCAGAATTTCCTAGCCATATGCTTGGCCTTAAAGGATGTGTTAAGTATCAGGTGATTCAAATTGAAAAGCTCAGCAGCTTTATAATCTCCTGGTCTCTAATGTCACTCCAACTATAGATGCCAGAAGCAGAAGCTCCAAGGCTGGCTCATTGCTGTGTGCGTAGGGTACATCTCGCCACTGCTGCTTTAGGAGCAAAGATCCAGAAAGGAAAGCTTTTAGCCATTTCTTTCCTGTCATAGAGTAAGTACCTGAAAATAATTATATCCCTTTACTGGAAATATTTGGCATCGGTGCTGTGGCTACCCCATTAACGTTTTCTACAGTTTCTTTCCAGACTGCCAGTTCTTTTTTATTACTGCCTTGTTAGTGTGATGAAATGATGACAATCTTCTATCCTTGCTGTGGATGCAGCCAAATGGCATAAGAACATTTGTCTACAAAAGTAACTGAATAAGAGACTGCAATGGCCAATTATTAACAGCACCTGCCTTACATTATCTGTAGAGCCCTGCCATGCATGCACCACAATCTCTCCAGGTTTTATACACTGAATCTAAGGAAACATGCTTCAGTTTTAACTAAACCCAAGCACAGTGATCCAAAATAGTATTTATTCTTTAAGGCCTCCCAGTAAATGCCTTTCCAAACTTTCTAACTGTTTTGCTGTTTGGATATTGAATCTTTGGCAAAAGCAACTGTGCTTAATGGGCCTCTGAACAGAGGATAATCTGAGGGCTGATCTTAAGGCATATTCTCTTATCACCATCGCAGAGACATACTGCAAATACCCTGGGATCTGGAACGGGCTCGAATCTAAGTCTCGGACAATGAAAGTTACAGGTGTTCTTTTATCTGTATGCTGCTTTTTTTTACCCAGAATTTCTGAATTGTTCTTGACTTTGGAGAAGTTTGTGTCTACTTCATCTTGGACTCTCTGCTCAAACTGGGCACAAACGACTGAACATCTCATTCAGAATGGCTGCATGTCTATGCATTAGTTGAATCCATAGGTAAACAAATATGATGCTATTGAACCACTGTTGAGAAATAAAATGCCATTTCACCATCTAAAGTGACTACTCCCCTGCTTTTGCCACTTCTGTGGCTAACTCACTTTTCTGGTCAAAAGCACCTTGAGTCATAGAGTGAACTCAGGCATCTGTGGTGTCTCTTTTTGTTTCTATTAGTTCAACATTGTCTAGATCTTTCTTCTTACTCTACCACACATACTGACATTAAGAAACAAACCCCAACTAAAGGTGCATGACTTGCTTAGTTTACAGCACTCAACTTTTTTCTGTCCTCTGTTGTTTATCTGCTCTCATGTTCTGGATTTGTCCAATTTAAACTGAATGCCCTCAGAGCAGGGCACATCTCACTGTGTATTAATTAATGCTTGAACCTTTCTATTCATTGCAGCATGTCAAGTACATCCTCTACTGGCTGTCTGAGACCTGATGAGCTGTAGGAAGGTTATAAAGCACTGTTTGAAATGGGTCTCTGTGTGGTCATTAAAGTGCATTCATTGTCTATCTATCAGGCTATCTCTTCTATTACTGTTTTTTTAGTTCAGTTCTCCTTGACCCAAAATTACACTCTCATTTCCCATCAATTTTCAGTCTTCTTTACCTGACAACTTCCTAATTCAGTTCTGCAACAAAACATTTGGAGACACTTTTACATGCCCCTCCTCAACAGTCTAGCTACCTAGAGGGCAAATAATGACCCTACCATTTCTTTATCTGCTTGTGGATGTAAGGGAAAGGAATGAATTCTTGTGCTGGCTTCTCTTATTTGTAGTAACTTTCTATAGTGACTGCTTCTATCTTACAGATCACCTCTTGAAGGATTTCTTCTGGAAAAAAAATGAGTCGAGGTTGCTAGTCACAATCTTTTACATTCCTGCCCTTGATACATGTACTGCAGAACCGAATTGGGAAGGCACTGCCCTGAACTTCTGCAAACTGTGATCAGCCTCTGGTCTGCCAAAGCTTTCTTCCTCCTGTCTGGCATCTGTTTTCACATCTTTCTCTGTATGGGGTTTTGGTTATTCTGTTTGTGTTATCCAGTCATCTCAAACCCTGCTGCCCTCCTAGTGTTGTTAGGTGCTTTCCTATTCTGATATATTAATGTACTGTTTCCAGAGTCAGCTCCAAGTGTTGAAAACTACAGTAGTGGAAACTATTTTTTCCTGTGTTTTGAATGCATTTTTTAAAAGACTACACAGTTATACAGATCTTGTAAATCTGAAACAATAATTACATTATGCAGAGTAGACCTATGTTTTGATTTATGAAGAAGTAAAGGAAACACAGGAAGGGAAGTAAAATTTAGCTGCCTGATACTTTTTTTTGTTAGCTAGATCTGCTCCAGTATTTTGATGTTAGCCTAGTTAAATGTTATCACTGAAGCCTGTGTGCTTTTGATAATGTTTCTTGGAGCAGAGTGATATTTTAATTGCTCTCCTTCTTGTCTGATGCTTTGGCCAGGTATTGGCAAGGACAGTGAAAGGTACTGATTTGCCAGTAGTGATGCAGCTGACAACAGTAGAATTCTGGATGTCTGGAGAAGAAATAAAAAATGGGTTTGCTGCCCTTAGGGGTATAAAAAGAGAAGGCTTATTTTGAGATAAAACTCTAGGATTTGGTGTAGGAAGTTGTCTTCTATCTAGTTTTACTGCAAGATAAATGAACTGGTTTTGACCTCTGTCTCCAAACATCCTCATGTACCTGTCTGTGTCTCTAATTACCATGGTCTTCCATTTAAGAAACATTTTCAAAGTAGTCAGAGTTGCTTCCTGGGCTTGTGGGTACCTGTAGTTTCCTGGGTTGGCATTTGCAAAGCTGCTTGTGTAGTAATCCTATCCTACCACTATCAAGATATCTGCTGTTCCTGTTCAAGCCAAAGCCCCAGAGCTCCTAAAGTGGGTCTCTGGAACACTACATGGCAATGCCTGTCTTGTGAATGTGTTTTTTAACTCTGCGTGTTCAGAGCACACCTGGTATCTGCTGTTCCTTGCATTGGAAAGAGCAAGGGCAGAGTGTGATGTGTAAGGACAGTAGGCATGTGTAAATACAGAGTTGGAATAAGGATGTGTATTGTGTGCTGGGACGCAGTCACCTGGAACTGCTGGCCTGGCCCAAGTATTGGACTGTGGAAGAGTGGCTGCTAGGTGCAAGAGGCAGGGCAGATGAGTCTTTTTTAGCCCATCAGTCTGGAATATCAAATCACTCACTGAAGTACTTCAGCCCCAGTCCTCTCTTCTGCATCTTCCCTGAGCCCCTGGCATCACATGCATTGCATTGGAGAGCAGCTCAAGTGCCCATCTTAGCAGCACTGAGATTCAGAAATAGGAGAGAGACAATTCCCACTCAGCACTCTGAGAAGGGAGAGGATGAAGATGCTAATCTTGCACTATGTCAGGTTTGCAAAGTTGTTGGATAATCTTCAATGCAAAATGTATGGGTTTTATGTTGTGCTGGGTGGAGTGGCCTCATGGTAGCCAAATGCTCCCTGTGTTTTGCATGTTGAAAAAATTCTTGGTGCTTAGCAGATAAAATTTTAGACTTCTGTGCCTGCAAGAATGAATGAAGAGGAGATGAACTGCTAAATAAGAAAGAATAGGTTTATCTCTGCTAATTTCAACAGAATTGCCTCTTCTGCCATCATTTGAGAATGGAAGCAGAGCCATTAGATTTTATGAGAAAATCTGCTAGTTGAGTATTTTACAATTCGAGCCAGTAGATGTCAGCAGTTCCATTAGAAATGGCCCTGGAAATGCAGCAGTAGATGAACTGACTTTGCAGCCAAACATCTCTGTGGTATAAAAAACATTTCCCAGCCCCACCCCCACCAAATCAGAACTGCATTAAAATATAGCCAACAGAGGAGGATGGACATTTGCCTTCTGGTTATTGGTGAGAACAACATGAAGAAACATAAGAGACAACATCACATATTCTTGTGATTTTTAATCTCTTATTTGGTGCGTGTTTTTTCAGAAGCATGATTGTACAAAATGGTTTGATTCTATTAGTCCGTAAATCAAGAGTAGAATCACTGAAATTTGAATTGGTGCCTGCTGCAAAAGTACCCCAGTGGGATGAAAAGAAAGCAGGGGATGTTCTTATTGCTAGCTTTTGGTCTGCGTTGCCAACGCTGGTTAAACTGACATCCTTGTGCCGGTCCACTCGTTTGACCTTGAGCCAATATCAAAAGTGTTTGCAAAAGCATCCGAAGACGATTCCTTTAGCTGGAGAGTCAGCAGGGGGAGCTCACATCCACTTGCTTCAACTGGCCAAATATTGGTTATTAAAGACATTTGAAACTAGGCCACTTTATTTACACACACGTATACACCCACTCGGCCTCTTAGAGGTCTATGTGTGTTTCCTAGACCTTACAATCTATACTGTACCAGACCGTTTAAAAAGGCTCCTTCTCATATCTTCGTGACAGACACTTTGTGAAAAGAGGGGTCAGAAGAATGAATGTTCAAAAACAGTCCTGAAAATGGATTCTCTTGGACTTTATTCTTTTCCCTCCCCTTGCCTTGTGATAATGTGTCCCTCCATCCTGCAGTCAGGAGTTGATACTCAGCTGAAGGAATGCGGTGAGCTGTGTGTTAGATCTGATCTCTAAGGAAGCTGGAAGATCTGGGAGTACAGTCATTAAGAAACTAAAACCAGGCCATTGTCAGTATTTTAGCAGAAGAGTTATAAAATCAAGTTCCTCTCTCCTCCCTTTTCCTTTTTATTTTTTTTTCCTTCTTAAATCAATTGGGGAAGGCTACATTCTGATTTGTCTAGTTGCATTCATACTAAGCTGCTTCCTTTTTTGCTTCATGTGAATGAAAATTAGATTTTTACCATGGTTTTGCAATATTTTCTGTACTACATTTTGGATGAGGTAGGGCAAGTCAGTCTGTGGAAGATCTGCTCTGCAATAGCCCTGTGTTAAAAGGTGTTTTTTGTTATACTGTGTGCATGCATCTGATGTTTAGAGGATTCTGAACTAGGTTATAATTACTGCATGTAAGAGAAATACAGTTTCTGGATACAGCTCTTGGGCCATTTTAGGGAAGGAACCCTTTAAAAATCGTTCTGGCAGGGGACAGTTAAGTGACTTTCCCAAGGTCACAGAGCAGATAGTTGGCATTGCTGGGAATAGACACCCTATCTCCTCCAGTTTCCATGTGGTGCTCATCAATAGTGCCATGTCATTGCCTTGGGCAAACAAAGAGATTTTCTATTTTCTGATGGCCTTTAAGTTCTCAGATGTTTGTTAACGTATCATGTATTATTTCCCCAGATACTTTTTCACTGTAACTGAGAATGTTTTAACCTGTTGATTGTATTGATTTTTGATGCGGAAATAGCAGGCTACTCCATTTCAAACTAAATTTCAAGGGCATGGAGATTGTTAGAATGGAAAAGCCACTTAGCTCAACGCAGTTGCTCCTTTTATTTTTATCTCAGTCAGGCACGGAAAGAGCCTGAGAGGTCCTAGCCCTATTTTCTCTATCCTGGATAGAATCCTGATTACTTTAGATGCTAAAAGAATTGGGAGGAAAAAGTAAAGCTCATCTGCTGTATAAGCAGACATGTAGCTGGCTGTGCTTGTGCTAGAAATATGAGAGAATATGGCACTTAAGTTCAGCCTCCCTACATTTGCATTGTCTTGGCTGGGTGCTCTGCACCACTTCTAGGGCAGTTGCTGTGAGAAGCTACTCTCTGAACCAGTGACAAATGGTGACTGTCCCACTGAGGGTCCAGCTGGTACTTTGTAAGGCAACAGCATCCTTACAGGATTTGTATTCTTCTAAACTCTGAATGAACTTCTGTGTCCCATCTCCCACCACTTTATTTTCCTTCCTTCTTTAATTGCAGCCAGAAGCTGGGATTATGGCTTTTAGGAATTGTCCTTAAGTCCTTTCCTTTGACTGCATGCTGCATAATTTTTCCATTTAATATGGATTTCTTGTTTTGGTCAATTGCTTCTAGTCCTCTTACTTCACAGTAATCTACATTTGATGCATGTTTTCCTTTACAGACTCAGCCATGTCCCTCTGAAAGCCATTCCCTGTGCACGATGGGTCTGAGCCAATGTACACAGAGCTCTGTGGCAATATTGATGTTGTTTGCAATGAATTTTTGAGACCTGAGGCTAAGGAAGGAAGCCCTTGTGGGCTATATGGGTTAGTGAGCTGGATTCATGCAGACCTTGCACATGTGGGTGGAGAAGGAAAGAGTGTTTGTTCCAGGGCATTTCTGTATCATAGCTCATAATTTCCTGAAGAAGATGCAACCTTTCTTTCCCCCCCCCCCCCCCCCACCTTTTCTTCCTCTTCCCAAAGACTTTTGCAGTTTCCTTTCTATATATCCTGTTTCCCTCCCTTCCCTTCACTGATACAGAGCTCTCCTCTGTCTGTTTGCTGGTTATCGTGTGTAGCAGAGCTGTTGCATTTTGCTGTGCCTCAAGAGCTCTCCACTTGTGGAGGGCAAGGATTTTCTACTACAAGGTTGGTCAAGACCATGAGATGTAGAGGGGAGAGAGTTTTGAGTGTGTAACTGGGTCCAGTTGGTGTTAATCTCCAGTGGCTTCCAGCAAACTCAGCTCTGCCTGCGTGAGGAAGGCAAAGCTTTATTTTATGATTGTAGGGCACTGAGAGAAACACTGTGATGGGACAAGGAGCTACTGTAGCTAGTCTACACAGATCTTGTAGACTTTTTTTTTTCCTACTGTAATTCTAATACATTCCCTGTGGCATTTTAAAATGCAGCTCAAGAAACCCAAAAATTGTGTCTACTATTCCTCACCTGTCCCTCCATCAGCAAGATTTTAAACCACTGAGTTGCTGGCAGCTGCAGTGTGACAAAATGATGCTGTTTGGGGTGGCTCCCTCTTTGGCAAAGGCTGGAATGAAATTGGGGAAGACACGAAATTAAAAAGAGCTCATTTCAAATTGAGTGCTGATTACCCACTTCCATAAATACATCGGAGCACAAGGAATTTATTGCACTTGGACATATTTGCAATCTGCTTGTTGGAAAGGGGTGCAAATGCACTCTGAATTATATACTTTTGCTGCTTGACTGGCAAGCTCTCTATGGTTCTACTGAAAGGGAACTTAGGTAGATTTTTTTTTTTTGGTAGGATGGATGTCAGAGCTTCATTTTCATTCTTTCCATGCTGCTTAAGACAATTCAGAAAGCACAAGAGGACATGAGAGAAAGAGTGATTCTACCACAAATGAAACATCATAGTAGCTTTCAACGAATAAGAAGTACAGAAGGTGTCCTTCTGGGTTCTACACCACAGAGCAGACTAGATTGTCACAAACAGAATGAATCAAAAACATAGCAATACAGACTAAAATATTCTACATAAAAAATTCTTCTTGACTGTAGTGCTACTGAATCAAAAGACAAGATATGTAGAAAACAAAGGTATAACATTAGAAACAGTTTTCTATAAGAAGATTTGAAGTTTCCTGACTGATGCCATTGGGTCAGTTCCAGAGTCCTAAGCAGAGATACTGAGATCTGAGCAAACCAAAAACACAGGGTAAGAGGCCTGTGTGTTTAATGTGCATGGGATATTTTTTTTTATTTTCCCCTAAAAGTGTCACTGCTTTTTTATGAATGTTCCAAACAGAATTTGACAACAAACAGGAAATTAAACAAGTTATCTCTGAATATTCCAAAACAAAGGAAGCAAACAGAAACCAAATTACAGTGTGACACTGAGCCTTCTGATATCACACATAAGACAACATTATTTATTATTAATTATTGTAACTTATTATTACTATTATTATTAATTTTATTTAAAAATAGAAACCTAATGAGCTTATGAGAGACCACCTTGTACTCCAGAAAATTATTATTTTTCTTTTTCCCCCCCCCCAAAAATTTACACTTTCCCCTGTAATATTTTTATCCATTTGATCACAGACCGGAACACAAATCTCTGGATTTTGTTGTTAAATAACACATTGAATTTCTGTTGTACTTGCATAAAATCATATAACAATGATCAACACATGAAAGACAATTTATATTTTTGTCTGGCTTTCTATAGATTGTTAACATGGATCTGTAAACAAGGGCACAGAAGACTGACTATTAAGGACAAAGTCACATAACTTGTGCAAGCAGTGACAGAACTGGGAATAGAACAAGTGGAAGTGTGTGCTCAGTCCTTTCACACTTGAAACAGACCTTGCCACTTAAAGGTAGGGGAGGAATATGCCATTTAAGTAGCTTACTTGATGTGTTACAGGTTCCTAGTGCTAGTCTGGTAACAGCAGAAACAGTTGATGTCTTACCTGCTACCTGTGCATAGAGGTTTTATCTAGGCAGCATTTGCTCTGATTTATGTTTCGCTGCTATGACAGGAAGTAAAAATGGGAATGATATAATGATATGTCTGATGGATGCCATGACTGCAAAATAAAATTCATTTATTTAAAGGAGCAGGTATCTTTTGAAAGTCCTGTTAAAAGCACAGAAGTAGAGAAGATACATTTCTACCAGATTTCAGAGATGTCAGCTGATATTTATTAGTAACTTTAAAATCTGCTTCTTCCTTCATCTGATTTAAAATGTTTATGCAATTGAAGTTCTAAAAGTTGTTTTAAATCTTCTGCAGATTATGGCTCTATCAGCAAATTTGTTTCCAGTTTGACCTGCAATGTCAGGTATGATTGCACTGAGTCATGTGTTGCATCCGAGCAAGAACACAAACTCTGGCTCCTTATTTTCATTGACATTGTTTAAATGTAATGATTTTCAGCAGCCTGGTGCTGTTGTTTGTAATACTGAATGATATTTGAGAGATAATTCAGCTCAATAACTCAAATCCTGCTAGATCCCATGTGAATTAAACAGTTTCACACTGCAGTCAAAAGAAATTTAAAACTAACACGATGTACCCAAGAGAAAACACCAGTTTCAGTCCTGTGGTGAGAATGTGAATGCATAGGATATCCATATTTTACAGGCTGAGAAACCAAGGCATATAGTGATTATTTGCTGAAGATCGTAGTAAGTTTGCCTCAAAGGCCAAGAACTCAAATCTCCTAATGTTTCCTCAGCAAATGGATACATGTAGCTTTTTGTAATAGTTATGGTAGGCAAATAACCATTTACAGTCTTGCCATGGATTAAGCATTGATCTTGGAGACTGGAATTCAGTATTTTACTCCTCATAATGCCTTTGGCAGGCCCTGTGGCATGTGACAGAGGAGTTCAGTTTAGTAGAAGTAACTTTTTTTTCTCTCTGCTAAAAGCTGCAGTTAATAGTGGTTACCCAGTGTCTTGACATGTTTGAATTACATGGGGTGTGTGTGTGGAATCTGAAACAAATGCCAGGTGGTATTGTTTAGCTTTTATTTAAATTCCTTGTATAGTGGTAGAAAGTACTGTAAGCTGGGTGAAGAAACCAGCAAATGGAAAATCTGACAGGTTAAAAGGTGCATTGCTAACAAGGCTTGGTAGCCTACTTGAAGATAGCATCCTAGTACTGCATAGAAAGGATGCTATGTGAGACAACATTACAGAAGCATTCGATTGCATATCATCTACATGTGATCTTCCATTCAAAAGATAATGAGACAAAAGCAGGAAAAAACCACACATTTCCTAAATTTCCTTGTATCTACAAGAACATGGAGCCACTGGTAAGAGCTACAGAAACTGTTGCATAGTACCAGTTATGTCATATAATATTGAAGAGATGAGAGAACAGAGAAAAATGGCTCTTTGCTGAAGGGTAAATAGACCTTTGATCTGCCAAAAAAGTACTTGAACAGCTTTCTAGCCTTAGGAAATTACCCCTGGTAGGTGATTTTTTTTTTTTTTTTTTTAATCTCATTCCCACTTGATGGATTCTGCTCTATGTGCAATTCATTGCATTAGTGATCAAACTAATTAGCATATGGATACTTCTGGAAGACATAGGAGAATAGGACCTGGGAATGGGACTGGAATATTCAGGTCAGTTCAGTGTCATGCTAGGACCTACACTATGAGGATGCTCTTTGGGTCCCTGACTATTCTGGGGCAAATAATGATCACATTGCACAAAAGAAAAAACCCTCTAAAAAAACCAACCAACCAAAAAAGCCCAAACAAACAAAACTAAAACAAAAATCAATCAATCAAAGACCCCAAAAACCCATTGCGGGGTGGGAAAAAAATCCCCAAAACAACAAACTTGTGCACATAATTAATTCAGGGAACTCTGCATGCCCAAATCCTCTTTGATTTGAACGTAGATCATTGGTTCATAGGACTACTCTTGGTCTTTTAAAAATACTGCATAAATCATGTGACATGTTCTTTCCATAGTACTTCGAAAAGTTGAAAATTATATTCGTTCATGTGCAGGAATCAATTTCTTGCAACGGAGAGGTAGATTGTGGTGATCCTCTGCCTGAGTAGTTTCTGGGTAGAAAAAAAAAAAAAGACTTTTCTCACCTTTCTGGAGAAAGTTGTGGTCTGGGGCCCTAAAATTTTTTTTTCTTTTTTTCTGGTGTGTGTGTGTGTGGTGGTTTTTTTTTTTTTTTTTTTAACTGCTTGATTGTGCTTCTTGTGCCCAAGAAGCAGATGCTGAGGCCTCTGATGGAAGTTTTGCTGAAGTAAGTTGTTAAGAATTGGAGGGCAGAGCACTGGTGGACTTACTTTCTACAGTGAGCATAAACAGAAGCAAACCCCTGACAGTAATATGAAAGCAATGGTTAATATCTCCGTTGATGGTATGAGGCTGGACTTACAAGGTTGTAATTGACTCTGACTTGTTTCTGGATTATTTTCTAAATGTTGTTAAAGGATAACTGGGGTATTTTGCTGTGTCTGTGTTCTATTGGATGCTTCTGTGAGATACTTTTCTTGGTGAAAGTTTGAAGTTCCTTAGCTGTTCTGCTGTTGTCTAGAGTGCTGGTTGTCTATATCTGGGACACTGCGCAGATATAAAAGTAATACCTCAGGAAAGAGGAGAACTCAATTCTTCAGTGAGAGCAGCCTTTCTTAGCAAGGAGAATAAGGGGGAAAATAGCCAAAAAGAGACACAGAAAAGAGAGGGCAGGCAAAATAGTCAAATATGAAACCTTTCAATAGAAAGGTCTCAGTCTGAGCTTTGAAGCCAATCAAAGAAGGAGCTCTGCTGAGCACATGGAATTTCATAGACAGGGACCTCAGGTGGTAAGTCCCTGCTCTCAGCTTTAACTTAACCAATCTTAATTTCCTTTGAGAAAACTAACAGGCTAGAAACAGAAGAGATGACAGCGGTGACCTGTGTCTGGTATTTGGTACCAGCATCCCAGTGCTATCAAGGCCACTGTCTGCATGAGTTATCAGTTCTGCAAGTTCAGATTTTCTAGAAGCTGCTTTATCTTGCCTGTTTGCCTTTTATCCATATGTATAACTGTATCTAGTTATGTATGCATATTCATTCAGCTAAATATGCATACATGTATACAGAGAGATGTATATTAGTTGCTGATGTTTCCTTCTGGGCATTGTGCTTTCCTTGGTGATGTGTCTGGTCTTTTCCCCCAACCTTTTTCACCATTTCTTGTGGCAAGCTCCTTCTGGGGCTGTGTTCACCTTGCTCTCTCTGCACAGTGAAAAGCTTCTCATGTTGTTGTTCCTTTTGCTTGGAGTCCACCGGACTAGTTGTACTTGACGTCAAGACAATTTTCCATGACACCTAGTGGATGTTATGAATGACATATTGTCAGTCTGGTTTAAGCAGATTTGTAGTAAAATACAACAGTGGGGGAAAAGGGAGGAAAATGGTCCAAGTACAGCTCATTTCAAAATGAACTCTCACCTATATAAAATTGCTTCTTATGTGGTTGATGGTAGTGTTTCAAAAGCAGTAGCTGGTAGCAAATGGGAAGAAAAGCAACAGTGAATTAAAGATTTGAAGAGATAAAAATGGTAATTTATAGGTGAGAAAGACTGATCAGAGATGTTGTTACTTTTTAGTTAATGAAATGACCTATCTGGTGAAATTGGATAATTCCTGTAGTGAGATATTTTTTCTTTATTGTCAGTTTAACAGAATCTCTCTCTTTCCTTAGTGCAAATGAAATGGCAATTTTAGCATTCTTAATTGGTTTGGTTCTTTTCCATGGGAGCAAGCGAACTGAAAAAATACTGCTTATGAACAGGTTATGAACTTAAGTCTAAAACCCGTGCACTATTGGCATCAAATAAAAAAGTGGCTAATGAAACAGTCTTCAGTTTCTAATTTCACAGAGAACTGATGTTGCTTTAAGGTGTAGTTCCCGCATGGAATGCATGTGGTGAATGAATATTAGTAATGAGAAGCAGAGATAATTTGTGGTTGAACAGTGTGTCTGTGCTCAGAGTGACAGAATGTGTAGCCAAAACTATGTATTATACCAAATTCCCCTGAAAGAAATGAAGTAGTGTGGGAAAATGTTAAAATAACTTGGTTTAAGTAATCTCTTTGTTCCCAGATGAATCTGCAGGTGAATTGGAGGTAATATACAGTACACTTGCAGTGATTCATAAGGAAGTTGCAGAGTCTGGAAGAACAGAAAGCATTATCAGAAAATTTTTTAATGTAGTGCCTTAAGTAATGGTGGGAAGAGGTGAATTAAGTCAATTAAGCTATAGGTGCCCAAGTGGTGATTACTGAAGAACAGCTAAGTTTGTCTCAAATAAACCCCAAGAGTTTTGTAGCCCAGCCATTCATCTCAGTGTGACACGTGTTGGTGTCTTTGTCTAGACTTCTGTGAGGTGTTTTTTTTTTTTAATTTCTAGCTGTTTTGGCACATAGCTCATTTATCTCTGATGTATTAAAAATTTTATAGCAGAAATTATGTTCTTCATACTTTGCTCCTGATGGACTCTTCCTCTTTTCGCATGATACTAAAGTTTAAACCTCTGACTTCTGTTAGCCCTGCTAGCTCTGCCTCTATCATATAATTTAAAAAATTTATATAATGGCCCCACAGCTTTGTGTTCTAATTTTCCTCTTCTCCTCCCCCTCATCCCCCCACTTCCTTTATTACACTGCCTTTCAGTGAATTCCTTCTTTCGTCCAAAAATATCAGTGGCTTGGGTGAAGAGAACCTGCTCTCACAAGCCACTCTCTCACCACGCAGATGGGAGGGAAAGTACACAAAATACCCCCTGAGATCTAGGCTGAGATAAAGTATTTTACTGATTATTATACAATGCACAATTACCTTAGCCTGTTTGCAGAAAAGTGCAGCAAAATGCAGAAGCAACAGCAGAAGCCAGCAATGAAATTTCCCCCCCCCCCCCCAGCCAGGCGTGCAGAAGCCAGCCCAGTGGAAAAGACCAACGCCATCCCAAACCCTGATACCGAAAGCAGCAACCACAGCAAGAAGTCTCTTATGTTACAATCTGAACTTCAAGCCCCATAATGCTTTGCTCCAGCCAGCGCTTTCATTTTGAAGCTGGCATGGTGGCAACATGGTATTGAATATTAGCAGCAGATTCAACTCAGTCCACCACAACGAGAATTTGAACAACCAGGTTCTCATTATCATTCCATACTTTAGAGCCTTACAAAAGTAAACAAATGATTAAAAAATTACATTCAAATGCAGAATGAGAACTCAGTAGGCAAACATTTTTTTGGTGTTCATATGTCAGTTGACACTGACTTTTTTTTTTTTTTTTGGAGAGGATATTTGGATTTGGGATGCATTTGTTACATAATGTTGTCTTCTAATGGTTTGTTCTTAAAACTACTCAATTCACTGTAGTTTGACAGCTCTCCACTAGCTCAGGTTGCAGGGAGCTGTATTGTGGGTTCTGAAAAACGAATTCAGTTTCTGTCAACAGAAGGCATAAATGTGAGTCTCTGCAGGTAGTCGCGGATTACTGCGTTGTCATAAGCCATTACGGCAATATGGATATGGTAAACTTGAGAGAAAGAGCTGTCATCATGAGCTGGAAAAGATCAGATGGAGAGTAAGTAGTCACACAGCCATCTATTGTCTGTGATGCTGTGACAGGCTGGCACATTCTGTTTGTGGAAGGAAACTGTGCTGTTCTAAACTTCACTTCGCTTTCCTAACCTCAAGATGCTGGCAGGCCAGCTAAGAGGGCAGATTATTTCTTCCCCAGGAGTAGTGGCAGATGTATATTTCTGATTCCTCCAGTCTGTGACAAGACTCAGCTTTGTTGCTTTTTGTTTTGCTATGAAAGGGATAGATGGAAAATACTGTTTATTCCAGAGTGTGTCCCTTGCACTATTAAAGGGTATTAATTCTACCTTCTCATTGCCTAAAATACCTGTAAAGCCTTGGGAACTGAAAAGTAAATACAGTTTGTATCAATCTTTAAGTGGATTTGCTTTTCTTGCTATGATTTAGCAGAGAGGTATTGTCAAGATGCCTGGTTTATGGATTTTAGTAACCTAGAGAAGACTTAGCACTTTTCCTACTTTAACCAGCTGAGATAAAGTTGACCTGCTTGCAAAAGACTAGTGGCTGTTTGTTTCATGTTTTTTTTTTTTTTGGAATGGATTCCTGAAAGCACTGCAGCTCTTCTAGGGACTAGGTGATGAACTGCTCTGCACAGTATAGTATTAACAAGAAGCAAAGGAACACACACATCTTTTAAAATGCAATTGTTCTCTGGTTTCATTCTGAGTTTCTCTTAGCCATACATGAGTGAGGCCAGCCCAAGGCTCTTTCTGTAAAGATTGTTATAGATATTGCTACTCTAATTTTATTCTGCTTTCTCATGTTAAAAAAAAAAAAAAAATTAAAAAATAGTGTGAAAGTGTCTCTTTGTGTTGTCTGATGCTACATCAGCCCTTGCCTCATATACAGAATCAGGAGCATGCTTGGGCTGCTGCAATTTAGAAAGTCAAAATAGATTTGGAGCACAAGGTGCTTTCTGGCTTTGTCTGTTCAGCGTAACTCCTAAATTCACTTATCTATTTGGTTTCCAGTGAATAATCCTGATTATTTTGTTGCCTGACTCCCCAGAAACGTGGAGGTATTTGAAATGAAATACTTGAAAAGATACCTGTGTGTTTTGCCACATCTGAGAGCTACAGTTTTTATAAGCCTCGAGGAAATCATGCAAATCTGTGTAGTATGTGTAAATACGTAAATAAAATTCCTCCATCTCGGGGCCAAACTGAGACTCACACAGCAAGTGGCTTTCAAAGTCATCCTGTGACTGGTGCATCAGATTTTTAGAAAACCTTGAGTACTACTCAGTTGTTTTTTAGGAAAAATATTTATCCTGTCACTTTAGTGTACAATGTTGGCATGCCTCTTTCTCCCTACTTCTTCTTGTGTTTTTTAAAGTACCACAGTTTGTGAAATGCTGTTTCTACCTGTGCTTGAACAGCAGCAAGTAAAATGGAGTCAGATTTTTGAAAGTGGTGTTAGTGGATTAGGAAAACTGACAAAGATCATGGACTCATAGAATATTAGGGGCTGAAAGTGACCTCGAAATCTCATCTCATCCAGCCCCCTCCTGCCAGAGCAGGATCACCTAGAGCAGATCACACAGGAACACATCCAGATGGTTCTTGAGTATCTCCAGAGAAGGGGACTCCAAAATCTCCCTGGGCAGCCTGTTCCAGTGCTCTGTCACCCTCACGGGGGGGAAAAAAATTCTTCCTCAGGTTCACATGGAACCTCCTATGCCTCAACTTCCACCCATTGCCCTTGTCCTGGCACTGGGCATCACTGAGAAGAGGCTGGCTCCATCCTCCTGGTACTCACCCCTTACATCTTTATAAACATTGATGAGATCACTCCTCAGTCTCCTCCTCTCCAAGCTAAACAGCTCCAGCTCCCTCAGGCTCTCCTCATAAGGAAGATGTTCAATGTCCTTAATCATTTTAGATGATAACAAAGGTTGAAGGATTTGTCCTGTGACCTGTGTTCTTGTAGCCTTCCCTCTAATTTTGATTTACAGGGCCAAACTATGGCCTCATGGCAACAGTTTGGGTAGGCTTGGGGGTAATCAGAGAAGATAGGCAGCAATTGTTCTGGTGTCCCAGTGCAGTACTTGTCAGGCAGAGGACAGCAGTGCTGTCAGTGGGCATCATTTTGCTTGCGCTGATTTTGCTGCTGTGAAAGAATGAACCTGCTATTGATCTGTATAGATCTGTGCAGCAACTGGAGAGCTATACATTCAACATATGAACTTTCCTCACAGTTTCCTCACTTCGGTAATAAGTAGTGATGAGGAGCAAAAAAAGAACAGTGTGAAGGATGCCTGCGTCTCAAAAGAACCTAACTGAATCAACATCAGTTTTCTTCCTGTTGTCTTGCCTGACCTGCAGTCCTATTATGGTAGTGACTGATGCCTGTGAACTCGGATTTTAGCTAAGTCATGGTGTCTTTCAAGTGTGAAGGATTAAATCATGACCTTGACAGGTAGAATGGCCTCTAGTTTGCAATGTTTTTTTTAAATCCTGCACATGTGGTGCAGTAATACATGTCATTAGGTACCTCAATCAAGCAGGGCCCTCTTCAAAATGCATTAAATCAGCATTAAGGTATTTGTTGTGAGTAATACTAAATAAAACTGTTTGTTTCTTATGATAGTATTGGAAAAATAACTCAAAACCAACAAAGCCCCCAAAGAAGCACACCCCACCTCAAAAACTCAGCAACCTACAGCAACTGGTCAAGAAAAGCATTGACTAAAACTTCACGGTGAGAAAGCAGTCAAGGTGGTGCCTTGGTTGCCTTTGACATTTCTCTTGGAAACAGAGAATCTGAGTGCTGGGTGAAGTAGACAAAGAGCTGATAATTATCCTGAATTAGGCAAGCATGGATGCTACCATGAGGAGATTTTATCAGTCATGTTGCAGGTGGTTTTTTTTTTATCTGAAAGTTTAAACTTTAATAATTTTTTTTTTTTTTTGGCTTGGGTGGGAAGAGGGTTGCTATGAATATTTATAACAAATCACTCCTACCAGAGGACACATTAAGTCTTGCAGCATAACAAAACTGAATTACCATGAAATAAACTTTCTTAATTAAACCAATTAAATTTCTTCCCAGTATGTAATTTAGGAACTCTGATAAACCCTGGTTGAAAAGGTTCGTTCTAGCCTTAAGCTGGCCTAAGAAAGAGTGAACATCTGGCCTGTATATGAAAGGCCTATTTAGGCCTTAGGCAGTGTGCAAAACATTAGCTGCTGTCCACGGCACTGAATACTTTGTGTGGCCCCAGGGCTTTGCTAAAGGACAGTGCTATCATTAGGGCACAATCATGATTATGGAATATGCTGCAACTAAGATAAGTGAGTCCTTAGGCTTCTACCACAAAGCTTATAGCTGATCGAGGAGCATTTCTGTTGCTTCACTTTTTTTGGTTACAGTTTCACCAAAATAGATATGTTTTTAAAAAAAAAATTAATTTACAGTTTCTAAATGTTGATATTGGCAAGCAGCATGAGGGGTTTCTGAAGCAGTGGTTCACATTCCTTTTCCATGCCACATTTCAATCTCTTTTCGTAGGGTGTGTTCTTAGCACTCTCAAAAGAAAACTTTGAAGGCTAAGGTATAGAAATGATGCCAACATCTCACTGTGTAACTTCTGTTACAGGAGCTATTGGTAACAGTCATGGTAATCAATAGGAAAGTGATACTCCAATTGTTTAACATGGAGGAAAATCAGCAGAAAAATAATGTGGCGAATATACAAAAACTACCCTACAAAATACTTCAGCTTGCCAATCTTAGGGTCCTAATTCTAGAGAGTTTGCAGGTTTAGCCATGTTTGAAGAAGACATGAAGAGTAGGTCCTGAAGAGATCTATAGGTGTTTCTCATGAGTCTTTCCTATTTGGGAAAGTCTGAGAAACGATGCTGAGGAGGCCTTTCTCTTGTTTTGATGTTCCAACAGGTATGGGTTGATCTTTGCAGTATAGTAGTTATAAATATGAAATACAGTAGCATCAGCGGTTCAGAAACATAGTTCTTGGGCAAGTGACACCTCTAGCCCAGAAAAATACAAACCAGTGGCAATGAAATGAAAAGTAAAGAGCATAGTTGAAGAGAGACTTTAAAGTGAGTTCTTGCTTAGGCTCCAAGTAAATAACCCATGTGGCAACTGAACTGGAAGAGATGCTTTGTTTTGGAAACGTACTGTGTTATACATCTGAAAGTGTACTAACTTCCAGTTTACATCTGGACACAGCTGTAATTATCAGCCAGGTCTGTGTTTTGTCATTGCTTCTCATCATCTTCCTGCTGTAAGAGCAAAGATCTCTGTCAGTCAGTTAGATCAAGCTGCCACAAACCGAGTAGGATTTTGTTATTTGAGGGTTTCTGCTTTGAAGTAATGTTCTTGTTCTCTTTGCCAGCCTCAAATCCATCTTGCTTAAAGGCATGACGATGCCTTCTATTTGGTTTGTCCACTATCCCTTTTCTTTTGTGTTTTCTGTGTTTAAACTTAAATAAGACTGCAGGTTTAGGACACTTTCCTTAATAAATAAGCCGGGAAGTATGAAGAAAAGCAAGTAGGGAGAAGGAGCCCACTCCATCAAGATGTGAAACAGAGCACATGTCATGGGCTAGTGGGGCCAGTTTAACATGCACCACCCCCTCACCCCTCCTTCTTCCCCACAGAAGAGGAAAAAGCAAAACAAGATGAGAGTGAGAGTGTGAACAAAGACCCGGTAAAGGGCTTTCGAAAGAAAGTATCATCCCTTAGCTGACATTTTCATGCTTGTTTAGGAGCAACTTTGTCAAGACAGAAAACTTTAAGGTAAATGCAGGGACACTTGAACAATATGCTGTCATCGAAGATTGAAACATAGTGTGACAACCAGTAGCCTACTGCCTTAGGAAGGAGCTGAATGTCTCCACTGAGAAGATGCAGTGCCTCCAAAAAGAAGTACTTTTACACAGAAAACACAGCGTTCACAACTTATTCTCAGAAGAGTCACATACATGTGCACAAACCCTTGCCTGGTAAGTGAGAGAAACAGCTCTTACAGCAGGCTGGAGTCTTGCTCATTAGGATGCAATAGTGATGGGAAAAAAAAAAAACCCCAACCTGTCAGCATGCCAGAAACATTTCAGAGAACTGCTGCAATGGTGGGTTCTTTGCTAATCAGGAGATGGAAGGGATGAGTATCCTTCTCTCAGTAAATCCACGATACGTTTGATGAGGAAATAGTCTGCTTTTTTATAAACTTACCTTATGCTGCTCTTATAACCGTGGAGGGATTGAAATGCAAAATGTCTGGCACTGCCAAGGCTGATGAATGATTTACAAGTATCTTTCATTAATTTCCATCTCTTAGCTTGCATTGAAAAAAATACTGTCTCTTTCACTGTTTCTCAGGATGGCAAAATAATCTCCTTGCTCAAATACACACATTTGGAATAAAATAATAAATAAATCTTAACAACTCTACTGTTGTCTATTTCAGGCTGTTAAGCTTAGCAAGTGCCTGAGACAAAATACAGTTGCATAGTCTAAAACTATGCCTGATGTAACTTGACATGTCTTAATATAAAAAGAACTTGTATTTCACCAGTCTATCTTTTCCCCACAAAATCTTGTCAATGATTTCCCTCAGCAAAACCAAGGTCAGTTTTTTGTTGTTGTTTTTTCTTTTTCTTTTCTTTTTCTTAAAAAAAAAAAAAAGACTGCTCCTGCTTTGAGGCAAACTGAAGCAGATAGATCACAAGCCATTCTGTGTTTTACATGTTGGATTCCTCTACAGCTGTATTTGAAAGTCCTGTGTTCAATTCTTTATTACTGTTGTGCCATAATGCTGTTTAAATATTATAGAACTGCTTTCTCATGGGGAGAAATACTCTAACATGCACTTTGTTTCACTGACCAAATTTTTCAGGCAACCTCATAGATCATAAAATAATTGGATACTGTCTAATTAAGCTTTATCAGTCACTGTGGCTTTTGATTCCCTCTTCTGATCCCTCTCTTTTTTGCCTTAAGACTCTGCTGTGAAACACCTTTGATAGAGGAGTTAAAGGCAGCAAGCATGCAGACATCCTGAAATAAGGACAGATACTTGAAATGTCAGTAAGAGTGATTTCAGTGGAAGATGTCTTAAAGAGTGCAGGAAGTATGTATGAAAAAGGGGCTACATATATAATCCTAACAGATGCATAGTAGCATGGCTTGTTTCAACCACCAACACACCTCCTTCATGCTAGATTCTCCTGACAGCTCTCTTGCTGCAATGGGTTTGGCTTTCCTTCCCCTTCCACCCAGTCTCAGGATGCTGCCGAGTTCTGTATCTGTCATCAGCAAACATATCCTTGACTCTTCCATCTTCAGAAATGCTTTCGTAGGTCTTATATCTTTACATGGCTCCATTACCGATCACCTTCTCTCCTCATTTGTCCAGAACTACCATGAAGGAAATCGTTATTTCAGTCATATAACTGGAGAGTTCAGAGAGAAGAAGTGACTCTTCAATATAATCAGTAAGCTAACTCCTACAAAGGTATCTTTTGAGAAGGTCATGGTAGAGCCAGGGACACTTGTTCTGAATTTCTTTTCTGCAGCTACATCCTAGCTCAGGGTTGAGTTCTGGTGGACTTTAATCAAGGTCTCAAGCAAACATTTATTGGCCAGACTTCCATATCCAAGTCTTCGTGGTCTTTTTGATTAGTTTTTGAGTCTTCTTAACAGTGCAGCTTCCCTTGGCACTTAGTTAATGTATGCTTTTCCTCACCCAACTTAGTAACTCTTTCCTTCTTTATTTCTTCCTTCTTCTTGTTTTACTTTTGGAATTATTTTTCCACTTCTTTTGTTTTGTTTACTTTCTCTCTGGATGATCTTGTCCAGTCATATAATTTCACCTGCTGTCTTTATAGAACTGAGATGCAGTTCTATTTCTCTGCTTCTGACTGGTCTGCATCCAATTCCATCTTCTTGTTTCTCTCCCTGACAATTGCTTCTGGGTATCATGCCATCAGCTTAAACTTAATTGTGTGCCTTTCTTTCTCCATCTTCTCCTTGCACGTCATTGTCGACAATGACAATATTGACACCATCCTGGTGACTTACAACCTGAGGCAGGTTGTTTTTTTTAGATTATATTTTCTTCTGTGCTGCAATAGGTGAGACCTATGTAGAAAGAATTATAATTAACAAATGAATACATAAAACTCTACGAAAAGGGGAGCAACCTGATGCGGTGTAGCAGAGAACGGTGCCGTCACACCACTTAAATTTCGGGAGATTGTGCCCGTGGCAACTGAGGTCAGAGAGAGAACTGCAAATGTGTTAAGTATGAGGACTTCAGACACTTTAATTATTTAATTTAAGGCTTTGGAAAGGTGAAGTCAAATGGTTTGATGCTGAACACAGTGTTGTTCTAAATCAAGCAGCATGTAATAATGAAGGAACAGGTACAAATTTGATTCCAGTAGCTCTTGTCCTTGTGAATTAATTCTGAGCATTGCATTCCGAGGCTTAGTGTGTCATTCTGTTTTGTCCATTTTTTCCCCCCAAGACTTCTTGTTATGAACACAAACTGCTTTTACATTACTTGCCTTCTAAACTGTATTTCTGAAAGTACTACATCAGCCTCGACGAGCTGGATGTGTGCTGATAACAAGAACTGAATTTGTCTTGACATCTTGTTTGGAATATTTCTAATCAAATATTAACATTAGCGCTACCACACGTCTCTGTTATTTCCTTTATCTTCTCACTTAGTCCCGCAAGTCTTCTCTAGATAAGAATTACACTTATGCATTACTTAAGAGTTCTTTTTAAAATTTTTTTTTCTTCCACTGGAAAGCTTAAATAATATAGAACCCAGTCTGAGTAGCAGCTATGGATTCCTGCAGAAACATGCTTAAAACTCTCCCAGAAGAGACAGGCCCATCGAGACTGACTTCACTTGGCTTATGTATTTGCACGTCAGTTGTGATACAGGAAGGAGTAAGCAGTGACAAATAACTTTAAGAGATATAGCTAAATCACTTTTTTTATTGGGATTGTGTGACAAAACTGAAAGTAAAACAGAATGTTTGATGTTGCCATAAATCTTTAATGAATGTTCCATGCTGTTGTGATGTGTCAAAGACAGTCAAACGCAGATCTTCTTCCCGTACACTAAAGGGGAAGCAGAGGCACATCTTGCATTTTAACTGTGGACCAAAACGGGGGAAAAAAAAGCGGGGGGGAGTGGGGGAAGAAAAAAAGGGGGTTAAATTTACCACTCGTGCATAGAGATAGGCCAAAACTATAGATGGAGGCAGGTCAAGATAGGAAGGCTGTACAACTAACTGCTGTTGTAGCCTGTGCTCGGGGTGTGTACGCTCTGCAACAGCAAGCTAACTGGAAGGCTGCATGCCTTTACCATTCACTTCCCGTCTCCTGAGAAGCTGGAGTGCCAGATATGAGAGCTAAACGTTTCTTGTGTCCTTAGATTCTCCCTTCTTCCTTATTTGAATCAATGTTGTATTTAATTATTTAGTGTTTGAATGCCTGCATTTGAAGTGCACAGCCCTGAGTCTGCTTTTTGTAAGCTACTGCGCTGAAACCGCACCGGATGCCATTTTCTGCCTTCCGCAGCAGCAGTGGTCAGGAGCTCTGTCGCATCTTGTAGGCTTAACAGTTTCACTGATAAATCTAACTCGATGCTAATGGATGTGCTGTAATACAATATGGAACAGACGCTAGGACCCTGTGGCCTGTCATGGACCACGTAATTCATGACTGAAATGTCTCAGATATTTATGCTGACAAGAGAAATACTTGATGTTTCCTGCTAATGCGCTGGCCCGCTCCTCTGGTCTAGTAATTCTAGATGCATTTTTGGCCTATTTTCTTCCATCTCTCTCCTTTCTCATTCCTGCCATCCACCTTGTCACTCAGCTGCCCTTTTTATTTTAACAGTGAGAGTAACTGAATGACTGCAAGAGTTCGCCTGGAAATAAAATAGGTTCTCTAATTATTTACAGCTAGCACTGGTATCCTTCTAAAAGAAACTATATGGTCCAACCTCATGTGACTGCTCATGGTTCAGAAGTCGCAGAGTGAAACTCTGTCTGACATTATGTAGTGAAGTGGACTGAGGAATTGGTATGGTCCATGAGCACCCAAAATACTACAAAAATAAGTCAGTGTTTTCCTCAGATGCGATTTTTGTTCTCTGTATCTGGTATTAGAAGCTGTGGATTTCCCCCAACTTGCATTTTTCTAATTTGCATTAATCTTAAACAGCCTCTGTAAAAATATTGATTTGCAATTTCTTTCCGATACAGACTGTAAATAGTATTTTTTTTTTTTCATTTCTAATAGTACAGAAGGTGCTTTCTTGCGTTGTTCTGGCAACATACAGATGGAGTATCTTGAATACATACAGCAGCAGTTTGCACTAGATTTTTTTATTCTCCCAAACAGTTTCTAGTAATGTCACTTAAAAAAAAAAATCAAAACATGACATGATTTTTGCCTTTTTTAACACATTGTTCTAAGAATGAAAGAAACCAGGGCATGTCACAATAAGTATAGTAAACCAGGCAGGCATTGTACAAATATTTGATAATCTTTTCTGAAATGAATTTTGCTTCTGTTTTAAACTAAGATAAGGACTACATTGCTTCTGCAGGCAACTTAATCTTTCTTCCTTTTACATTGCCTATCACTAATAAGTCCCAAATTTTTGCTGGTTGTTTTTACGTTTTTATTCTTCAATTCTGTAATGATTTCATAAACTATAAATGCTCACTGCAGTTTAACCATCAGTCATGTGTACAAAAATCCTTTAATTTTACCCTGTCGAGATGCTAAAATAAAGAGGAAATTACATATTTAAAAATAAAACAGGACAACAGGATTCAAAATTGCATCAGCCTCAATTTGTTTATACGAGCATGAAAGAGGAGAGGGGGAGACTTATCCTTTGGGACTGCAAATGGCACCTCCTGCTGCGGTATTAAATTTACCATTTGCAACCTCCTGTGCTTCTCTGAGAGTAGAGGGTGGCGCCTGACTTCTTGGCGCCAGTGCGTCAGCAAAGGTGTCTAATAGATGCAGACACGGAAATGCGGGTTGCTTACTTAACCTTGCTCTAGCTTAGCCCCACTGGGGACAGCCAGCTGATCCCCCTGCAACATGGCCCAGGAGATTGGGGAGGCTCCAGAAGCAGTTTATAGCTTTAATAATTTACATATCCTCAGTTAATCTCCCTTACCAGCAGCCAATTAGTTGGGGAATATTCATATTGCCTTGATATATATTTTTAATGTACGGATCAATTAGTGGGAAAGTAATGAGGTCATAGAAGAGCAGGTGGGACTATGAATCTTTGTTCTTTTTTGAAAAATATACTTCTGTAAATATTTGTCAGTAAGAAGAAATACAGAACCGAAAGTGGGTTTTGGTGTTTTCCGATGCTGTCTTGCCTTGCCTTAAAAAGGCTTTCAGGTGAACACCTGAGAGTCAGTTTGATCCTCAAGATTTTGACCCTACAAGCATGTGTTTAAGAGGGTTGAAACAGGACTGCTCATGTGAGTAAACTTATTCACATACATAAATCTTTCCAGGATTGGGATCCTTAATGATTTAGGACAAAGAGCCAGTGGGGAAAAAAAAAAAAAAGAAATGTTTGTTCTGTTGCACCTGCATGATGCAGCAAATATTGTCAGAGCACCATTAGCTACTTAACGTACCAGCTAATGACTGGCAGACTTAAAGGAATGTAGCCGGGTAGAGGGCAGCCTGGTCCATGAGGGTCAATGATAGCAAATGGCTCAGTCAGTCTATGGCAATACTGGGAGACAGCTTTGCAGTAGAGCCAAGCATAAACAACACCGTGTCATAAGACCATAGACACAGGAAAGACATGATGAGAATTGTTGACTTACCCTTGAAGTGATATTAATACAAGAGGAGAAAAAACCTCAACTTGTCTAGTATATGAAGGGTGTTTTTTTGCCCTCTAAGCACATAACCACAGTGAATCTGCATGTGTGCTGGTGGGTTAATAGTGATGTATTTCTACTGTCCATCTAACCCTCCTTTGCATAATTATATTCCTTCTCCCAAATGAGGAGAGAAAACCTATGAAATCTATCACCATGTCACCTACTAGTATGAAAGGGAAATCTAGATAAGAGTGGCTGGAAGAAACTGCCACTTGGCAGATTTTGGGTGTAGCCACACTAAAATAGAATGAGAGAAGAAAAGCAAGGGAAAAGAAAACAAAAATGATCCTTGTATACATCAAAGGTACATCAGACAAACACAAAATAGAGAGAAATACTTGCAAAAATTAAGATCAAATGCCAAGTCTAGTTTTTACTGCAAAGCAGCAAGCTGATTTTTCATAAAATAAAAGAAGTCCCTGAATTGAGAAATATGTGTCTCTCTTAGATTGGATTGTGCAGTGAACAGTATCAAGAACTAAGCAATAATAAATCATCAGGCTGTATGTCAGAGTGAGCACTACAAGATAAACCCCTGTTGGAATTGTCATGAAGGTGACCTTATGAGAGTGACTACAGAAATATGAAAAATAAAATAAAATAAAAAAAATCAATGTTCTCTTTAAAACTGAAGCAAATCTATTTGTGCTTTGTCTTTCACTGTATTTGCTATTTTAATTTGCTGTTTATTAAATGAAATATTGCTTTATCTAGGGAACACTGCATGATAAAATTATTGAAGATGCTGCTGGTGCAAAGCTATTTGTAGCAAATGAAATCCTGCTGTGTGCAATTCAGAACATCATATTGAACAGTCCAGATAGCAGCATCTGTGGATAGCTCTTAAGACTTCAGACTTGCCTTAGTTAGCTTGTTTGTTTTTATCCTGTGTTATTGATCTGGACTTCATGATATGTTTGTGTGGGGAATGGCTTTTCAGATGCCAGGAACATATTTAGAGGCAGGTCAAGTGAATTGAATAGAGGTATAAAATCTGCTGATTCCTAGAAGATGTCAATGCATGACAGAAAGAGCCTAGAGAGTGGGAGACCTCTTAAACTGGTATTGACATTGCCCAGAAATTTGCAGTGTAAAAGGGGGAAGAGCGTTTCTGTCTGGCGAACAAAGCTTGCACTCTCAGCAATGCCTTTGTGAGCTCTGACAAATAACGCGCTACCCTTGCGTGTGCTCTGAAAGGGGCAGGCACTCTTAGTTTCTGAGCACTGCAGTTTGGGTTAGAAGATGAATAATCCTACAAGTACGGAATGTTTTACTCATTGTGCATGTCAAAACTATGAAACAAAACCCCATCTCCCCCCCCCCCCAAAAAAAATGAATAAACCAACCCCCTAAGTCAAACCAAAACAAAATCCCCATGCTGCCAGGATAACCCATCCTTTGGACTGACTTGACCTTCTGGACTATGCTAAAAAGGAAATGTTTAAAAAAAAAAAAAAAGGAGAAAAAAAGAAAAAAGGAGAATGAGTAGAGATATTGAGAAGAAACAGGAATACTGAGCCATACCCTGTTCTCTGCCACAGGCCTCTTGTGTGACCTTGGGCAAATCATTTATCTCTCTATATCTCAGTCATTCATCTATGATAAAGTAGGAGTCACATCTCCCCTAATAGGGCTTTGGATGCCTAGGATAAATGGCCGAACCTGGATAGTGCAGTTATCATGGGACACACTAAAGAGGATGTTTCAGATGCTAAAGTGCCTCCTATCCACTTAGGAGAACCTGATCTGACTCTGTGCAGAGCGAATTTGGGTATTTCTGCTCTTGTGCCATGCCTTATCTATAAACTGGATAAACTGTGTATGGCTTAATTGATCACTGACTGCAGTATTTTAACATCTCCAGGGCTGCTTAGAGGCGTGATTAATATTTAAAACCTCTTTAGGATCTAGAGATGGAAAGCTTTTATTGAAATGGAAGGAACTTATTGCTAGTACTGCTTGAAGGTATTGTTTTCGAGGTTTGTTTTGATACAGTCTGCAACTACAATGTCTTACTGGGGAGTCTTGCATTATTGCAGGATAGACTGCAGTCTAAAATCCTTGTACTGTCAATTTTAATTTTTTTTTTCATCCTTATATTCAATAATAAATGGTTACATGACAAAAATCTCCTCATCAGGACAAACCAAGCTTAACAGAGAGGCTGTTAAGAGTGAGCTGCCCTTGCACCAATAGTTATTTAGCACATACCAGCAGGAGCTTGAGGGAAGTCTATGCTACTGAAGTCTGTAGAGTGCCACATCTGAGGTAACATCATTGCATTGTCAAGGACTGTTGATTCAACACCTCCCATGGAGTCCCCTGTTCACCTATCTAAATGCCTTATTAAATGAGTATCACGAAATAGATTGCATGAGTCCTATTGTGGCATTTTCAGCCCAAAAGCTAAGTCTGTTGTTTGACAGGAACTGAAGAATTTTAAATATTTGTCACATCCTGTGCATTACTTCCAGGAATGCAATGTTCTCACGTTTGAATAAATGACTTTACCAGTGCATTTGTTGGTATAAATCAATGCAACTGAGACTTTGCAGGCTTTACAAATATGGTTAATATATTATGAGATTTTTCTGTTTGAATAGTAAATGACTGACAATTTTTGCAAGTGAAATGCTCTTTTCTTCAGTCCAGCTGTGGAACAGACATGACTTCTGTAGGATTTTTTCCCTACCAGTGTTACTGGTCTCATTACTAATAAATGCTGTCAAGGTATTTTTGTTTTTTTTTTTTATACTGTCTCCAAGATTACAAAACAGAGGAGGGTATGTTTCACCTCAGTGTAATAAGTTCTCCTCAGGATCAAGTCATTTAGTGCTGGACCCACAGAAAATGAGTAGAACAGCATGGTTATTCAGTCAGCTGTCTGTTATTTCTTCTTTTCTGTCTTCCTTTCTTCCCCCTTTCCCCCCTGTAGTGGTAACCGAATGGAATCAAACTGCTGATTGATTTAGATTAATTGAAGCTAATCACTGAGACCTCAGGTGTGGAGACTATCTGAACAAGGTATTAAGATGGTTACTGCAACAAAATGGTAGATCAGAAAAAAAACCAGTTTCAAAGTCTTCTGCAAAAACATTATATGCTGATCCTGGAGAGTGATCTGAGTTTAAGAAGTTGGGCAATATTTGTTTTACATTGGCTGGCAACATGCTTAGCCTATTGCTAGGATGGGGACCCAGTTTCTCCCTGACTCAAACACCTGTATTCCATCCCCACAGAGAATGCCACACGTGTAAGTTGAGAAAAATTTGCTATTTGATTTGCATTGATTCAGGAGGTGAATGAAACACCAGGTTGGACTGAGGAACTGGGAACGTGCCCCCAGGTCTTGCAATTTGTTCATAGCTGCCTATCTGCAAGCAATACTCCCATGCATTTTTGTAATCGCAACAATAGCTGAGCTGGAATCACTCAAACTCCAGTGTGAAAACATATGTTCCAAATTCAGGAAGGCAGAAATTTGAAAGCATGCATTCAAGGCAGAGAAAGACCATTAATATATAAGAACCTTGCACAGTCATCCTTCTCTTACTGGTCAGTGACATCTTAACCAAATCTTGTATAAGCAACAGGAATCTTGCATGCATGTCCATTTCTCTTTACTGCAGAGCATTTAGCTGAGATGCAGCTGTGCAGCTAGGAGACCCTGTGCTTCCCTACCAGTACAGCAAGGTGGGGGCTGAAATGGGCTTCAGCCCCCCCCCCCATCCTGTCATTCCTGGCAGATTTTCGTCAAGCTTGTTCTTAAAAGCCTCTACTGAGGGAAACTTGCAGTCTGTCCTAAAAACTGTATTCCAAACCTGCATTGCCCTTTCTGATGCCCTTTTTGATAGTGTGCTTTTTCTTGGTCTAGCTTGAGTATTTCCTGCTACGTTAGCTGAATGTGCTTTGTTCTGTTCTCAAGGTCATGGGGCATAAATTGTTTCTTTCCTGCTTGCACGATTTTCATTTGTGTGGTTTCCTCCCCACCCCAAAATGGCTTTTAAGCACTTGCAACTCAGGTATCTTTAGCATTAATACTGAAAAAAACAATCAGAATTCTTTCTGTCTTTTTTTAAGTGGTTACATTTTTGGGTTGCTCTTTGATGTTGTGATCCAGTGAGCTCTGTTGTGGATTCCTGTGTGTGTGCATCTTTCTGTGGTGGATGGTGACAAATACCATCTGAGAGAGCAGTTATTGTGGCATGACTTTGTATGTGTTTAAACCATGGCTGTTTTTTGTTTTCTGGAACAGCATGATACTGCTAATTCATCTTCAGCTCCAAAATAATTTTCACTTCTAACTATTTTCTGAAAAAGGGCTTAGCTTCTCTCACCTAACCAGTGGCTTTTGTTCAGTTCTGGGCCCCTCAGTTCAAGAGGGACATAGAACTGCTGGAGAGAGTCTGGCGCAGAGACACAAAGATGATGCAGGGAATGGAACAGCTCTGTTATGAGGACAGCCTGAGGGAGCTGGAGCTGTGCTGCTGGGAGGAGACTGAGAGGTGATCTCAGCAATGGTTGTAAATATGTAAAGGGTGAGTGCCAGGAGGCTGGAGCCAGGCTCTGCTGGGTGATGCCCAGTGCCAGGACAAGGGGCACTGGGTGGAAGCTGAGGCATAGGAAGTTTCATGTGAAGATGAGGAGGAATTTTTTCCCTGTGAGTGTGACAGAAACCTTGAACAGGCTGCCTGGGGGGGTTGTGGAGTCTCCCTCTCTGGAGATACTCAAAACCTGCCCGGATGTGTTCCTGTGTGATCTGGTCTAGGAGATGCTGCTCTGGCAGGGGGGTTGGACTGGATGAGCTCTGGAGGTCCCTTCCAGCCCCTGGTATTTTATGGTTGTCTGATTTTGCACTGTATAGAGCTACAGCTAGTTATTCTTTAGTATCACATTATTAATCCAATTTTTCTGAGCATTGCTCCAGTTTGTCACAATAATTTAGAAAGCTGTTTCTGTTCTTCTAAGTTTCTTGTCATCTCTGCTCTTGTGACATCCAGCCTGAAGTACTGAGTCCAGTTTTGGTGCCCCCACCATAAGAAGAACATTGAACAGCTGGAGTGGGTCTGAAGGAGAGCCATGAAGATGATCAGCGAGCTGCAGCACCTCTCATAGGGGAACAGGCTATGAGTGTTGTGGCTATTCAGCCTGGAGAAAACGCGGCTCTGGGAAGACCTTATTGCAGCCTTCTAGTACCTGAAGGTGGCCCACAAGAAAGCTTTTTACAAGTGCTGATAGTGATAAGATGAGAGGGAATGGCTTTAAGCTTGAGGAGGGTAGATTTAGATTAAATCTTGGGAAGAAATTTTTTGCTGTGATGGTGGTGAGGTACTGGAACAGGTTGCTCAGGGAGGTTGTAGATGGCCCCTCCCTGGAGGTGTTGAAGGCCAGGCTGGAGGAGGCCTTGAACAACTTGGTCTAGTGAAGGGTCTCCCTGCCTGTGGCAGGGGTTTGGGACTATATGGTCTTTAAGCTCCTTTCCAACCCAACCCATTCTAGGAAACTATGAATCCGAGGGCCATAGCGACATGTCCTGAGATAACACTGTTAGAGCAAGTATTGAGCACAGCAATGCTCAGGACAAATCCTTTGCAGAGCCCATGCAGTGAATTTGCCTGAGTATGGTAAGTTTTCTTTGCATATGATGAGCCAAACAGTTGTGTATCTAACCTGCAGCCTTTTCATTTGTGCCATATTTTCCTAGCCCTAAAAACAACTGCCGTGTAAGATCATATGGCAAATGTTATTAGATTCAAAGTACAGTGTTAACTGTTCCTCCCTTATCCACAAAGCCTGTTGCCTCAATTAACAAATAAATGATGTGTTCTTGGCAAGATTGTTTCCTAACAAAATCTTTGTGGGTGTAGCCCATTTCCTTATTATCTTGCAGGCACTTATAATATGTTTGATTATTTAATTCCAGAATTTTTCCAGGAAATGAAGATAATTAATAATTTTCCAATTCCTTGTCTAAGAATAGAAAATACAGTAAAAATGTAGTACTTTCCTCTTCTGCAGCTCTATCATTAATTTCCACAGCCAATCATTAATGGCTCTAAGATCCCTTCTAATACAGGTTTAAGCAGGCTAAGACATCAGGAGACTTGAATTTGAAACCTTTTAACTTACCTAAATATTTACAAGCAGAAACCAAGTCAGTGTTTGGTATGATTCTCATATGGTTATCTTACTTTTTATTTGTTTTTTAATTATAATTAAAAAAATTACTCCTGTAATCTCAGGTACAGCTGGCAGTCAGACTATCTATCTGGATGAGCATTGACCAGGCTTGTAAGCCTTTCTAAACATAGAATCATAGAATGGTTTAGGTTGGAAATGACCTCAAGGATCATCTAGTTCCAACCCTCAGCCACAGGCAGGGACACCTGCCACTAGTACAGGTCACTCAAGGCCTTGTTAAACCTGGTCTTGAACACCTCCAGGGAGGGAGCAGCCACAACCTCCCTGGGCAACCAACATCATCTACTTCCTTTACAGAAGTGCCCAAATTTAGTCCCATGTGTTTTCTAAACTAGTAGGCTGCTGATGGTGTACTTGGTAGACCAAAGCAAAAAGTTATTAATACTTCAAACCTAGTACACAGATAAAAAAAATCTCTTTGTCTTTGCTTAAGGAATGACACAATAGTAGACTTTTTTCAGCTTTACCATATTAGTGTTTTCACCAACACAGGCAGAAAGGGAACAGTGCTGAACACTGTGGTGCATTGGTGTGTTTGGGTTTTTTTTTCTCCTGGAAAATGCATCCCTATGGCACTGCTGGAGTCAGACTTTGAGCTTTAGGAACTGAACGGTTTGATATCCTAACTCATGTCTGACTTCACTGCGATCAGAAACTTTTCTAACTACTTTTTTTTCAGTGAATTTTATCTTCAGAAAGACAATGCAGGGATCTGTCTTGCATTGGATGCTCCTACCAGTACTTTCTCTGTATTTTAATAACTTTTGTCTGCTATCTCTCCGCCAATAATCGAGCATCTCCTGATCTATTTCTATTCACTTGGTATAAACATAGTAATGATGCCCATGTATCTTCTTAGTCAAGAGCATTATATACCTTTTACATACAGAGAAAACAAATTTTCCAGAAAGGCAGTGATAAGGGTCGTTTTGTGCTGTATGCTATTTAATCTTCCCAGTGTCAGCTCTGACCCTTGCTGAGGAATTGAAAAGATGTAAAACAGCAAAAAGTAATTTACCTTCCATTGTTTAGTCCATTCAGCTTTCAGAATCAGATTTAAATGGTTTGCATTAATTACTGTGGAACCTCATGAGACTTGGAGATCTATCTTCACAGGGTTGCAAAACCTAGAGGCTGTCTCAGCAGAATAAGGGTAGATTTTTTTTTTTTCTTCTATTGGTTGCAAATATTTTCTAATAAAATATTATAAATAACTATTTTTTTTCCAGTCAGCAAAAGTGGGGGTAAGTTGCAATAGAAAAAAAAAAAAAAAAAAAAAAAGAAAAAAAAATATTTGGACTTTTAACCTAATTCTGTGTATATGTGTAGGCCAATTTTTAATGGCAGAGCAGAAGTCACAGCCTGAGCACTGATTTCTGCTTCAATGCAATACTTCCATGCGTTTACACACAGCTCCATATGTTGGGAAAGTTTTCTGAAGACTAATGAAACTGGCAAGCAGTTCAGCATTGGCAAAGTGATTACATTTTAAATGAAATGGACTTTCAGTGACGTACTGCTCAAAGTTAGTGGAGACAACTGGCAAATTGAAGGTGGGAGAAGATCAATACATAGAATCTACAGGACTTTGGATCTGTTATCCGAATTATTGATTGAGTGGAGAATTAAAGCAGAGATGCAGTGAGTTTAATTCTGTTGTGTGACAGGTGGAAAATGGGTACATTAATTAGGGAGCCCCAGCAGGAACGTTCTCAGCAGGACTTGTGGTTGCTCCAGGGAATCCTTTAGCATTTCTGCCTCGTTTTGTGGTATGTTTGATGATGTCATTCTTAAGTCTCATTTTTCTGTGCACTACACTTTTTAATCTTTAAACATTCTGTCTTGCAGAGCCAGACAATAATTGTGTATAGTGAACGTCAGCAGGGAATGCAGGCATAACACTTCTGGATGTTTTTGGATAGTTCTGTCAGACTTCATAGTTCAAAAATCATGTATTTTGATAAAAGCAAACAGCTACCATTTGCTGTGCTTAACAAGCAACAGGCAATCTCCTCTCTAACTCCTTTTTATTGCATTTCAGAGTTGTCTGGCTTTTCCTCTCACATGGTAATTGAGCGGTCACTTACAAAACCCTCGCCACTCTCTTCATATGCTGCTTTCTTAATCTGAAATAAATATAACAGCTTAAAATAGCCTGTTGATTTTTGAGCATGGCACAATATAGCAGTTTGCATGAATGACTGTGGGACTCAGAAAGGGAAAGTGGCAGAACAAGTGCAGTCCATTACCCAAAGGCAGATCCACACGGTGCATCATGATTGTTTTCTTTCCCGGCACAGATTATCTAGAGATTTTGGCTTGAAATGTGCCATCTGGTTCTGTGGCAAGTGCTGTGCTCTGAGTTGTGCCTTTTCATGAAAGAGGGAAACATCTTGTCCAGCACCAATTGTCATTGATTTCCAACAGATCAGAGGCAAGTGCCAATAATGCTCTAGTTTAGGGAGAATCTGGTCTAAACTGACAAAAAATGCAAACAAAAAAGAAAATTAACACTTCAAACTGTCATGTAATACAAAACTGTCAGAACCAGTTCTAAACCCATGAGACTCTACATTCATTTGGACTATTTTAAGCACTTTGTGGATATTTCCCCCTTGACTACGTTATTGGTTTCATTCAGTAGGAATGGGATCTCAGTTAGGAGACAGGGAGAGGTAAACATGGAGACCTTTGAAGTAAGTAATTCCCCTGATTTATTTCAGTCTCATCTCTGCAGGAGGTGACAGTGCTTCTATTTTTCATCATGATGTTCGAAACATTAAAGTGTTAAAGTAGGTATTTAGTTCCCTGTTTCCAAAATGTTTACTCACAGAGGACTGGAGGTATTGCAGGGTTAGAGATGGTATTGTTTCCAGAGGAGATTGCAGTTGTAGTGCAGCCTTGAACAGCTTCTTGGTTCCTTCCTGCAATGTTAGACATGTGAAAGTCATGGGGACCCCTCCTTAACCCTGAGCTGAGCCCCGCAACAGAGTATGAAAACTGTACTTAGTTAGGCAATCTGCTGGAGATATGACCTACCACTCTGGGACTGGAGTCCTTTGAGGTACTCTCACTCTGTGGTTTCAGAAGAGCTTTTTCACGTAGATCATTTTGCTTCGAATTCTACTTTGGAGCCAAGCAAAGAAATAGGTCAGGGATCTCTAGGAGCCCAGGCAACCTGTCCCAAAGCAGAAGGCTATGAAAGCACTAAGCAGAATCACACTGAACGGGATCAAGGGTCCATTCCTGTCCCTTTCCTGTTGCTGATTCCTAGGAATGTTACCCAGTTAAGATGGGAAATGTCAAGCTTCAGTTCATTTAAAATTTTTTTTTTTTTTTTTAAATGTCTCAAATCTTAATTTTCATCCAATTTGGAGCAAAACCTTAAAAGACATATTTTTGCCAGGGGTACTTTCTTTGCTTTGGCTAGCTTTTTTAGTTGTCTAGCAAATGATCCATAGCGCTGCAGTGTATCCAGGTAGCTACCATATGCTGTCTGAATGGAAGCCACCCTGGTGTGTCTCTTGTTTCAAGTTCATAACCAGAGTGCTTCTCCAGACTTGTAAGAGGTGCAGGCAATCTTCAACAAAAGCTTTGTGAAGTGTGGTTATAAATACAAAATGCTGAGTAGAGAGAAGAGCTATTTTCAGAATGCAGTGCAAACCTTTGAAAGGCCCAAACAAACTTTACATAAACAATGCCTCTAAACAAAAGGATTTAGAGAAGCAGTCATGCAAGGAAGGAGAGGATGATGATTAGCACTAAAGTCCAGTATGAATATTAGTCCTGTTCATCCACCATAATATATTCCTAGCAGTGCTTTCTCTCTTGCACAACACAGGCTGATGTTTATTGCATCGAAATGGTGAANAAAAGACTTAATGCCTTCGGTGTTGCCACCAGAGTGATATCCTCACGTGTGCTATCATCTAATACCGTAACCCCGTCCTACAAACTATCAGTATTTCTGTGTCCAACTGGGTCATGTGGTGCTGTGTTGTGAGCAGTTGTTTTAAATGTTTTGGCTGAAAAGTTGCTGTCCCTTTGGAACAGTTTGTTTCCCCATGCTTTAGANATGTTTATTGCATCGAAATGGTGAAGATCAGAATGGTTTGGGTTGGAAGGGACCTCTAGGAAGTGACCTCTAAATGTCATCTAGTCTGACCCCAAGATACTTAAAGCAATCACAAATAAACATGAATGATATCTGAGTACATATATGGGAAAGTCATTTTGCTTGTTGCAAATTACAGTGAAGGCCAGCAATAAAGTCAGAGTTACTGCAACTTCTGAGGATTGTCTTAAGTGCCTGCTGGAGAGGGCCAAGCATATGCTTTCAAAGATATGAGGACAGACTGAGAGAGTTGGGACTCTTCAGTCTGGAGAAGAAAAGGCTTCCAGGAGACCTTAGAGTAGCCTTCCAGGATCTGAAGGGGGGCTACAGGAAGGCTGGGGAGAGACTATTGACAAGGTCTTGCAATGTCAGGACAAGGGGCAATGGGTTTAAACTGGCAGAGGGAAGATTTAGACTGGATGTTAGGAGGAAGTTCTTTCCAGTGAGGGTGGTGAGACACTGGCACAGGTTGCCCAGGGAGGTTGTGGCTGCTCCCTCCCTGGAGGTGTTCAAGGCCAGGTTGGATGAGGCCTTGAGTGACCTGTTCTAGTGGGAGGTGTCCCTGCCTATGGCAGGGGGTTGGAACTGGATGATCCTTGAGGTCCCTTCCAACCTTACCATTCTATGATTCTGTATCTCAGCCCACACAGTGAACTGTTAGATAAAAGACTTAATGCCTTCGGTGTTGCCACCAGAGTGATATCCTCACGTGTGCTATCATCTAATACCGTAACCCCGTCCTACAAACTATCAGTATTTCTGTGTCCAACTGGGTCATGTGGTGCTGTGTTGTGAGCAGTTGTTTTAAATGTTTTGGCTGAAAAGTTGCTGTCCCTTTGGAACAGTTTGTTTCCCCATGCTTTAGATATATTTTTTTTGTTTGTTTTGTGTGTAATAATTTTGTACATGAATCACATCAAGAAGGGAGCAAAACTGAATTACATTATGTGTGACCCAAGTACAAAGGTTCAAATCAGATTTTTCTTAAATATTGAATTAGTGATTATGTTCATGATTATACAGTATTTTAATAAAATGAAATGAGGGAGATATGGCACGTTCAATGCAGAGGTCAGGTAATTAATTCATACATCAGACTGTTTTGCAGCTTTCTAAAAATCTTCAGGGTTTGGTATGTCTTTCAAATGAAATGTAATTGTGCATTTGTGAAAAGGTATTTATGGATTCATAGAATGGTTTGAGTTGGAAGGGACCTTAAAGATCATCTAGATCCAATGCCCCCCTGCCATGGGCAGGGGCACCCTCCACTAGACTGTTTGTTAAGTCTGAATTTTTGTAGCCTGTCATCCAGATTATTTTGCAGACTGTGTGCAGCATTCAGTACATGTATTAGCCATAGGTGTCTGCCTTCACAGTCCATGGACTGATTCTTCTTTGTGGTATAAGTGTTTTATTGTACATGTGACAACTGTTGAAAGTTGGCATATAAATTATCCAGAGTCTATTAAAATTTTGGTTGTGCAGTCAGTTGAAGAAACCTCTCCTAAAAACCAGGAAAGAAGTAGAAAACTGACATAAATTCAAAAAAAGTACGTGGCTATAAATGAAGAACAAGAACAAGGGATCCAACAGTTAGCTCTCTGCTACAATATGCAACATCTATCTGAGGCCCCTTATTTAAACAGGAGGGCAATTTAATGTGTAGGTAACCAACAAACTGCAGCAATAAATCCAAGTCCAAACAGAAGTCTGCTTGTCACAGTAGATGATCAGGACCATCGTGAACATAGCCCCAAACCACTATGGTATTAGGCATGATGTATAAATAATAAGGTGATATATTGTAGCCAGAATTCTTAGCTAAGTTTTTATTAGGGGGAAAAATTACTTCCTTAAAGTAATGTGACTGTAAGTAGAGAGATCAAGCTGCCTTTGGTGATCTGTTCTGTTCTGAATATTGTCCGTATAAAGAAATAGTTTTATAAAATTTTGGTGGGTCAGTGTGATATTGAGGATGATTTTTGAAGGAGGTCTGCATAGTTTCAGTGCTCACTGCAGTTCAACTAGGAAAAAGCAAACCAGACATAGAGCTGAAGAGCTGAAGTATGCAAAGAATTCACTGACTTTTGACCCTTTTACTTCTGTGGATGAATACTCTCAGTTGTCACTTGAAAAACTGGCAGTGTCGCCTGCTCTATGATTAGGAACTCATTCTGCTGTCAGTCAACTGGCAGCTTTCAGCATCTAAACAAGGGCTTGTATCAACAGAGTAAGTGCTCATTCTCATGTTATTTTAATGGTACTTTGATTTCTTCTTGGTGAGTATTGTATCGGTTTCTTTTCTCCTTCCTTTCTAATAGCATCCTGGTAGTGTCTGCATATTTCTGCAATTGCCTATCCAAGCTTGCTGTCTTTATGATGGTTAAAATCCTTGCAGAATCCTATTCATAATAACCTACTTGAGCTGTTCTTGATAAGGTACATCAAGGTCTTCTGTTCTTCTACCACATTTTTGGTTTTTTATTGCCTTGAATGAGATGCGTATAAAACTTTCAAAGACATTTTTTGCCTTGCATTAAAACTCAATGAAATAGTTCCCTCCTGGTCCATTGACCACGTTACTATGAGTGGACACAATGCCACCAATGAAAGTTGAAACCTTTAATGCTTCAGCATTAAACTTCCTCAGTCTGAAAAGGTGTTGTCTTCCTTTCAGCTAACTGTTCAACAACCATTATTTTTTTCTGATACATTAGGCGCAATTTTGGGAAGGCTTGGGCTCCCTCTTCCTCTTGTTCTGTTGCTGCATATTCATTTGATCATTTTCTCTGTAGAAACCATGACCTAAAAAATCAGCTTAAAACCTGACTTACACGTAACCTCCTGTATACGAGTAGAATTATTTTCCAGTATCATATCTTCTTGTTCTTTTCCTCCACCCATTTATTTGTTTGATTTTGGCATCTTTGGACTGCGTGTGGCTTTCAGGAGAGAACATTCACTTATAAATGTGAAAATAACACATTCACTTATAAATGTGAAAATAACATCACCAGAATTTTACAGGAGCTGAGGATGAAAAACCTCAATCCAGTGTGAAGAAAGACATTTTAGTTAAGGAGCACCTGTTTTAAGCTAACCTATGTTTTTAATATATGGGGTTTTTTTTGTTATTCTAGTACTTGATCAGTGTAATAGTGATGTTATTATCAAAATTATCTGACAGCTTAGTTTTATGTAAAATGAAGTTAATGATCTTAGCAAGCAGGCAAAACCAGAGCTGAAGAACCAATTGTCATCTTAGTGGACTGCAAGACTCTCCTTGGCTCTGAAATGGTAAGTACAAGAGCTTCATATCTGATCTCATTTGTGTCAGTGCACTTGTGTTGCCTTTTGTTCATATGCAAGTTCTCAGGGGAACGTTTATGTAATTGATAACTGAAATAATGTGAACAGGATGACAAATGGGAACAAAGTAACTGAAGGCAAAGCAGAAATTTGCCACCTGAAGCCATGTATGAGATGGGCTCGTGTTTCTTAGCAAAAGAAGCTACAATTAGCAAACCAGTAGGTATCTTCTGAGCAGAGGACAGTGAGCCTTGTTGATGAAATGTACAAATATTATCTCTCAGTTAACTGATTGCTGCGTATGTGATGACTACACATTGTAGTTATGCATGGACATATTTATTTTAGGTAGGATAGTAGCTATCTAAATGTATATAAAATTATATTAGTTTTGATTCCAACAATTGTCTGCAGTTGATTCTTTCTATTGAGGATGTGCTCCCCAATCTGTATTTTGTGAGGTCTAAATTAAAATTAAGTTTTGCTGATTATATGTGTGCTGATATAGCTGTAGTGCCAAACCTTCCTGGCGGACACATGGCCCATAATATAATTTGCCAAATCACAAGTGTGCCAGTATAAGCCAAGAGTATGTTAGAGCTTTAACTTCCTAAGAAGTGTAAAAATTAAATTTAAAAACCCCTATGGCCTTAACTAATATTACATATGATACAGCACAAGTTTCTGTCCTAAGCCTGACCTGAGGAAGTGCAGGCAAGGAAACTGTGGTGGAAACAGAAATTCCTGTTTGTATTTCTCATTAATCCCTGTGTCTTCTCCCTTAGTCCTGTCTCTACCAGGTCAGCTCTTCCTGACCATCTCTAACTTTTCACCTCCTTCATAAATTGTCCAGTAGATGAATTAAGGAAGCAGAAGTTGGTCCAAAAATTTTCCGATGATGTGGTTCTACTCCTTTCGTTCCACAGCTGCAGATCCTCACTGTCTTTGGTGATGAAGGAGGACTGAATTTGACCCTACTTTTAAGTACTTACCTTTTCAGCATTTTGTTTCTTTTGGGTTATATAGAGAACTCAGCTGAAATCTCTGCAGCTCTCAGTCTTTTTTTTTTCTTTTTTAAAATTTGTAGTGATATCACTGCTAGCTTCTTCACTTTTTGTGTCATGTACATCCTATCAAATCTGGACTAAGAGTCTGAAATATCTATCTTCTCAGCCTCCTTTCTCAGTTCTAGAAAGTCAACAGCAGTTAGGTTTCCACAGATTAAGAAAGTATCTTAGAGAACTGTCCTCATTCAGTTCTGTTCTGCTGCAAGCTCCGTGATTGTGAGCAAATAAATTGGACAATTAGTGACAAGGGGTACAGAAGAGCTGAAGATGCTTTGAGACTGTAGGATGGCAAATGTATAAGGTGCAGCAAAGATATGAGGTTCAAGGGAGATTATGGGGGGAAAAAAAATTATCACAGCTTTGCAATGCATCTGCAGTCAGCAAGAAACAGTGAATTCATTTCCTGAATCCTGACATGCTGAACTTTAAACTTATCTTTGGACAATGACACATCCAGCTTTTTCTTTCCCCCTGTCACTTTAGCTTTATGATACAGCCCGGGTAAAAATCAAGAAGCTGCAGAATTTATGAGAAAAACTAAACAATGCTTGGTAATTACTTGGATTAATGCTTCTCTTACAGGCATGACTTTTCCTGTGTACAGGATATTTAAAAAAAGCAGAAGTCACAACATGTACTGATCATCCATGCAATTAAAGAGTATTCTGTGCCATGAGATAGACTTTCCTTTGTGATATTTTCGTATAGCTGGAGTTAATGCCGAATATAATCTACATCCAATCAATGGTATTGTGCATCATCAGATGAAAAACATATTCAACATAACTGCTGTTAGTTGCTGTTTAAAGCCCTAATCAGAGTCTATGCCAACATGTAATCACATTGCAGAATAAATTGTTATAATATAAAGTATGTAGAATAGATAGAAGACATGCTAAAAGACTGCTTTCCATCTCCAGAAATAATTGCTGAGAGGTTTCCTTGGAAATGCCTCAAACCACATGACTGAGCTACTATACCAGCTATTACAGTAAAGAGTGCAGGGCAAGAATCTGCCCAGCATAGGAGACAATAAATAGGGAGAAGGAGAAGGTGACCAAGAGCTTGGTATCATGTGATTCTCCTCTGTGCATAGGACACCATGTGGTTTAGGTACCAATAGTATTACTAGAAATTTTAGACAGACTAAGTAACACAGCAATTTCCAGATGAGGTCTCTGCGAGTACATAAATAGCACAGCTATAAAAGTACTTTCAGTGAAGTTAATGACTGTTTGTGCCTTTAAGCACCTCCTTGATTGTAGATGGATTGTCCTAGGAAGGCTATCTGGTCAGAGATAGCCTCGTGGTACACCGCCTGCTGTTTGTGGTGCAACACCCTCCCGTTGTGGTGCACTGCCCTCNAATCACCTCCCTCTCCCTGCTGGCCACGCTTGTTCTGCACAGATATTTGCTGGTAATGTCACGTTTCTATCAGGCAGCTGCTCTTGGCTCAGTGGTGCACCCAGTCTCTCTCCCCTGTTCATCCAGCTGGCACTAAGCACCAGAGTAGCCTTTATATGGCATTTAGTTCCTCCAGTCCAGCTTCTGGATTGCCCATCCAGGCTTACAAGAACCTCGCTGTCTTCATATGTGCTCTTCTTGTTCGGGATGTACCAGTTTCAAAAGTTTCTCTTTACCCTACAGCCCAGGTTGGTATAACAGGGTAAATAAACAGTACATCTTGGCTAGATCGGGCTTTTTTGAGCTGAAGCAGTACTGAGCATAGCCAGGTTGACAAACTAGAGAAGGTAGTAATGTCTGGCAGGGGTTGATGTGCAGCAGCTGTGAGCTAAGCCCATTAGAAAAGGTGTGCAGCCCAGTGAGGGATGGAGGTGGAATGTTGTGTAGCTCCTGTGGCACTAATGTGGAAGGAGAAGAGTTTCATTCTAGCACACAACTTTGTGAATTGCAGTGACAGCTGCAGGACAAGAAGGAGATTTATGGAAGGTCTGAGCTAACTTTATGTGTTCTTAATGTCCCCTTTCTCTTGTGCCTCTCCTAAATCTCCGTTGCTCCAAAATATTCTGGGTAAGACATCTGTAACAGCCCAGAAGACATTAAGACTTGGAGAGATTCAAGACAAGGAGTGCCAAATACTGTTTCTTACAACCTGACTGATCATGTATTCAAAACATCCTTGTCCACCATTTGAAGTGTCTCTGAAGGACACTGCTAAGTAGAACTATCATGTGGTGATTCTGTGGCAATTTTCTCCTTACAGTTGCTGGTCTGTAATTGCCAGAGCCTTTGTACTCAGTAAGTAGTGGGATAGGTCTCTGCTGGGTTGTCCTGTCTCAGACCTCTGTCTCCAGAGCCAGGTAGCACTGTCAGACACGTGATTCCTCCCCAGAGTCCACGCTGTCCAGGAGGCTAAAGAGCCTTAAGATCAGCAGTGCTGGTGACCTGGCAAGACACAATGTGTCTTTGGACTGTTATCGCTCTCTGCACAAAGGATTTTTTTACTCACCTACCTCTAGTCCTTTCCTATCACGTTCTGGTTGGCTCAGCTCTCCAAAATTGGAGATATATGGATCTGTCTTGCTTTTCCCAGAAAGTCTTTGCACTGCTTTAGAGAGAGCTATCAAGCATGTCCAGTGACTGTCACTCTCCCGTGTCTGCCAGAGCCTCTGGACCCATCTAATTAAGATGCTGTGCTTTGCTCTTGGTGTGTGTGCACACAGAGCACTCAACACAAAAGAAATCTGTCTTCCCTTCACTGCTTCTCTCCTGTTTGGACAAAATGAAAATCAAATGCTGCAGTATAAACATGAGGTTTGCAAAACTGTTTCTAGTTTCTTTGAATGTTGTTACTATGGAATATATAGGCCACTAACAGAATCATGATTTAAACATTCTCCTCACTATGAATCTGCTATTGCACAGTTTTTAATAAAATAATTTGCAGCCTCTCCCAATCAGTTGTGTCAGCAGATTTAGTTCATCTTTGAGGCCCAGCAGGGATGACAGTCTATTTGTTATTAGAGTAATAAATAAACAAGGAACTTGTCAGAGGCAAAACCGGTATGTGTGCCTTTGTAAGATAAATGCTGCCTTTGAATAGACAAATATTTACGGTCTTACAGACCAAAATTGTCAGCCTAGCTAAAGCCCTAGTATTGCAGAATTAAAGGGGAAAAAAAAATTATGATTTCTGGATCTTTCCAATGAAGGCAAAGATAGCTCTACCTAATGAAAATGTATCAGTAGATTTCATGCTAACGAGCAGGCCATACTAGTTAAGCTATAGCTCTGTACCCCCATATCTTCCTGCAGAAAATGTTCTATGGCTGTTTATGTCAGCACGCTGTTGGTATAGCAAATAACTAACATCTTTTAACATCATCTCCAATTTCATGTCTCACAGACTGCACTGCTTACGTTCTCTGAGGCTTGTGGCAGGAGGCTTTTGGAAATGCTTTAGAGGAATTAGGAGAAAAGATTTACTGAAAATCAATGTGATTCCTGATTTGAGTGCTGTAGAACCTTTGAAAATCTTCAGAGGAGAATGCAGAGGCCAGTTTGTTCCAGCCTAGCCAATATGAAGTTGTACGTTTGGGGAATAACTACGTTCTATATAGAAATGGAAAAAAACATTAAGGTTTAAAGTTCATTGTATGAAAAGTGGTGTTTTTTTTTTTTTTTTGTTTTTTTTTTATATGACTGTGCTTCAGTGGTGGTAAACCAGTCACTGCATCAACAGCCAAGGAAATAGAGAGTTGAAGGGTCAAAACAAGATTGGCAAGGCTCTTAAGAATGAAAAGATGCGAAGCGTGAAAGCAAAAGGATGCCAGCTGTTATCAACTTTTAGGAGCTAAAGTTCCTGTATTTCATTAAAAATCAGAGAGAAAATAAAAGATTCATCAAAGTAAAGGGAAAAATCTTCTGCTCCTGAAATAATTCCCAGGAGTTCTCAGAAACTCCAAGGAGAAGTTAATGCTTCTTGGCCCATTCATTATTTCAGTCTTACAAAGAACACGTTATGCACAGAATGCTCCATGTGGTGTTCAGACTCATCAAGGTGTTTATCTGCTTGAGTAAAACACAACAGCCATGGACAGAAATATTGAAATTTGCACTGTTCTAATACGAAGTGCACTCACAGCTCCCAGTTCCTTGATATAAAGAGTGGATTTTGTTGAAAACCTGAGTCTAAACAATAAATGGCATGACTAGTCATGAGTGGTACTGCTTTTTGGCACGAGGTATTAGACAGGAGATGAAGAGGAATGAAGTGGTACCAATATTGCCAGTCCTTGTACTTTGATAGGAGGAACCTGTACATTTAACCAGCAAGTTTCTTTAGAAAATTATGATTCCCTTAACTCATGCTACCTCTTATGATCTTCATGCTATAATTATATTAAAAAAAAAAAAAAAAAGATGTTCAGAGGGAAATCACAGCTGGGGGTTGACTCTAAGTTACTTTGCAAGCTGAATCAAATCTCATTTAGAAGTACGTAAGACTTACTGGAGACTACCTCAGAGTTTCTCTTCAGGCAAAACTTTGATTTGTGTCCTGTGTTGTTACAGGGTGATGACAGCCTACATGTAAGTCCAGTCTCAGTCTCATTTGCCTTAATTTGCCAATCTTCTGTGACTATACCATCGAATTTATCTTGTTTATACCCACGTAAGTGAAATGAGCATCATTCCTCTTGCTTTTAAGATGCAAAACTTACTGCTATTACTTCAGTAGTATTTTTATAAGCTGGATCCATCTTTTGGTGCTGTCATTATAACAGAGTTTATTATGATCTGCAAGCTAAATAGTCTAAGCAGCAATAAGAAGCAAATTAAAAACCCCAGAGCGGTATGATTTCATTCTTCCTCACTGTGATCTAGCTTTAATGTAAAGCTTGCTTTTTTTTTTTTTCAAGGGGGAAATAAAATTTGCTCTTCCGTCACCTTGTTTCTCTTTTAAGAGACTATCTCATTGCCCAATTCACCACAAATAATTTCCTAAGCCCATTCTTTGTGATGTATCCTGATGTACACACAATTTGCTGAGGTAATTTTTTCTGACTGTCATCCAGCAAGCCACACTACAACTGTGCTTGTGCCCCACATGGGACACAGAGAAGCAAGATTAACCACCATCTAATTTCTACTTTTGTCATAAATGTTGCCTGTAACACATGGCAGACAAAGTGTGCTCTCTGAGGACTTTGACACAGCCACTGTCTGGCAGTCTGGGTGGTAGAGAATATATTATTTATCATACTCAATGGGATGAGGCAGGCACTGAAGCTGCTTATTGGAGCAGCTGTGAACCCCCAATCTCCTTAATTTTCAAAACAGGTAATTAACTGGAAAGTCATTTATAATAACTACTGACATCTCCAGAAATCACAGAATGGGTTGTTAACTTTGCAGCTTTATTGTACTGATACTTTTGTTGACAGTTCAGTACTGAAGTCTGTCAGGAAATCACACATTCCTTATAGTGAAGGAGAAATATATCATAACATTTCTGACATGTCAGTATTAGCCTTGGACATTAGAAGAAATGGCTGGAAGCTGGGCGATTTGGAGGACAGAGCAGTAGGATGTTCTTGTCTGTGCTTGTTTTTGAACCACTGTGTGAAAAGAAGAGACTGGAAGCTGAACAGCTAGCAAGCCATGTAGTAAGTGTTTTGCCACTTACTGTACTTGGATGCTGAATTGAATTGTGAGCTAATGATATGCATCTCTGTAAAGGCTGATGGACCAGCAAGGGGGGTGTACCAGTGGGCATAAGACTGCTGCAAACAAAAATCTGCTCTGCTTCACTCTAGCTTAAGTAAAGGACTGAGATCCAGGACACTATAAAGAATGAATTGGTTCTAACAGTGCTGTCATTGCAGATAAGCAATCAGATATTTAAAGTGGTAATGTGGAGAATCATGTTATGAGTCCATGTATCAAAACCAACTAGTAAATTGAGTCAGTTGTGGTATCTAGGTGCAGTGATAAGGGTCTGGCAAATGTATTAGACAGATGAGATGCATCAGATAGGTGTCACAGAATCACAGAATATGTCCTTGCTTTATACTCTGCTTGCCTATGATAAAACCTTCTGTCTTCAAATGACTTAGGCTTAGGAGTCTTAGGCTGAATTCTCTGCTCATCTCAGGAAGGTTGTTTAGGGTGAAAGACAGCTGATTTAAGCAAATGTTTCTCTTAAATAGTTCTGAGCTGTGAGGTGTCTTTATCATACAGTTTGAGTCTTGTGAACAGAGAGCAGAATTCAGCAGAAGCCTGGTCTTTGCTAACTGAATATAATTTGTTAAAATGTGCTTAATATTACTAAACTAACCCCTGAGTATGTAGCAGAAAGGAGCATTATCAATTTGGCAGTCTTGTGCTGGAGTCTGGGTTTACCCTAAGAAACTACCATCTGTGGCCACTGGACAATGAGAGAAGTTCTTTGTAACCTTATGGCCCTTATAGTAACAGCAGCTTGTAGGTAAAAGTGGTATGGGACAGGATTTTCCAAAGAACTCGTCAATGAGTAGTTCTGTTTCCAATGAAATATGCTCTTTACTGTAGCAGGAACAGAGTTAGGAAAAGAGAGAGTGCCTTGAAAAATTCATCCCACTCCATAGGATGTATGTATGAAGAACATATGTGGAGATGGTGATGCCTTTTGAGCAGTATTCCAATAAAAAGCTGGGATTTTTTTTGGTCTTAATTAAAAAAAAACCCAACACATTCAAAGATGAAAAAGAGAAATGGAAGCACTGGGAAAGGGAAAAGAAAATGCACACTTTACATGGGAAGTTATCAGAAAACTTGAATCTTTGAGGCAGATTCTACTGTTGACTGCCCCCATTCTTCATACACACTGAATACTGTTCCTCAGAATTTCTAACTCGTTTCATAAGGGTTATGAACATGGGATGGACAGCAGAATTCAGCTCTGAGATTTTATTTTCTAAATTAAATTTTGCTTCTGCGTTTTTAAGTTGGCCTAATTTAATTGGATTTTGCCTGTTGTAGTGGGAAGCACATCTTCCTTCTTTGCTTGAACATAAAATTAGCTTTCATTGGTGATTTGGGTTTGTTTGGATCTATATAAGCTTTTCCTCTAAATGAGTTTGTTCTTTCTAAAGCAAATATCACTCTCATATTTTGGAGGTGCAGAAAATTTGTAATCTTGTTTTCTTCCTTTTCCTTATTATGTTGCGTTAATTTATGTATACATTAACATGTATTTGCATGATTTATTCATTTAAAGCTGTACATGTTTATTTGAAAAGAAGCTCAAAAAGCTTTATCACAAAAATGCTAAATCCAACACCATTGACAGAGTGTGTGTTTTTGGACTTTAGTCACATGAATAAAAAAATGGGTCTGTAATTTTGTTTGAGTAAAGAAACTTTCTGAAGAAAGATTTTCTGTTATCTGAGTGACTGAGGGTGAAATTCTGCAAGCAATATGAGGATTAGGGGAAAAGTGATTAGTTCAAAGGCCCTGCTCCAAAAGACATTGTCTGGAGTATTTTTTTCTGGTCCTTGTGTAAGTCTGGTAGACTTAGAGGAGGCAAGAGCAGATAAAGGTGCAGCTAATGATTGTAAAATATCAGAAACCAATCCCTGCTGTGAAAAGAAATTCACAAAATCCAACTGTAGCCAAACAGAAAAACAATTTTTTTTTTTCTCCAAGAAGTTGATTAAAAATTGATGTCTTCATTTTCATCAGCAATTTGCTAATCAAAAATTTCTTTCCATTAGCTGTAACAAAGAAATCAGTTTTATTTAAAAAATCTAAACATTCAGAAAATTTTCAGCCTTGGGCAAGTTAAACCAGGGCTAGGTCAAAGCAAAGGATTGACTCTTTTTGAAGTGTTAATCCACTTCTTGGTTCCAGTCTTCAATGCACATCAGAGCTCTGACCTTGATTTTGCAATCAAGCAATTGTCAAGGTGCAGCATTTTACTGCCATCAGGAGAGAAGGCAGTCCTGGGGTGTCAGATTTGCCATGTGTCACAGGAAGAACACAATGTAAGAGGTTTGTATTTGTAGCATAGACCCTCATAAGTCCATTTTGGTATAATACAGCCCTGTCTTGCATTTCCTGTTATGAATATTGATGTGGGTTAAAATCAAAATCAGAGAGACAATGGTGTACCCTCTTATTCTTATACCTATGTGGTTCCTGCTGCTCTAAGAGTTGGGCCTTTTCAGTTATCTTTTGCCAGAAAAGAGGAAATCACCACTTGAGTCTCTTGTTTCAAATACCTGAAAATTATATAATGAAGCTGAGTGGAAAATTGAAAAAATCTGTAGCAGTTTCATGGTGTTGTGCAAAATAATTGGCATTAATTGCTGTTTGGAGCGGGAAATAAGTGATTTTCAGTTGATGTTACGTAGAAAATAACATAATGACAATTGCTATTAAGTGGGTACAATTGTAAAAAATTAGTCAATGAAAAGTATTGAGCATGGAAAATTTTTCTATTAAGGGAAATTTTTCATTAAATGCTTTGGTATTCAGCATATGAACCATTTATCCACAGCCATCTCACATTTTTCTGATAGGTCATCTCAAACTGATTAAAGAGCACTGCTAGAGCACTCCTGCACTTTAGCACTGTATTAACGTGCTCTCACTGAGACAGAGTCCCTCAGGCCCTCAGTTAATTGTAGTCTGCACCCACTTTCCAGCCTCTCTCACTGTCCACACTAAATCTCCACAGCTGCACCAAGGGAGCTGCCTTAGCTCCAGGACTTGTTGGAGGAGAGGAGGGGAACAGCTTGACCTTGTTTGATGTGGTACTGTGGGACTAAGGTTTTTGCCATGTCACCAAAGTGGCTGGCCTGAGACAGCTGAGCTAAAGTGCTGGCCTGAAGCTGCCAGTCTTCTATCATGTGTCCTGGAGCTCTTTCTTCACTCCATCTTGTGGCTTGCTCTATTCCCTGCTGTGTGGATGGGAGATGTTCAAAGTTTTCACCTTGTGGGCTCTCCATGCTATGTTTTGCCTGCCATGGAGGTGAATCAGGACTTCTAAACTCAAAATGCCCTTCTCTCATTTCAGTTTTGAGATTCTTTGCTCGTAATTATCCTCTGAGATAATTATTATAATCTTATATTTTAATCATAGAATCATAGAATGGTAAGGTTGGAAGGGACCTCAAAGATCATCTAGTTCCAACCCCCTGCCATAGGCTGGGACACCTCCCACTACAACAGATTGCTCAAGGACTCATCCAACCTGGTCCTGGACACCTCCAGGGAGGTTGTTGATGACAGAATCACAGAATGTGGTTGAAGATCACATTCTGTGATTCTGCACTCCACAACCTCCCTGGGCAACCTGTTCCAGTGTCTCACCACCCTCACTGGAAAGAACTTCTTCCTAACATCCAATTTAAATCTCCCCTCTTCTAGTTTAAACCCATTGCCCCTTGCCCTGTCATTGCAAGGCCTTATAAATAGTCCCTCCCCAGCCTTCCTGTAGGTCCCCTTCAGATACTGGAAGGCTACTATAAGGTCTCCTCGAAGAATATTATAATATCATAGTTATTATTAATTCTGAAGATAATATGGGTCTTTATCGGGAAGAAACAGCATTTAAGCTCTTTGGCTGTTTCTTTCCAAGCCACAGTGCTTCTCTGACCATCCATTATTCCAAGTAAGCATTAGATGAGAAGCTTTCAAAACCACAGGCTTGCAGAAGCCAGCTGAAGAGGACCAGATAAGCTGTGTTGGGCTGTCTACTTCAGAGATGTTTCCCTGATAGGAGGCTTGCAGTGTTTCCTGCAGAGCTGTGCTTCAGCACAGTCTCTACTGCATTTGGTGAAACACAGGATGGGCAAGAAATTCAGCAAGTGGATATTAGACTGACTACAAACAATGCAGATACAAAGGATACCCCAACAGCTATAGGACTGTAATGCAGAACTATGTATCTGGTGGCCTTTGGCTTGGAAAAAGAGAACATGCTCCTGTAACCAGCTCAAGATCTCATCCTCTTCAAATTCAGTTTTCTCTGCTTTACTTTGAGGTCAGGATTCAGGCCTGAATAATTTTGAACAGGAAAAGAGTGTTTTTTGCTCAAGCAATCCAATTTTAAGCTGCTCAGTCTGCAGTTCTTTTCACACATACCCACTCTTCACATGCTCTTGATGATCTGCAAATAAACAAACAAAAAAATCAACAGCCACCAGTTGTGAGTTGGCCAGCCCACTCTGTTGGATTGCACTGGAATTGTGTAGGCACAGGGATATTAAAAGCACTATGTTGAAAAGGTTTTGTGTATAAGGCTGAACCTAGTACAGAAAACGTATGTGATTGTTATCGCACAGAACCGGATTACACAATTAGCCTAGACAGAAATAACAGAGCCTTTCACAAATTCACTTCAGTCTATGAATCAGAGAGATCCAAGGCCAAATAATCAGAATGGGGAGGAAGTACCCAGGACCTGTGATGAGCACCAGACAGCTCGAATTCCTGTCACCACACAGACCTCCTTGCAGGCTCAGAGACAAAACAGACATGTAATCTGAAGGCTTAAAATTCAAGACAAGTAATTAGAGACCAGTTCTCAATTCCTTTATGTGATCTTGGCTTACTGTTGTTGCTTTTGGAAATCTTGGGGTTTGTTTACTATATTGTGGTATAAGGCTGCAGCAAAAGCTCCAGCACAGATGTCGAAGTATAGAGGTGAATTCAAATTAGGTGTGGACAGGGATCAGAATTCAAACTTCAGGAAGCTGAAGTTTGAATGTCAGGCTCCCATGTTGCAGTTTTCAGTCTTTGCTCATGAAACTAATCTTGAACTGTAGCTTTTCTGGATAAACATTCAAACCAATGTGTGCATTAATGATATAGGAAATATGAAAGGGAGATTTTTTAATGTGCTCTACAGCCACGTTTTGAAAGGTGTTAGTATGGCAGTAGCTGTCTCATCAGAGCTGCAGAAGTAGAATCATAGAATCAGCCAGGTTGGAAGAGACCTCCAAGCTCATCCAGTCCAATCTATCACCCAGCCAATCAACCAGACCATGGCACTAAGTGCCCTGTCCAGTCCTCCAGGGATGACGACTCCACCACCTCCCTGGGCAGTCCATTCCAATGCCAATCACTCTCTCTGGCAACAACTTCCTCCTAATATCTGGTCTATACCTCTCCTGGCACAACTTGAGACTGTGTCCCCTTGTTCTATTGCTGGTTGCTTGGGAGAAGAGCCCAACCCCAGCTGGCTACAACCTCCATTCAGGGAGCTGCAGAGAGCAATGAGGTCTGCCCTGAGCCTCCTCTTCTGCAGGCTGCACACCCCCAGCTCCCTCAGCCTCTCCTCACAGGGCTGTGCTCCAGACCCCTCCCCAGCCTTGCTGCCCTTCTCTGGACATCTTGCAGCACCTCAACATCTCTCTTGCATTGAGGGACTCAGAACTGGACACAGCACTCAAGGTGTGGCCTGACCAGTGCTGAGCACAGGGGCAGAGTAACCTCCCTTGTCCTGCTGGCCACACTGTTCCTGATCCAGGCCAGGATGCCATTGGCTCTCCTGCCCACCTGGGCACACTGCTGCCTCATCTTCAGCTACTATCTACCAGTGCCCCCAGGTCCCTCTCTGCCTGGCTGCTCTCCAGCCACTCTGTCCCCTGTCTGTAGTGCTGCTTGGGGTTGTTGTGGCCAAAGTGTAGAACCCTGCACTTAGCCTTGTTAAATCTCATCTCATTGGCCTCTGCCCACCCATCCAGCTTGTCCAGGTCTCTCTGCAGACTACCCTCTTCTGCCTGATCCCCACTGAGCGTTTTGAATTTCATTAAGCATCATCCAACTCGAACAAGTTACTAGACATTAAAAAACAAACCCTGTTTGAGTTGGGAGGCCAAGCTGCATCCATCTGCATTGGGCATAAATTTGTAAGTCAGATCTTTTCTGAAAATCTCATGCGTGGGATTTCCCAAGAGAGATATCTGCACAGCGTTTGTAGCAACACTGGAGCTGGCTTCGATGCAAGCGAGAGTGAAGATGGAAACAGCACAGTTTAGTGAATGAGTCTCTACTGTTTGGGTCTATATGGGCTTGGGTTAAGGCCAGCTCTGGGATCTTGGGATCAGTGGTGCAAATTCTGGTGATGAGCAGTGTGTATAAGTGCACGTGTGTCTCTTTAGGAGTGTGATGAGATCAACAGTGTGATAGAAAGGCACTGAAGGAGGCTAGTGATTGCTGGATTTGGAGAAGGGTAGAAAAAAATCCTGGGATATTTCTCTTTTTCTATTGTTGCTTTCAAGTATGTGCTGGAAGGTCAGGCAGGTTCTGATTTTATTGGAAAGCATCCACCTATCCCTCAGAACTGTTGCCTATTAATTTGAATGTGACTAAGAGAACCAGTGGACTAAAAACTGTGCTTTCTTTTCTATTTAATTCTCTCTGCATTTTCCTGTGGTGCAGTATCACTGTAATTCAGATATGAATGTTAGTTTGAATGGTGTTATTGTTGCAAAAAAAAGTTTAATAGGAGCCCGAGGGTGTATGATATTATTGAAATGAAAGTTTTTTTGGAACTCATATTTCAGAGCTCATTAACTTACACAGTTCTGTGGGGGGTAAGGATCAGTAAATGAACAGCAATTATCTATAATCTGCTGTACATGTGCTAGTGTCTTCCTCAGCCTCGTGTCTTGGTTTGTATCTAGATAGATACATTCACACAAACGGGGCAGAGAGTTTATCATTCAAACCTGTTGTTTAACACTGGACAAAAATACAAAGTCAAATGATCGCTGCACAAGCAATCTTTGACTTGATCTCGAAGTCAAGTCAGGGTCAGGAGCAGAAGTCTCCAAGCTTAAGAGCTAGACTACTCAGGTAACCCTAGCTCTGCCCTGGAGTGAACCTGCTCATGTGTCCGGCATAGTCTTTATGTGATTGCAAGCTCCACGTCTGTGCTGTCACTCCAGATCTTCAGCCAGGAGCTAGGTATACAACAAGATTTATCACTGGCAGTGTAGACCTTAGCCCAGGACCTGTCCAAGGAGTCAAGTGGATTGTCAGGCCTCTGCTGCACCCTATGCTGCACTCTTTGTTGCCGAAGCTTTGCTGTCAGAAATACTCATGTCAGCTAATTTAGGGCTGTTTCAGGATGATGACATATGTCACTCCTGGGCTGCTATCCTAGAGCAGCCAGTTGTGGTAAAATGGATTCTGTCTGAACACCTAGTTTTAAAGGGTTAGCAAAGAATCAGACCAAATGTGCTTTATGGTATAATAGGCTTATTATAACTTGGTCAAACCAAAGCCAGTGCTGGCCTGAATACTTAAAGACACTTTTCCCTAGGAAAGTTAATTTTCGGTTGAGAATTAATCTTTCTTTAGTGATTAGTTTGGTTCTACATCTGTTTAAAAACCCCTAAAGGCTAGAGTTTTGGATTGTTTTTTTTGTTGTATGGACATATATATACATTTCCCCCTGCCTTTTCTCAGAAGAATCATTTCTGCTGAAGCTTCCAAAACCAGTGACCTTTACGTAGAGACAAACCTTTAGCAAATAACTTGAAAGAGAAAAGTTTGAGAAAACTGGGTAGGTGAAAATGAGGAGTGAAATAGGAACTTTTGCTGCTCTGATCGAGGAGTTGCTGCTCAATTTAGTTCTGACTTGTGGTGGCCCAGATACCAGTGGTGGGCAAAGTACCAGAACCTGGTGAATATTATACATAGACACTAAAGGATATCTAGACACAGTAGACTGTGACTCTCAATACCAAGAATGAATCTCAAGTAGTTAGTGATGGTAGTACAGCTCTGAGAGATGGAAAAGCCTTTCTTAGAAATTTCTCCTGATTGTAAACTTCATACTGTAATTTCCGAGATATACCCTTCCTTCAGATTTGCTGCATTTATATTATTCTCCATGAACTGCAATTTTTGTTCTAGCATTTCAAGAGCCTTCTATGGATTTGGCCCTATGGCTCTGTCGCTCTATGCTTTCCTCTGCTATGCCTCACCTCTCTTGCTATCCTCTTTTCCCATAAGACTTTCCCTCTGCTGCCGTTCTGCTTCCTTACCCCAGAATCTCTTCCTCTGATGTTTTGCTCTTCTTGGTCCCTTGGAATTCATCATCTTCTTGTCCTACAGGACCTCTGCTCCCGTTATTTTACCCTAGAGGTTTCCTTGCCCCCCACTCCAACTCCTGGCAGGATCAAGAAGCACTGTCTGCAAGAATGCCTTCCGTCTGCAAGTTTCAGCAGTGTATGCCCAAGGCAGTTTGGAAGGGTTGGTTTTTATTTTAAAACACTATTTGGGAGTAGTAAAAACTCCTGATTAAGTTTTTCAAATAAAAAATAAGAGTTGTTAAAAAGGGATAACCCTAGGGGCTTGTTATTTATCTTTTTTTTTAACATACTGTATTTCAAAGTGAAGATGTTATACCCATTCAGAGTCCACATCACCACTTTCAGAACAGGTTATTCCATCCAGTCCTACAGGCATCTGCAGTGCACAGCACAGATAACTTGCAGTGCTCTGCACTGAAGGGGTAAGGAAGGAAAAAACAAGACTGATTTCTGGGATCAGGCTGGAATTTTTCCTTTTAGTTGACATCCCAGTAGCAATGTTGACAGAAGGTATCTCAGTGGCTTTCTTGTGGCACTGAAACTGGGGCAATGCATTTACACCCTTGGAAGGTGGAAGAGTTGCTAGAATTTGCTCACCCAAGTGTACTGATGTTAGTAGTAATACTGTATACACAAATGTCACTCATCATGCTGGTAACTATGTCTGACCTCTGACAACAACAAGCTGCACTGTCCTTCTCTTTTTGTTCTTGACCCTTTGCCCACTCTGGTGTTTGGGTTTTTTGTGTGGGTGGTTTTTTTTCCCCTTTCCTTTTTCTCATTTTCTACCCACTGCTGCTGGAAATTTAACAAGAAAATTTCCCTTCCTTGGAGTTGTAGCCAACTGTAGCTCTTTAGATTGCTTTTACTCAAGGCTATGACAACTCTTCACTTTGAATTTTTATTAAAAAAGCTGAAAGTGGGATGAAGAGTTTATACTCCTGATCTAACTTTAAATAAAACTGTTACAGTTCAAAGCCAGGACAGCCCCTGGTAACTGCCACTCAGAGTGCTGGCTGTCAGTCTGATTTTTAAAATGACTGCTTCCCTCTTCCCCACCCACTGTAATAACTTCAAATTCAACACTGAACCTCAAAGCTGTGATGTCACCTGGGGGCTGTATGTACAGCAAGCACTGACTTAAACATTACTAGGCTTTTGAAACCAAATAATTGAAAAATCAGATCCTTCTTACTTTTCTGTCAGTTAAACAGCAACATCAATGCTGTAGAAGACCTGCCTGTTGTCAAATCAGTGCCAAGGATGTGAAATTAGAGCCTTCTAGGGTTTTTATTTATTTATTTATTTTAATTAAAAAAAAAAAAAATTACTATCATTTCTAGTCTTCTTAAAACCAGTGCAATGAGTTCAGATCCAATCTGCATTAAAAGTTGGAGCTGGTGCTAGCTGACTGGTTGCTGTAGGACAGGCACTGAGTTCTGCAGTAGTGGATTCTCCTATGCTTGGACAGTTTTAAGACTCAGCTTGACAGGGTTCTGGGCCATGCCATTTAAACTATTTAAACACTGTTACCTAGAAAGGGTGGACCAGATAATGCTTGAGGTACCTTCCAATCTGGCCTTCTATGATTCTGTGACTTTCAGAGTAGGAGGAAAGAAACCTTATACTTTATGTAGGTGTATCTGTATTGTTTGCATGGTTATTTCCAAACATACCAGAGGCCAAAAATGTCCAAATGTTACTAATTGTAGGGTTGCCCTCTTGCTGGTGAACTTAACAGTGCTTGTAGTATTTTGGATAATCTCTTTGGTGTATAGGTTGCTCAGTAGCTTTGGCCAGGAATACAATCCTCAGATCAGACTCAGATTTCCCCAGATGTGATGACTGAGGGAGGCAGTGATTAAAAATATTACTGGAAGCTTGCTTTGAAGATTTGGTCTGTGGTAGGCTGTAACACTAATGACCTTGTCAGCCCTGGACAGTATAAAGAACCATTCTTGCAAACTTCCACCTTCGCAGGTCAGCTCTTGCCTAGAGGCAATGTGGCCACTCTCTGTGTACGTGCAGTGATAAATGAACAGGAGTTTGGTGTTACTTAACTGACTTTCTCACCCAAATACTTGGAGAAGAAATGGAGTTCTTGTTCTCTGGCATGATAAAAGGGTTAATTTTTTTTTTTGAGTGCCTGCTGTAGCTGCTGCTGCAATTATAAACCCAAATAGTCTCCTTTTAGAGAACTATTAGCATTGGCAATGACATCAAGCACCAATTCATCAAGAGCCACAGTGTCAACTTCAGTTTGGTAGTGCAAAACAAAGAGAGAGCTGAGATTCCTTTCTGGGGAGAGGAAAGAACTGCTCTGGGGAAGGCATTACATTATGGGCACCTTTTTCTTTTACCAGTAACATTTAATAGCCTTTTAAAGAGCATTTTCCCCATTCCCCCAAGTAATTTCTTGGCTGGCAGTTAAGAGAAAGGAAGAAGTTTTTTTTCTAAAGGGCTTTTATATGATACTAAATAAATCTAGCAGCCTTCTGAACAACAAACCCCTCCCCTGTGCTTCCCAGACTGTCTCTTACCACCAGCCCTAGAGTGGCCTGATGATGTCTGAGTAGTAAGTGCTGAGAGCATTACCAAACCACACCGAAGGCTAAGCTCTCTAGTGGATGCCAGATGGAACCAGCATCAAGTTATTATTATTATTATTTATTAATTGTGCACCTGACTAATGTGCAAAGCAATTTAAAGCTGTTAAAATGCACATTACAAATGGAAAACAGGAGGCTTTTTCTTGAAGAATGTGTCTATTCTCCAGGGATAGCCACTTTCTTCTAAATAGTTTTGTCTGAGTCAAGGCAGGAGGTGATGGACTGGAGAGCTGGGCACAGAGGAACCAAATGAGGTTCAACAAGGACAAGTGCAGAGTCCTATACCTGGGGAGGAATAATAAACTGCACCAGTACAGGTTGGGAGCTGATCAGCTGATCCACCTGGAAGTCCTGGTGGATAACATCCATGGGGCAGCAATGTGCCCTTGTCTAAGAGGGCCAATGAGATCCTGGGGTGTATTAGGAAGAGTGTGTCCAGCAGATCCAGGGAGGTTCTCCTCTGCCTCTACTCTGCCCTGGTGAGACCTCATTTTGAGTACTGCCTTCAGTTTTGGGCTCCCCAATTCAAGAGGAACAGGAAGAAGATTCAGCATTGGGCTACGAGGATGCTGAGGGGACTGGAGCACTGCCTGATGAGGAGAGGCTGAGGAACCTAGGACTGCTTAGTCTGGAGAAGAGAAGGCTGAGAGGGGATTTAATCAATAGTTATAAATCTCTGAGGGCTGGGGGTCAGGAGTGGGGGGGACAGGCTTTGCTCACTTGCTGCCTCGGGTAGGACAAGGAGCAATGGATGGAAGCTGCAGCACAGAAGGTTCCAGCTCAACACAAGGGGACGCTTTACTGTAAGGGTCTCAGAGTACTGGCACAGGCTGCCCAGAGAGGCTGTGGAGTCTCCTTCTCTGGAGCCTTTCAAGGCCTGTCTGGATGTGTTCCTGTGTGCCCTGAGCTAGATCGTCTGATCCTGCTCTGGCAGGGGGTTTGGACTGGATGAGCTCTTTGGGTCCCTTCCAACCCCTGCCATCCTGTGAGCCTGTGATCCTGGCCACCTCAGCAGCATCTCCTGGTCCGCTCTTTCTATGCTGACTTTACAAGCCCTGCTGTCATACATGGCATGTGCTAGAGGGTTGGAGACTGCTGAGTTTGCCCTGCTCCTTTATGAATCATGTTCCGCATGTACAGGAGAAGCCCACCAGCTTTTCTTTCTGGATTCCCTTGGTGCTCACAGGGGAGCAGGCAGAATTTGTTCCTGAATATGGAGTCTGGTTCTACAGCTGAAAGGGAAGTGTTAGATACTGGAATTGCTGATCAACATCGTGCATTGTGAACCTATTTTTTTGGGAGTGTTCCTGATGAAAGAGTCTGTTCACAAAGTGACTCAGGTGACAAAGAGAAAAGGTCTTGTGAGCAAAACTAGCATTAAAATACTGGGGGTCAAGAATGTGAGTCCTTTTTCCTTCTCCTATCATGTTGTGGCTTGTGTAGGCATATCATTTGGGTCCTCCCATCGCGTGGGGCTTGATATTGTTTGACCCTAAAGTCAGCTTTTCCTGCAAGCTGGGAGTGCTCATGTGAGCAAGGGATAAGTAAGATTTCCAGGGAGAGCTGGGATGAGGAACAAAACGTGCTGCCAGTCAGAAGGAATCAGATCAGAGAAACAAGCAACGGTGAAAAACGTGGAACCTCTTCTGCCCCCTTTCTCACATCTTCCCCCTGAAAATTTCTGCTCTGTTGTTTCCTTTCCGCCCCTGAGCCCTCACGTGGGCTGGAGTGCTGTTACAGAGAGAGCTGGAAGGATCTAGGAGTGGCTGGTGTGTGACAGAAAAGCCAAGGCAGAAGTTTGTGGAGGCTTTGGCAGCAGCTTCGAGAGACATGAGCAAGGAGTCAGCAAGACGTACATCTCTCTGCTTGTCTCAAGATGAGTCTTGGTCAGACAGAAGGCTTCATACGCGAGCCAGAATTCCTTGGCCTAGCTGGGATTGTCCCTGGCTTTGTTCCTGAAGGTAGTAGGAATTTCTTACTGTTTTGACCATAACTGTTAACTTGCCTGAGGAAGATTTTTGGATATTGAGTTAAAAAAAAATAAACAGCAGCCCCTAATACTGTATTCAGCCTGTGAACTGGACTGAATATTCTGCTGACGATCCAGTTCTTGACATTTGCATGCCACGGAGCTATGTAGTGCAATGTGATATATATTATTCATGCTCTCATGTACTTCATTTTCACTCTGTGTGACAGCACTTATGGATCAAGGTTCAGCACACTTCAGTGGACCTGGAGGCTTTATGGTTCTGATGCCTGGAAGCAAAAAGGGAAAAAAAAAAAAAAAAGAAAGAAAAGAAAAGAAAAATCACATTTGGGATGTGAGGTATCTTTTGCTCAATGGATTTTCTTTGGATCGTGCTGGTTAACCAGGTCTTCGGTCAACACACAAATAGATGATGTCTTTGGCTCAAGCATGGGCCTTAATTAAAAGGGTTCAATTAATGTAGATTAATTTAAGATTCAATTTAAAAAGACCTTAGTTAAAGCAATGTGAATAGCTGTGTAGACACTTTGATCTTTCTAAACTAGACTTTTTTAGCTGAGTTTCAGACATTTAGGCCAATGTGAAACAAGGTGCTTGCCAATTAGTAACAGGGGCTTAGCTCATCCTAGATAAACTGCTTTAAGTAAATCAGAATAAGCTTGTGGGCAGATAAAGACTAAATAGGTCAGAGACAACTGGTGTTGACTTAATAGATTTGCATTTCCCTCTGAGTTAGTTTAGAGCTGATGCCCTCACACTGCAGGGTGCCTTTGCTGATAGTGCTGTTTTTCAGAGGAGCTATAAAACAGAGTTCCTGACCAACTATAAAACCCCACAAAACACTCCTTCCTCTCTTCTGCTTCTATTTGGAATGAAATTTGTGTTTGGGGTGTCTATATTTTATATTTGAAATCAGCCAGTCTGCTTTGTGCTTGTGGCCCTGATCCTGGGTGCTGATCAACAAGTGCACATCACAGATCAAGAGGATGTGGCAAGGATGGTTTTAGGCTGCTTTCGTGGTGCTCTGCCCCGCTCTAGGGATAGTTTGGTGTTGACTCTGGTGTAACATCCATCCAGGCAACTCTAAATTATGCAGACTGTAAATTATGAGCCCTCTTTATCATGCTGAATGTGCTTGAGGGGAGGAGCATGTGTAAAGGCTCTGTGCTAATTCTACGCCCTCCCAACAACTCTCCCGAAGTGAAGGACTTCTGATTGTCCTGTGGGTCTGCCCCCATTGTTGTTGTAATTGGAGAGCATGCCCAGGAAATGCTTGTACTGATGATCACTGGGAGCATTGCATGGCTCTGATGCCAGTAATCTTGGGATATTTTTGTGGAGTAAATTTATAGTGAGTGACAGAGATTCAGATCCCATGCTTTTAATTTTCTTTTTATATCCAGTAGGTATTTTGCTAGTTTCTGTTAAGCAGACTGTGGAGTGATTGTTTCAGTGGTGACAAATATGTGCTCAGCAGTTATTTAGTACCTTGCTTTTCAGAAGTGAATGTCAAAGAAACTGAGCAGATGAACTTTTGCTTCCTGCTCCAGACAATCTCTTAGAGAGACTGGCCATGGTGTCACACTTTTGGGCTTCTGAAAAGCAACAGTATATCATTATCCTCATTATAGACATGGGAAAATTGAGGCAGAGAGGAGATAGGTCATTTGCCTAAATCTACATTAAGTGAGTATCAGCTAGGAGTGTGAACTCAGAGCTGCTGTGAGTAGAAGTCCATGACCTGGCTCAGACCATTTCATTTCTGTTGAAAAGGTTCTATGACATTTGCATTCAGCTTGCAAAATGCTTTTGGTTCCTGGCAGATTTAAAGCAATATGTAAAACATGAGGCTGAGATGCCTGCAACCCCTACACCCCTGGGCCAAAAGGGGCAAATTTAGGTGGGCATAATAACACTCTGCAAGCAATGAAAACAAACCTTTTTTTTTTTTTTTTTTTTTTAAAACACTGACTTTTTATAATGTGTATATAATAAAGAACACCAGGGTCTGTAGGAGGCCAGACACTCAGAAAGATTTGGGCTTGTTCCTTCCGCTCATTGTGATCCTCATAGTGAGCTTCTTTGTAGACTGTTGTGAAGATGGAAAGCTACACCCAGTGATCATTTTTAATTAAGAATAGTTGCTGTTATTTAGCATACTGACATGGACAGCATACCATGGGAATTTCTAACTTTGTAAGATGGACAGAATTGATGACAAAAGTCTTTTTTGAAAGCTAATTGTTTCAAGCGTATCCAAAATCGTGCTTGCTTTGCCTGTGCCATTAATCAGAGGGTGGAAGCCAGTCAAGTAGCAAACACTGGGTAGAGAATGCTGAGCTTAAGGGGTACATTTGTTAGCTCACGTTAGTTTTGCTGAAGTTTTGGGTAGGAACTGAAGTAGCGCATAAGATTTCACTATGTTGAGAAGCAGCTGTCATCAATCAGCCCCACAGGGACTAGGATCCAGTCCTGAGACATGGACTTTGCCAGATTCCTTTCCTGCTTGTCCCAGACTTGTTCTCTGAGGGTCCATGACACACCCCATAAGGCATCTGGATAGGGATACCCCACCTGGCACTTGGATAATGGGTGCTCTTGTGCAGAAGCCAGAATTTCTGTTGGTCACTTTATCCTGAGGATGGAATCACTATTGGATATTTCTCATTGTTATGGATCAGACTTGATGGTCTTAGAGGTCTTTTCCAACCTGGTTAATTCTGTGATTCTATGAAACCTACCAAGGCACAAGGTGGGGCTATCAGGTGATTGTCTGATTCTCGTGAACCATGTGGCTTGCCAGTGAGGTGTTTGAATTTGCTGTGTATTTTTGTTTTTACTGGCTACATTTCCTTTTTGTGTTCCTGGTTCTGATACATTGCTGTGCATCAGGAGACTTCTGTGCGTTGTCTTCTATTGCATCCAGTCAAGTTTCCAAGCTATGATGTGTGCCACCATAATACTCAAGGTGATTGCATGCTAGAGGTCATCTCTACCAGCTACTTTATTGGAACACTTTCAGTCTTGTGAGCCAAAAGCTCTCCATCTTCTGTTTATATCTATTACAGTCCCTTTTTGTATATAAGTTTTATGTTCCCTGAAACAATTCTGTGTTCAAAGAATCATAGAATTAACCAGGTTGGAAGAGGCCTCCAAGCTCACCCAGCCCAACCTATCAGCCAGCCCCAGCCAATCAACCAGACTATGACATTAAGTGCCCCATCCAGTCTTTTCTTCAACACCTCCAGGGACAGCAACTCCACCACCTCCCTGGGCAGCCCATTCCAATGCCAATCACTCTCTCTGGGAAGAACTTCCTCCTAATATTCAGCCTATACCTCCCCTGGCACAACTTGAGACTGTGTCCCCTTGTTCTGTTGCTGGTTGCCTGGGAGAAGAGACCAACCCCACCTGGCTACAACCTCCCTTCAGGTAGTTGTAGACAACAATGAGGTCACCCCTGAGCCTCCTCTTTTCCTGGCTAAACACCCCCAGGTCCCTCAGCCTCTCCTCACAGGGCTGTGCTCCAGGCCCCTCACCAGCCTTGGTGCCCTTCTCTGGCTATGTTCCAGCACCTCAACATCTCTCTTGAATTGAGGGGTCCAGAACTGGACACAGCACTCAAGGTGTGTCCTGACCAGTGCTGAGGAAGAAAGGATCCATAGTTATGAATAGGGACTATAGGATGTAAAATAATAATGTTAGAAACCACAACAGTAAAAATTGTAAGGATCTGGGCTGATAGTCATGTCATAGGATGCAACTGAGATTGGTTTTTTTTTTGATTTTTCATTATTGTGTGTAGTACTGGGATAGAGTATAAGGGGAAAAAAGCATGTCATTGAAGGGTTAAAAATATTGACTCCTAGTACTTATAATAGGAAGGCTTTTCTTAGTTCTGCAGGCAGGCTCGTATCAACTTTGAATTCAATTTAGGGATTGAATTTAACATGCGTAACCTACTGGGTTTGAAACTATAAAGGGACTTAAAAATGTACAACAGATAGGACCTTAGAAGTCTAAAGGATCCTTCTCTTTTCCAACCTGGTTTTATGTTGTTTGAGATACAGTAGTCTCTGAATTACACTTCAAAAAGCTGAACACATCCTTAAAATACATTTACAAGGGAAGATAATAATGTACAGTTTTAAATTTAGGCAGTGCATGTTCACCAATAGAGTTTCATCATCTTGAATAATTTAAGCTAGTGTGGATATTATCATTGAACCTAAAGAGAAAACTGAAAAATGTGGAGACCCCTGCTTAGAGCTGATGACTGTGTAATGCTGTGAATGGTTGTAAATTCTTTGGGGAATCCACTGATGCATTCTTCTTGGATATTTATAAGAAAACTGTGGTATTAAAGTTTCATTTTCTTCTGTTTTAAACCTAAGCAAAACCAGGAGTATAAAAGCCATCTAGGAATGCAGAAGTATTACTAATGTTACAGAAAATGGAGTTATTAACCATAACACAATAATGCTCAAGGCCTGCTAGATGTTGCCTACTGATCAGCCCGCCTTGAAATTATGTTTATTTGCTTAAGTGAGTTTTTGGTTTATATTCTGTGAAAACATTATTTTTTTTTTTTCCCCCTCCTGTGTGCAAGCCCAAAATTGCTTAGTCTGTGTCCTTTTCCCTCGGATGCGATACCATAGCAGCAGCAGCAGAAGCACACATAGTTGCTAGCTAGGTAGCTTATTATTATGGTCACACTCCAGCACACAGCATACTTGTTGGAAGTTTCCAGAAATATTGCACTGCAGTCATTTTCCTTGCCGTTATGCTAATGGAATCAGGAAAATCAATTGTCCTTAAGGAACAGGGGAATGAGATGTGCTGTAAATGCCACAGGATGAGTGATTGGTTGATTGCAGGGATGGTGATTCAAACGCGCCTCATCTCTACATTATCCTGATGAATTTTTATGGCCCTGCCTTTTTTTCTTCTATAGCTGTGGAGGAAGGTTTATGGCTTGCAGCTTTTTAGTTGATTGAATGCAGCTGGCATTGTTGCAGTGCAGAACAAATAGGTACTTTTTCTTTACAGCCTTAAAAGTAGATTGAAGAAATTGCACACCAACATTTTTGCAACAAAAGCATTCTTAAAAATGCAGATATTTTATGAAATTACTTTGTTCTCCTTCTCCACTGTCAGTAATCTTTCTATCAGAATAAAGGACAAAAATTACTTGAGATTCTGGAGGAACATAGCTCCAATTTTTTATTCTTATCACAAAGAAAGCTAACTAAGGAGTTTCATTAGTATTCATTTTAGCCCAATGTAATTTTCTCCTTCCTAGTAACAAAAAAAGAAAAAAATGTGTGCCTGTAACACCACTGAACCAAAGAAGGTCATCTTAAGTATATCAGCATTTTCTGTAACTCTTTCAGATTGTATTCACAAGGTAGTAAAGATAACTGCTTCAGCTCAAATTATAATAGTTCTAGTTACAGAATATAGAACACTATATAATATAAAGGGTCTTATTTGATTGAATAAAACAACATTCCTGATCAGCTCTGACTGCTGAGCTGCTGACAGCTAAAACCAAACACGTAAGAATGTTCTATTTATGGCCAATTAATTTGCTGATAATTTATTCTTCCATTGTACAGTTTCCACATTACACACATGGTTCACGTTATGCAGGGACCCTGTGTATGAAGTGCCTTTGTCAGAGTTGGAAACTCACCTTGTTTCCCCTTTGAATGAGCAGACTTTGAGAGTCACCCAAACTTGGGGTTACAGTATTTCCTCACAGGGTTATGTGGTTACAGCATCATGACTTCTGATATTTTTTCCCATTACATTTTGCATATCTTTAATATTTTCAAAACCAGGAGATCTTTAACAGCTGTGCACTGTGGCATCTTCCTGACACAGCCATGCCTGTGCATTTCTAGTCTGATTTACAACAACTTCGTTATTCTTGGGTTGCTCCTAAGCAGCGCCTTCCAGCCACATGATTACTTGGTGATAGTTACAGGAACCCACGAGAATTTAAGATGAGCTCAAAATGTTATTTCCATCCCTGCCTAGGTCTGGAGATGGTACCTGCAGGTGAATTGCGTGCTATTGTTTTAAATGCAGCAGGCCTGATTCACCACTGTGTTTAATGTCATATAATAAATTGCATCTGTGCCAAGCGGGTGCAAAATGCCACCGCTGATGTGATTGGGGAATTGCGATTTGATCGCCTTTATACGCTCGGTTTGTACAGGTGTTAGTACCAGCGTGAGTGTCAGGAAATGGGGAACACTAAAAGAGATCCCTCTGCATTGTGAACGAAATTCAAATGTGTGGTATTGCAAGGTTTCGCTTTCACACGCGCACCACTGCAAAGTGCTCTAAGAGCTGGACTGAAATAATGTTTAACAAAACTCAGGTTATCTAAAGAGTTTTTTATGTCTAACGGATTGTAGTACACACCCCAAGTAAATGTGGGCTTAGGTAGGGCATAAATAACACCCAGTCCTTGTCCTGTGAGTTTCACCTACTGACAACATCATAACAAGAAACAGAGGTGTCAGATCTTAGGGCTTACCTTAACAGAGGAAATGAAATATGATTTTTTTTTTCTTTTTTTTTCTTTTAGCATTGTGATGACTCTGTTCAGAGATGTCATAGATATTGATGACATTGTGGTTTAGTTTTTGCTGCCGGGTTACTGGAAGCAATTTTATTTTTATTCTTTTCATCCTGTTACCTCTGTTATCAACACTTCCCTACAAAACCTTCACTTGTGCTCTCTTCTCGTTTCAGATACATACCCAGATAAAATTATCTTGCATTGCAAATGCCCACTATTGGAAATACGTACTTTCCAGGTTCATTGTCTCTCAGACAGATCTGCTAGAGTTTAATTCTATATACATAACATTGTTCTTTCCAGTGTCCTGGTTCCACAACGAAGCAATTTCCTCAATATAATTTATTGGTAACGTGAAATGGTAACGACCTTCTCGGTTTATTTGTCAGTGACGTTTCTTTCTTAATCTCAAGCATATAAATCTAGTTTCGTTAACACATTTATAGGTAAATCACAAAAGTTTTTTTGTATCCTCTTTGGTCACAGCAGATTTGATGTGATCTGTGTCAGCCGCAGAGCAGCAGAACAGCAACAGCTGCGTCATGAGGGTTCGCCAGAACAGATTCATGTCTTCCAAGGTGCGTGAGGATCCCAAGGTGGCTTACATTGATAATGCTTTAAGAACAGCTTATTATCATAGTTACACGGGCAGTGAGCCAGAGTCAGCTTTCCCTGGCTAATACAAATGGCCTTTCTTGTTTACGTTTCGGGGAACCATCTAAGGGGAAGCAAGGAAGTAGAAAGAAACCATTTTGAATGTTATTGAATGAGAGAAAATCACCACTTCTCAGATTACAAAGCCAGTGCTCACTCTGGTGAGCAGCAACCAGGAGATGTTCTCGTGTCTGCCCAGGCAGCAGATAGATATTGTCGGTGGAAGTAAGAGGGCTCTACCAGCCCTGTCTCCTGCAGACGTTTGCATTCTCAGTGCATTTGTTTACATTAGGGTTGCTTGTGCTGTATTATGCCTGATTGAACCAAAGTCTCTTGGAGAGCAAAGCACTTTTATTTTGACATTTTCATGTGGAAGTCAGCCATCACCCCTATAAGGAGAGTAAGCAAGATTTATGATGGGAATATTGATTTCCTTTATACTCTGTTATAAAATACATCTAGGCACAAAAGATAAGCCAGACCTCTTTGTTTGCTCCTTCTTGCCATCTGATGTCAGGACTTGCTGGAAGTGTCTTGATCGTTTAAATCATAATGCAGTGAGGAAGGCAATTTGGGATCGTCTATACATCTGTATAAGTGTATCGAAAAACCTTAGAGGGTGAGAGATTTAGCTGGACTGGACTGAGCTTCCAGCCTGTGGGAAGGGTGGGATGCCTTTCCAGAAGCTCTTGGAACCGATCTCTAGTCACACACCTACACCAGCTGTCTAGTCTACCCTTTACACATTGTCTAGGCCAGGGAAGGTGCTTCCAATGAAGGGAAAGTTGTCTGTACCCTTCTGCTCCAGTACTGGAGAAATGTTCAGATCTGGGCTTTTGAGAATGTGTTTGTGCCCCTTGGCTTCTGTATCTGCCATGAGGATGCTGGAGCAAGGACAAAAGTGCTCAGCTGTTGTTACCAGACCTATAGCCTATCAAGATGGGGCTGATCTGAACATAACAGTTGGGCCTATTTCCCTAAATGCTTTATGTGCATGGTTTGTGTGAAGTGTTAGCAGTGGTCACACTGAATCTGCGAGCTGTGTCTGGCTCCTGCCAATGTGAATGACAAATACCTCTTTGCAACAGGAACATGATCAACCCAACAGCTGAAGGAGAGTAAATGAAATCTTTCCAGGGTTTGAGTCCTGATAATTCTGTTCCTTCACCTTTTTGCTTCTTTTATTATGAGTCTGGTTTTAGCTGGGGGTAGGTTCTCTGAGGTAGGAACAACATGGACACAAAGTCAAATAATAATGTTAATAATACAGTGACTTTTTTGCCATTTGCCAATTTGCAAAACTTACTGAACACATCTAAGATAGCTAGCATTAATAATGCACAAACCCCACATTTTCTCCTCCTCAGTTTGAATCTCTCCTTATTACACATAAGGCTTGACCTTAAAAATAAGAATGAGTAATTTTTCCTTGGAATGGAAAATCTTTCTATTCTGAGTTTAAACTGAAAATAGAACCCGGCTCAAAAAGCAGAAACTGAAATTGATGATTGTTTCAAACGTGTGCATGTCACACGCTTTACTATTCCTTGTTGGAAACCACCAACAGAAAGGAGAAATGTCAGTTAACCTTGAAATAAATTAATTTGGGAACAGCAGTACATCCTTTTGTGACTCTCTTTGCCTAACGTATGTACTATGAATAGAAAGATAACAAACTAGGGAGTATCTGATTACTACGAAGTAAGTCCACTAGGGGGTGCAACAGAGCAAATTATTTCTTGCATGAAAATGTGTTAAACTTGCTGAGAATCAGAATTACTCCTTGTAACTGAGCCAGCTCCAAGAGTGACTGAAGCTCAAAATGTGAAGTATTGTCTGCCTGCTACTCCTCGGTCATCAAGGCTAAGACCTCAAGGCAATTCTTTTAGTAACTAGGCACTACCTGATGTAGAGAGCTTTATTCTGAATTGCTCACTTACAGCCTTTCTAGAGAAGTCTGTGTTCCTTGTGACAAGAGGAAGGCAGAATTATCCATATTTCCTTTGGAATTAGTTGTGTATGTAGTTCGAATATAGAAATACTTGAATTGTATATTTTTTTCTGAAACAGGCATGGCTCTTCCAGTCATTTCTTTTAATTTGGAGATGCTGTGAGTGGCAGACATATCAAGTAAGAGCCATTTGATGTTTCAGTTTCTTCCTGTTCTGTTTTTATCATGCTTAATTTCCATGCTAGGCTTTGATGCTGTGCACCTATTTTTTTTTTTTAGCTGTAAATGCAGATTTCCACATATAACCTGTATTCCAACAGAGAAAGGAAGATTTATTGGTATCCCATTAAAAAAAAAAAGAAAAAAAAAGAATTAGATTAAAAAGATCCAAATGCAATTATGCAGTGGTATTCTATTTTAATGAAAGTTACAGATGGATACAGCTTCTGCTCTCCAGTAACAGCTGATGTGCAGCCAAGGTGTACACTGTACAAACATGCTAACAGTGCTGAACCATTTCTGTAAAAATTAGCTTTTTTCCTCCTGCAGCAGTTTTCTGTAAAGTAATAAAAAGGGGGGAAAAAATAGAAATACTTATTTTTCTGTGCTTAGAAGAGAGAGTCATAAGTACAGCAAGGGTTCATATACAATTCAGCCAATATTTTCTGTACATTTGTTGAACAGAGCTGTTTGGAAAACAGTGTATTAAAAATTAAAAAAAACCCAAAAACCCAAAAACCCCCAAACTCAAAAAGCTATAAATGAAGTAACTTGCAATTGGCTTGCTGGATTTGCAAAATTATTGACTCTTCTCAATGGTGCAGCCTCAGGTCCAGTTCAGGGCTTTTGACTTCACATTTGCTGCCAGCATTCCTCAGTCAATGGCTTCAAGGGGTCCTGCACGGAAAAAAAGGAGTTCTTGCTGGTCTTTCTGAACACAAATATTTAGTGAGGGAATGTGCAGATGATTTTGTAAGCAGTAGCTGGCTGATGTATGTGCATCGTCATGTCTGTCTTTATGAGTAACAATTTCTGCACCTCTGGCTTTGTGTGCTGCCAGAGAAAAGGTAAGTTGGAATAAGGGTCTGGCATAAATTGGGGAAATGTGGGACATTCAGTTAAAGGCTGAAATGTCATCTTCAATTCACCCCTGCTGTCCTTAGTTATTGCAGTGCACTTGGTACATAAGGTCACCCACTGTTCAGAGCCTCATCTAAGAGGAGGCATTATTATCTGCGCCGTGCAGGTACAAGGGGAGAAGTGAAAGATGATATTTTGGCCCAACTTTGGAGTTTTTCTGGTTTCACTCAGTTTAAACAAGTCTTTTAGTGTGCCTTTGGCAGGTTTGTCCTATAACTAGGTCTCCCTTTCGGATTTTTTTTTTTTTCATGAGTTTGCAGGCTTTTTATTTTGCATGCTTATTACATCCACGTATTTACAAATCTTGGTTGTCAGGGTGGCTCTGATGACCTGCCCTAAGCCCTACAGAGGGGCCATTCTTTCCCTGATGTGGAATCAACATGGGCTAGTGTTTAAAATGTAGCTGAGGTTTCACTGTCATTTGAGCAGGTATTTATTACGTTTTTAGAAGGATTGCATTATCGTGCTGGGCTTGACCTATGCAGTGTTAGCCTCTCCAGTGCTCAGTTTGTGAAAGCTCCTTGCAGTCCACTCTGTTTAGCTGCTGCAAAGCTGAGCATGATATAGTCCAGAGGGAGATCTTCTTTCATCCACAACCGCTTAATGTCTGGGTGGGCCAAGACCCTCTGTCAGCATTCTTAAGAGTGGAGTTGCTGGGATCAGTTAAGGTGCTTGGAGATCCTGGTTCCACTCCATATATTCACACTGAGATGTACAAATTCCTTCCTGATTGTATCAAAGAAGACTTTAGAGAACCTTTGTCCTATGATTCTGGAGGCTCTGAGTGATGGGCAGTTCTGCTTTAAAGGCCAAATTGGGGTGGCTGACCTTGTTTCCCTTAATCGATGAGAAAGGAAAAACCAGCGGCTGGGATAAATGCCTTATCCTTGCTTACAGCAAAAATAATCCGAGAGAAGCCAGGAGCAGCAGCAGAAAGCCCAGCAGTGGCACTTCATACATGCACGCAGATTGTCTGTGCTCAACACTAGCACTGTTAAATGATGTCTGCTTTATCACTTATCAATTTCACACTTGATAATAAGTTTATTTTTCCATTTCTGTCTTTAAAAAGCCTGGCCTCCCACATTACTGGCAGCCTTTGTTCATTCCTGCCCTTCCCTGCCCTCACCCCCATTACTGTCCTTCAGTTAGAGTGAAGTCAGGGAGGCAGGTTTGGTGTGCCACATGACTGAGTACCTAGAAGAGGGTAAGATCAGGAGTGGAATGGGAAGATCCTCTAAGAGACCTGCTGCCAATGAAACAGAACGTTTTTCCTTTGTTTTGGGGCCCTTACTCCCTCTTAAGCTTTGCTAGTTCAGCTGTAGGTGAGCTGTGCAAAACAGGGACAGAAGCAAAACAAACCTAGACAAATAACATAATTACCATTCTCCCATACTGGTCACAGGTTAATGCTTACAACACAAAATTAATACCTCTGTTCTGTAATATAAAAAGGATCTACTAGGCTTGTCCTTTCTGCATGCTGTGGTTGAGCCAAAGAGTTTTTCAGGGGAAGTCACTGAAATCTACGGTCTCGAACTATCTGGTATTCTGAGTTTTCAAGCAATTATTTCTGTGCAGTGATCATGGTCTGGACTGAAAAAAAAAGTCAATTTGAAAGCTCTTCCAGCTTTTGGCACCTAAACCCTTTGGTGTGTGGATTCATTTAGAATAAACTGGCAGTCCGGTCAGCAGACCCAATATGTGCTTCATTAAGTGTTTGTCAAAGACATGTTAGGCAGTAATCAGTGCATAAGACTGTTGATGTTTTCTTAGTACATGTTACTGGGCATCCCAAAAGGTTAACATCTGTCATCAGAATTACTGTAAGGAATATCCTGCTCTAGCTGCTGAAGAGGCATCTGCATTATCTCAGATGTGGCCATGTGGTAACCGAAGGCATAAGCTGAAGTTTTAGTAGAGATCTTTGAAACAGAATGGCATGACATAGGGCCAGGGGTGGTGCTCTGTGATTATGTAGAAGTGAAACACAAATATTGTGATACATATTCCAAATTGCTTTGCTTGTCCATTAGATACATTTGTTTTTCTTTACGCAAATACCTATTGAAGTCACTGGGAGCATGTTTACATGTGGTCTGGTTGCATACTCCAGGGATTTGACCTTTCTGCATCAGTCACCACTGAAACACAAGCACCTCCAGAAGACTGTATGGCAACCACCCCTGGAATAGCTCACTTCAGAGTGGAAGTGGAAAGGATTCAAAACATCCTTCAGTGGGTAAGCAAATCCCACCCTAATCAGAGACAGACAAAGGTTACGCACCTTTGCCAGTAATGAAGAATAGCCACATTTGGAAAACAGTGTCTGGGCAAGTGTCTTTTCTCAGTCATTTATAACAAAGTAACAAAAAAAAAATATAGGAAAAGATTAAATTTTGACAATATGAGCTATGTGGGCTGTATTATAAATCTTTTGGGACATCATCTGCGCAGGACAGTCACTTGCAGCTATGATCTTGGCTTTAGGAGACTTGGCTGTAACTCTCCCAGGCAGTGTGTTTGTCTCATAAGGAAAGAAGCCTGAACTAGATGTTTACTGAAGTATTCTGTAAAGTCTCTAAATACATGTCACTAAAGTGGGTGCATTGACAGGCCACTGTCTAGATAGTGTCCTCTATGATCCATTTCTGTACTGAAACGACACACATAGTATCACTCAAGGACAGGGAAGGGCTATTTATTAGACATGTAACATCTAAATAAGAAAAAAATACAGTTTTGAAGTTCAGTGCCTTGTACTGCCTCTGATTTGTAGACAAAGCCAAGGCACAGATGGAAGATAGACTTGCAGAAAAATTCTCAGGATGGAGAAGCCAGCTTTGTCTTGTATAATCTGCATGAAATGCAGTTTCCTTTGAGATAAAGTCTGGGACCAAACAGCTACTTTGCACATCTGAGAACTCCTAGTTTAGTTACACTATAAAATTCCAATATTATGTAGGGTTATTATTATTTTTTTTTAATTAAAAATCCTGGAAGATTTTTGTAGGTAACAAACTCAGCTGTAGTAATTGGCAGTGGAAGCTCTTCATTAATTAGCAGATTTTTTTTTTTTTTAAATTCTTATGTTCCTAAGTATAGTATCAATTTTCAGGGAACACATGGCAATCACTTGTATGTTGACATTTCCTAGAAAAAGCAAAGCAAAAGGAACATTGTCTAATATGCAGAAAGCTACTTCTGATTCTCTAAAATTGTAATGTATTCTCCTACTGCCCAATTTTTCTTCCTGTTTCTTCCCCTTCCCCATTTTTTCTTAAAAAACACTATTTGAAGTACTCTTATGATAGAGAGTTTATGGGGTGTATGACTGTATAAAATACAAATTTACCCATTGTGGCCATTTTTATGCAGTTTCTCTTGGGAGAGTGGCAGATAATATTATTATTGCCACTGTCCAGAGGTTCTGGATAAGATGTGTGGTTCCTGATAGGTTTGTGAAGAGAACCTTGTGGCACACCTGTGTGCAAACAATTGTGAGAAGAGACGTTCAATGGTATCTAAATATCAGTTTGGTCTGCCAGAAGTGCAGCATGAATTGGCAAGTCGAGACATGGAGAGGCTGATTATGTATCTGGATGGGAACACACCGATTGACTTGAGAAAGCTGGCTTAGCTGAGGGAAATAATTGGCAGGTGTTTTGCCCTGTTTATTGACTTGAGCAATGTAAGAAATGTTGAGAGCTTGTGAGGTACCTATAAAAAAAAAAGCCCTGTGTGTTGCATACTTCATGACTGGTGCTCAATTCAAAGACAAATAAGAAAATGGCTTACCTAGAAGAGCCTGTACAAGTTAAGGGGCTGTTAACCCTGGTTAAACCTGGTTCATGATGGGTGGAAGGAAGTGAAGAAAATGCAAAGCTGTGCTTGAGTACACAAAGATGAAATCAGATGAAATGCCACATGTGAACATTTGCAGGGTGACTGAAGCCCTATTCAGTCAGGAGTGGCAAGAAGGCTTTGCTCAGTGCCAAGTTCACTTGTTGAAAACTGGTGCTGTGGGAAAATGAATATGAAGCAGAGACGAAGAGATGTTTTGGCCTCGCGATGACAATATGCACATTTTAATTGTTTGACAAACCGCATGTAAATCAAGAGCAGTGAGAGGGATATAGGCTCAGATTCAAAAATTATCTGCCTCTGAAAATTAGGTCTTCACACCCAGAAATAGAAACCTCAGTCAGAGCCCATCGAAGCCAGTGCACAGACTGTCAGCACCGGCGTTCCATTTGGAATGCCTTTGAAAATGGGAAAATTGTGGTGGGGAAGCAATAGAGAGCTCAGTTATCCACTGCCTTTTGCTTTGTCTTCTTGCCTACACAGATGCAGAATGCCAAATCTCTGCTGTTTCTCTGGCGGTGGCTTGCGTGGGTACACTTACTGCTTCCTTTTGCTCAGGAGACTGTGGGACGGAGAAGAACGAGGCCCACGGCTGCTTTTGGGGTGTGCTGTGTGCAGAGGATGTCATGCAGCAAACGGGGACACGTGTCAGCAAAAGGCAGCGTCTGGCGCTCTGTAGAGCTGGGCATTACGGCAGAGAAGACCTTGTCAAATCAAGGATTTTGTTAAGCGAGAACGTGAAGTGAGCCAAAAGCTACAGGAACGTCGCTGTGGGCCCCATCTGGGAAAATGCCACAGATGAGATATTGTGGGAGTATGTAAGAGGATAAGTGGTAGGAAAAATGATATCTCAACATATATAAATCCTCAAAAAATACATGAGGGTATAAAGTCTTAATATTAATTTCAGTGATATTCAGGGAATATTTTTTTTAAAGTGGTACCTCTAGGGGCTGAAGTAAATAGTCCCCCTTAGTATACACGTTTGACTGAATTCCCAGTGCGCCGAAGTTGCTGAGTATCACGAGGAGTCTGGAGTTACATGAAGGGAAATAATGATTAATGTAATCGAATCCGGTCCTGCACTCCAAGGCGTGAGCTAATAATTTGTGGACATAGAATCATAGAATGGTAAGGTTGGAAGGGACCTCAAGGATCATCTAGTTCCAACCCCCTGCCATAGGCAGGGACATCTCCCACTAGTACAGGTCACTCAAGGCCTCTTCCAACCTGGCCTTGAACACCTCCAGGGAGGGAGCAGCCACCACCTCCCTAGGCAACCTGTGCCAGTGTCTCACCCCCCTCACTGCAAAGAACTTCCTTCTAACATCCAGTCTAAATCTCCCCTCTGCCAGTTTAAACCCATTGCCCCTCGTCCTGTCATTACAAGACCTTGTCAATAGTCCCTCCCCAGCCTTCCTGTAGGCCTCCTTCAGATACTGGAAGGCTACTATAAGGTCTCCTTGAAGGAAATCTTCTATCCCTGTGCAGGGTTGCTTGGTGGGTGAGGTACATCATGGGGAAACGTGCATTTTATTGGGGTTTTAATTTTCTTCTGTAGATCACTCACTAGGAAGTCATGGGTACAGCTGTTGGGGGGACTCATTGCAAGCAGAAATTTCACAAGTGAAAAATTCGTGAAAGAAAGAGAGAAAGATCTTACCTGTGTTAGTAAGGGCAACATTTCAGCCCAGCCTATACCCCGTGACAAAGGAATTGGGATGAACAAGAATCTCTCTGACACTTAGAGCCATAGAATGGTAAGGTTGGAAGGGACCTCAAAGATCATCTAGTTCCAACCCCCTGCCATAGGCAGGGACACCTCCCACTAGTACAGGTCACTCAAGGTCTCATCCAACCTGGCCTTGAACACCTCCAGGGAGGGAGCAGCCACAACCTCCCTGGGCAACCTGTGCCAGTGTCTCACCACCCTCACTGTAAAGAACTTCCTCCTAACATCCAGTCTAAATCTCCCCTCTGCCAGTTCAAACCCATTGCCCCTTGTCCTGTCGTTACAAGACCTTGTAAATAGTCCCTCCCCAGCCTTCCGGGAGGCCTCCTTCAGATACTGGAAGGCTAGTATAAGGTCTCCTCAAAGCCTTCCACATGAAGCATTTGTAGGCCACCATCAGAGTATAATGTGGGCTGTTAAGACCAACGTCAAAGGACTAGAGGGGACCTTCGATGAAACCTTTCCCAGTTTGTGCTGTTGGACAGCAACCAGGAGCTTGAATTGATATGGGCCAGCAATAAAGAAATATTTCATGGCAAACCAGGGAAGGAATTATGCCTCTGAGGCACTGTGTTTAGGCAGTAACTTTTAATTACTACAGTAATTAATTTGGTCAGCAGAGCTGGTGCATCAGTCACAGCATAGTGACTCTTCCTGTTGCTCAGGAAGGGCAGCTCCACTGGAGCTGGCCAGACAAAAGTGGAGCCACTGAGATCAGTCACTCAGGAAGATTGTGGCCAGCTAAAGTATGCTCATATCATGCCTTCCTTTCTACTGATTTTCTCAGAGGGAAAAACATTGGAAGCTAGTCTTGAAAATGCTGTAGACAGCTCAAGATGCTGACCCAACATGAGAGGTATTTCCTCGGGGTATCATAAAAGAAAAAATAAAACCCTTTCTGAAAGCCTTGGCAAAGAGAAGGAGAAAGATCTGAGAGAAATGTATTTTGAATAGAGCCCCTAATTTTAACGCTGGAGTGCCATGTACATAATCCAGAAGGACATCTCTTCTACCCAAAAGGGCTTCACATTCCTCCTTTTTTAAAGTCACAGTGTTAGGCTGGTTATTTACAACCTTTTCCTCTATGAGTGACATTATGGATAAATTCCATAGCCACTGCTGGTAAGGAAATATTTAAGTTAAGAGAAACATTACATTGAGCCATGACAAACTTAAATACGAAGCCCTTCCTCCCTAGGCATGAAACTTTTCCCTCCTCCTCTCTCTCTTTTTTTTTTTTTTTTTCAACCAGAGGTACAGAATTCTTCAGGCACAAGTCTTGAAATTTTCCAGCCTGAGCCTCATTATATGGACCATTACTACATTACTGTAAAATTTCCTATTGATTTCAGCCATTGTGATCTGCTGGGAAAAAAATACCCTGTTTGAGGTTTTAATCACAGCTGTAAACTCCAAGCAGACTGGAAAGGGACACAGAGGCAGCGAAGAACACAGATCACTTGCCCCAAACGCTTCCATTAGCACACCAGCAGCAGGCAGGTGGGCACCCCTGTTCCTCCCCTAGGGAGCCTTTGAGGCAGCAGGAAGGGGGTTTCTGATGCAATTCCTGAGCCAGCTGCTGAGCTGCCCTTCAGGGGAGGTGCAGCTCACTCACACAAGAGGCTGTTCTGGCTATTCTGAAATGAGTGTCAGGAAGTGGATACCCTCGAAGAAGTGACTTGCACTCTTTCCCAAGCCTGTAATGAGAGCAATCAGAAAAGCAAGATGACTCGTCAGAAAACACATACTGCTAGATACTGGAGGAACTAATCTAAGCCTTGCACTTCTTAATCTCAGTTACACGAGGTAGACTAATGGATTAAATGCATTTGTAATGTAGTTGCCACTTAAATTTTTCACTGACTCTGAAGATGATTGGAAGTTTTCCAAATCTCCTTTGTTTAAATGTACATTTAAGCCAAAAAAAAAAAAAGTTTCAGAGGGTGAGAAATGATGGGCTAGGGGAGAGATGTCTATTTGTGTCTCATTTCTCAATATGTGGATGCTGAAGAGTTTGTCAGCAGTGAAACCTGTGGGGTGGAGAGCAGAAAAGAGTACCTTCGCTGCTGTGATGTGTAGAGTGAAGGAGAGGGATGTTGTGTCCAACTGGCTGCGGACTCAGCTCTCAGCAAGTGCTTTTCTCAAGGAGTTTTGGTGCCTGGTTCACAGACTGTAGCTGTCATGGAGCACACATCACAAAGCCATGCATTATGAATGTGTCTGTCTTTTTACTCGAGGCGCAGGAGAAGTACAAAGATAAATTAGGCTCTCCCTAAATGAAGGGATGGATGACTTCCTAAAGTCATACAAGACAAATCTCAGACATGCAAAGCACAGGCACAACCTCTGGTGAAAGGCTTGTGGCTTTGGTCTCTGCACTTGCTCATCTGGAGGTGTATTACAAACCTTTCTGCAGTTTTGACTGCAAAAATGATATACTAGAAAGAAGCGGGGCTCTTACACTTCTGATACATGGAAATAAGACACCCAGAGCATGTTAATGCTCCTGGATGAGTCCAGAACCCAAGACCTACCTGCAAGCAGCCTTTTGCTAATGTAGGCTTAGTGTGAGTACATTGAAACTACCAACCAGAGCAGGTCTTGGAGCAAAGGTGTGAGGAGCACTAATATATCTGCAGAAAAGAGCAGTTAATTAGGTGACTGTAGTTTCTGCAACTTCTGGTTGTTCTTAACCTTCAGCAGCCGTATGAGCCTTCTTCTTATTAAGAGGTGACAAGGTCATCACCCTTGTAGGTATTTAGATACCTTGATTTGTGTGGGAGTTAGGTAGCTCAACATTTTTGAGGCTCTGAGTCATTCAGTTCCTTCAGTTAACGGATTTCAGCTGCAAAACTTCTAGTCAGCTGTGAATCAGATGGCTATGTTAGTATTAGCTATAAATGAAACACCTAATCTTGGTCAAACCCCATGTTTTTCTTCATGCATAGTGTGTCTAAAATCTACCCATGGCTTGTTTCAGTCCTCTTAAAGTTATTTCTTGTGTACTGCAGGGCCTGCCACGTGGAGAAACATCCCTACTTCAATTAGTGGTGCTGAGGAGTAATTAAGTCTGTGGCACAGAGTGACACCGTTTTTGTGGGATTTTCTTGAAAGTCTAGGAAAAGATGAAATATATTCTCTTTCCTAGGCTCAGAAGAGGGCCTACAAATCAGGTAAGACTCTTGAATTTCAAAAGCATTCACCTTTGCTTAAACTCTAGATGCAACATCAGTTTTAGTGAAGTACTTAGAGTCCTAAAATGAAAGTAACATTACTCTGATTGTTGGCTTTTGTTTAAATCTCTACGGAATCACTCAGATGAAGAAAGATTCCTTTATAGGAAAGGACATGTCAGATGTTAGCTTGGCTTGTGAAAACGTGAAAGTGGTGTTGACTATGTACAAACAAAGGTGAATTTCTCCAATCAGCTATGTTTTTAAGCCAAAGGAAAACCAAAAAGGCAGCAAACGGATACTTTAATATGTTATTTTTTAAGATCAGTGTTTTTATGCATAACTGATTTGATGTGAAAATAAACACATCACTTTTAACTTCAAATACATCTGGTTTATTTTTTTATTTCTTGCTTTTCTGTGGTAGGTTCACCATTTGTAGGACACAGAGAATACAAACTGAGACTTTTTTTTTTTTTGGTTCTGTGCTTTTAGGGCAAAAATGTGATGTAATAAATGTGATGTAATTTGATTCTGTGAGTAGGGCTCTTATGATGATAATTTAAATAACATTAATCTATTCCTTATAGAGATAACCATTACAGTGGGTATCTCTACATGCTCTGTCATGTTGACAAAAGTAGGAAGACAACAATTCATTCACAAATTTTAGTGAAGTTGCCTTTAAAGTGGAAGCCAACAGAGATAAAAAAATTGTCCTTGATGCCACAAGGTTTATTTATACACCAGGAAACTTGGTGAAGCTTAATATTCGTTCAAAAACCTTCTGTAGCAATTTTCACCAGCTAAAAGCCACACAACTGACTATGAGCAAAACTGAACTCAGCCAACAGGTAATTTATGACTCTGTACTGTGTTTCTGCTTACTACTGGTAAGAGGAAACATCAACATGGATGCATGTGGGAAACTCACCACTCCACACCTGAAAGATGGATGACCTGCTCTTTAATAGAAACCTCCTCCTTGCTACTGAGAAGTGATTCAAGAAGTCACTGGACTTCATCTTGGCATTTCAAATGCATTTACCTAAGCTCAAACAGCCAGGCCAGGGGGAGGGAGATGATTGCCACAATACTCCACATGGTGCTGTTATCTAACCTGTTTGAAGGGGTTGTAAGGTTTTGTTTTTTAGGGAAGAAAGAATGAAACTTTTGGCAGCAGAGGAGTTGAGGCTGGACAGTCTTATGAACAGCTTAGCAGGGCACAAGTGAAGATCAAAATAAAGTGACTTCAGGGGTTTAAGTGCAGACACTGTTCTCCTGAAGAGAGACTGTTTGCCACTGATAGCTCTTGCTGCCTGGTGATGCTGTCAGGCCCCAGGCAAGAAGCATATTCATAAAAGAATGTAAATTGGATCTCTCAATGTATTCAAGTATGTAACTCACTGCCTCTGCTGGTCAAATTCACAGGCTTGGGCAAAGACTACGAGGAACTGCCGCTTGGAAACATTTTCATGTAAAAACACTAATAATAGATTGCTCTTGCTGAGAGCTTGAGCCTTAGTTATGTTTTTGGTTTGCTGGGATATGTTCAGTATCAGGACTGGCCTTGAGCAGCCTTCCAGGGGCAACTGATCCAAGCTGGATTGAAGTTTTAAGTGAGCTAGACAGTGTTATTTGTGAATAGAAGTTGTTCTAAGCTGTTTTGAGGAGTTGCAGGGAGTTCAGGGAAGGGTTAAGCTGTTTGCATGCTAGAGAAAGGATTATGTAGTTCTTGAATGACTGATCTGAACAGTAATGCTTTGCTCTCCTGTTCTTGTATGTGTTTTTTTAAGAGAACGAATCAAAATGTATTATAAACATTCACTTAATATTTCTTGCAACATATTTTAACTTGACCTTTTTAAGTATTTGAACTCAAATTTTTGGCTATAAACTTTACTGTATCATTTCACTACCATGAGAAAATACTCCCTACACATGAATATCAATTAGTCCACAGTTGGCTATGAAGTGCATAGTGGCTGGAGCAGGTTAATACATTTAACAAACAAATAAACCACAAGGCAACTTGGCAAATATGTGATATAAAAAAAAAATTACAATTTAGATTCTTTACAGAGACATAAACCCCAACTCTCACCAAGATAATCATAAATAATAAACTTCTCATTTTAATAAAAATGTGTTTTAGGAGAGATAAGAAAATATATGAATTTATGTTAATGCTACTTGTAGCAGACATCATTCTGAATATTAAGAAAGTGCAGCTTATACTTTAATCACAGTTATAATTTACATTCACAAAATATTTTGTTCCCTATGGTCAATTAGAAGGGCAAACATTTTGCTTTAATCTTTCTAAATAAACAACTGGAATGAAATGTTTGTAAATTGTATGCTGCAGATCTTCCTCTGGAAAGCATTACCATTTTCAGGTAATTCACTGATTCTCATCCAGAATGGTTGTTTAGACACTTTGAGGTTCCTCCTGTGTCTGGCCATGCCTTGATGCCAGGGGAATATTTTAGATTATGACTATCCAGGTGCTCTGCTGCAAGGCAGTACCTCTCACTTGAATCTTCCTTTCTGAAAGAACATTGCTGCTTCATGAAGGGCAGGAGGGAGATGGCAAAACCCTTATAAAACCTGATCTCCAAATCGTCACTATCTACACGGAAATTTTTCTTGACAGGCAGTTTCTTGGCATTGACTCCTTGTCAGCAGGAGCAGCATGTCTCCTGAAAATGTGAGTCCAGTTCCTCACACGAGGTGGAGGAGGCTGAGCTGAGACTGCCTGATATTTTATACAAATAGTTTTGAATTAATTTTAAATGTCTTTTGAGATGAATCACGCTTGGTGTTGTACTGGGATGAGCACAAAGGTCCAGTTCAGCTAAGTATGGGGCAGTAAATGAAATTCATTGAGACCTTGCTGACCAAATAACCATTCTTTCTTGCAAGGAAATCTTAGTGGAGTTGGTTACTGCTTCTGAAGACGAGGTATGTACTTTGCTTAGCTTTGTGCCTATGATTCTTAAGTTGATTTTGACTTAAGGAAAAAAAATAACAAAACCAGCTGCCAGNTGGGCTGCATGCCCACACTGCAGGCTCAGGTTGAGCTTTTCATCAACCCAGACCCCCAGGTGTCTTTTAGGTTGGCTTCTTTCTTATTAATGTTTCTGACTCACTAAGGCAGACTCAAATGAACAGGCCAAGAATTGCAAGACTTTCAGCTGCAGACACAAGGAGTGTGTCACTGCACTTTTGAACTGTGAAGTCTGTGTGATTTAAACGTGTGCTTAAGCACTTTGCTGAAGTTTGACTTTAGGTCATTTGGTTCTCCTCCTCTACTCCTCTTTTGTGAGACAGCACCTGGAGTATTGTGTCCAGCTCTGGAGCCCCCAACACAAGAAGGATATGGAACAGTTAGAATGAGTCCAGAGGAGGGCTACAAAGATGTTCAGAGAGCTGAAGCATCTCTCCAGTGCATCCAGAAAGACAGTTGGGGTTGTTCAGCCTGGAGAAGAGAAGGCTCCAGGGAGACCTTATAGCAGACTTTCAGTGTTTGAAGAGGCCTATAGGACAGCTGGAGAGGGACTTTGTAAAGAGACATGCAGTGATAGGATGAGGGGTAGTGGCTTCCAACTGGAAAAAAAAAAACTTGATTTAGATTAGACATTAGGAAGAAATTCTTCCCCATGAGGCCCTGTTCTATTTAAATATCCCCTCGACAGGCTTCAAAGAGGAAGGAGATATAGTTATTTAATAACTGTTTGAAAGAAAAGAGAAGTCTTCTGGATATTTTGTGAGAGAAACTTACATTTATAACAGTAATCTGACAAGCCCTTCTACAGGCCTAGGTGCCTCCATGCGAACGTGAAGGGACATGCTTCTTTGGGACTGCCAATATGTCTGGGGTAGGAAATAAATCATTCTCAGGGTGTCTGGAAGCAGATTTAGGAGCTGAGGACAACAACATGCCAGGCTTATGGAAGAGATCCCCAAAGAGAATAGATATTTTGGTGCTCAGCGTTGCACTACTTAAAATTAGATTCTTAGCGCTGGGAACTGAGTTCAAAAGTAAAAGACATGCGCTCAAGTTTTCGGTATGTGAGCTGAAGAGAGTTGAAACAACAAACATAGTAATGAGAGGGAACTTCAACTAGGCAATATGCAGTGCCAGTGGAAACATCCAAACCCCTGGCTCTTTTGTATTTAAGGAGTTCTTTGAAGTCTGCAGTCAGTGAACTCTGTGATCAAGGATCCGAAGACAGTAATACTTCCTACATATTAAATGTGCAAGGGACATGGGAGGGAACAGGACAAAGCAGCAAAAGGCTTGTGATGAGAATGTTCTCAGAGTGAGGGAATCTAGGTTAAATTTTGCTCCAGCTGAGGAGATTTAAACATCCACCTCCAACCTTCAATGAGAATATTCTTCCTATCAGCAAATTGGCTATTTTACAGTGGGAGCAAGGGATAACTTCCACATCTCTGATGGAAAGTGGGCCAATGTAAAACCAATTATGCAAGAGTCGTGGGGACAGAGAGAGAACAAGCAAGAGGAAGTCTATGACCTAATGTTTAGGCATAAGGACAATATTAGTGTTTGAAAAGGTGGTCACAGACATATGACTTATTTGCCACTTGACACACAGATGCCTAAAGCTTTGCTTTTATGTAGTCAAATAAAATTCAATAAGTACCAGGGTATAAAGATGCAATAAATTAAGTCATCCAGGCATAGTAGAGTTATATTATTATAGTAATTAGTTTTCTGGACATCAAAAGAGACAACAGTGGAGCATAACCAAGGGGACTTTATTAACACAAATCTGCAAACATCTCCATAGGAAGACTGTGCTCCAGAGTTCTCAACAACCCTAAATATGTATCAAGTAAGTCAAACCTATGCTTTCTATGTGCCAGGGGAAGTCCAAAAGTTCCTGACCTCATTGCTGGAAGCAAGAACAAATAGGCACTGATTAGGCTCAAGTTAAGTGTATTTCACCTGAGGGCTCATTAACTGTGAGAGAAAGGGAATTGGGATGCCTTTTGAATGTAATAAAATACAGTGCTTGTACTGTGAAAAAATACTGCCTTGATGGCAAAAAATGTATATAATGAGTTTTGTGCTAAAATTATAAAGAAACAGTTTAAGGAACAAATTTCCAACAAATAACAAGTAGCAACTACAAGAGTTAATGTTAAGAAATTTTGCAATTGCTAATATGGATATCAGAAAATGTAGTACAAGGCAAAAGTGTAGCATAGTTGCAATGTATAGTTGAAACTTGTGCTATCATTGGGTATGTTTGTTGTAGTTTAACCCCAGCTGGCAACTAAGCCCCACCCAACCTTTTGCTCTCACCCCCCTGGTTGTGATAGGGGAGAGAATTGGAAAAGTGAAAGTGAAAAACTCGAGGGTTGATATAAAGTCGGTGTAACAGGTAAAGCAAAAGTCACACACATCAGCAAAGCAAAGCCAGAAGTTCATTCATTGATTCCCAGCAAACAGCAGGTGTTCAGCCATCTCCAGGAAAGCAGAGCTCCATCATCTGTAACAGGGAATTTGGGGAGGCAAATGGCATCACTGTGAAGTTCCCCCATTCCTCCTTCTTCCCTTAGCTTTATGTGCTGAAGATAATGTCTCCCAATATCAAGTGATAGAAATGGGAGGAAATGACCTCAAACTGTGCCAGAGGAGGTTTAGATTGTACGTGAGGAAAATTTCTTTGCTGAAGTGGCGGTCAGGCATTGGAACAGGCTGCCCAAGGGAGGTGGTGCAGTCAGCACCCCTGGAGGTGTTAAATAAATGTGTAGACATGGCACTTCAGGACATGGTTTAATGGTCATGCTGGTATTAGGTCAATGGTTGGATTCAGTGATCTTAGAGGTCTTCCCCATCTGAAATAATGCAATGATTCTCTGTCATATAGTATGGAATATCCCTTTAGTCAGTTGAGGTCAGCTGTCCTGGCTGTGTACCCTCCTAACTTCGTGTGCACCCCCAGACCCCTCGAGGAGGAAACATTCCTGTGTTATCAACACAGTTTCCAGCACAAATCCAAACCACTGTGCCATACTGGCTGCTATGAAGAAAATGAACTCTGTCCCAGCTTAAACCAGCACAATGTTAAACAGAAGAAACTTGATTAAAAGATATGGAGATCCAAATAAAACCTTCACAAGGGTAAGGGAGAGATACTACTAAATAAAGATGAAGCTGAATATGGATATTAAGTCTGTAAAGAGTAAAAAAAGGCATGCCAGATTTTAAATATGGAGTAAACTCAAGTTATTAAAATATACTCTTAAAAATTAAAATCAAACTACTAAATTAAAAATAAAAACAAAACCAAAACCTAAACAAAACTAAAAGAGGGAAATGGGCTACTGATTCATCAGGAAACTCGCCACTGGGAGCTCTCAGTAGGGGTGTTTTGTTTCTGCTAAACACTGTGCATTTATTAATGCCTACACAAGTAGTGCAGCACTGTAAAAGCATCAAACCAGATCCAGAAGGAAGGTGATTTTGTCACTGATATTTGCCCACATATAATTTTACTGAAATGAGGAAGATCTTGTCACTCCTAGTCTTTGGTTAGTGCTTCCAGCTGCCCTGGCTTCACAGATAAAGGTTGACTCATCAGCCCCAACCCCATACAGGACACGTAAACAAGCATCCCAGAAGCATCACTCAAAACCCTTAAATGTTGGAATCAGTTTATAAAACTCAGAGTTGAGGAACATTGGAAAATTTCTGTATTTTAAGGGAACGTACTTTATTTATTTCTGTGAATCTTTCAAAACACATGCTCCAGGTGATTTAATTTTGATATCCATTAGCCTGTTGTGTGCAATTCGGATTAGAACAGCAGTATCTCTGACTATGCACTGGTACTCATAAAACGAAGTCCATGTCAGAAGAATATATGAGGAAAGACTGAGAGACCTGGAGCAGTTCAGCCTGGAGAACAGAAGACTGAGAAGGGGTAGTATAAATGCTTAGAAGTATCTATGGGGCAGGAGTTAAGAGAACGAGGCCAGATTCTTTTCACTAGTGTCCAGCAACAGGACAAGGGGCAAAGGATGCAACTGGAACACAGAAAATTCCATCTGAGCATGAGGAAAAACCATACTTTGAGGATAACAGAGCACTGGAACAGGCTGCCCAGAGAGGCTGTGGAGTCTGCTTCCCTGGAGATATGAAAAACCTTCCTGGACGTGATCCTGTGTGACTTGCTCTAGATGACCCTGTTTAGCAGAGGGATTAGGCTAGATGATCTCCAGAGGTCCCTTCCACCCCCTGCCATTCTATGATTCTGTGAAAAGATGGAGATTAAGTAGCACTGAAAGGAAGTGTGAATAAAACAGCAAATCACACAGTAATCACATGCTGGGCAATCCCTTACAGAATCTATCTTCAGAATCCTAGGCAGGAGGCCCTTAAAGCAAATATAAGGGCTGTGTATTAGTTTGCATGGTGGATTTAGGGCAAACATGACTTAGACAGGAGTATATAGACTTGGAGCAGTAAGTTTGCATTTTGCATGATAAGATAGACTTTCATAAGAGAAAAAAACTGAAATGTCTTTTCTCATATAGAGCTGCCAAAACCAAGAGCCAAACCCCAGAAAGATCTTCTCTTTGCAAAGGAGTGGTCTTTGGCAATTTTTTTCCCCTTCATGATAAGGAAGAAATGAGACAAATCAAAGCAGTCAGGGTTAATTTTAATAGATGAACCCAGATAGCCAGAAGAACAAGTGGTGGTCAGCTGCCAGGTCAAGCAAAATAAATGGGTTCATAAAATGTGTTGTGTTTCTGCAAAAATGCAGATTCATAAACATACAAAGGTGGGAGATCATCTGATACGTTGCAGAGTTCCGAAACATGTGGCTGTGTCATAGAGGTACAAAGTCTGGTGACACAAGCATAGAAATGACAGTTTCATCATCAAAATTAGGGAAGGGAGTCATAACTAGATGGCCTAGACATAATCTTAATTACTCAAATGCTACCCTAAGTCTGAAATGCTTTTATGGAGTTACTACTATTTTCTTCCAGAAATGTTTCAATTAGCAAGTGATCTGTATTAACTTATGTTGTGGCAGGCCTAAGCAGGCCAAAATAGACTTATACATGTCCTGGATTGCCCAGACATGTTTTTCTGCTCCCTCTCCTCTGTTCTAGGGAGAAGCAACCACGGGAAAGAGGACAAAGAACCTGGAGCCACTGAATCTAAGTACCCTGGGTATTTGCATCCTGTGGTAAACA
>WBNM01010859.1:16730-34297 GCA_013399055.1 Ramphastos sulfuratus | reverse complement strand
ATTCTATGATTGTATGATGCTCTATTTCCTGTAGTGGTGGTGGTTTGTAGTATTGACCTTTTCTGATTCAGCTGGAGCTTTATCAATGATGATTTTGCGCTAGGTACGTGCACGCTGACAGGTTTCATTCATAAATCTCGCTCGCTAAGAGCTTTTTTTATGAGCTACCATTACAGAAGCACTAAAAAGACAGTAACTGTGAGCAGATTTTGCCATCAAAAAAAAAAAAAACAACCAAAAACCTTACATTTCTTGAAGTAGACAGTCATGCACAGTCAACCAGAAACTCTATTTTTAAATGGATTTGTGTATAGAAAGCCTTTTCAGGAAGGAGAGATGGAGTTTTATCTTCCTTAGCTGTACGCCTGTTGTTAAGGTGTTTTTATCATGTGCTGCAATCTGATGTTAGATCATCTGAGAAGGAGTTTGCACATTCTTCTCTCCTTTCTGTTAGGAAATGAAGTCCTGATAAGCTTCTATATGATGCCTTTTATTGCTCAGAAAAGTAGCAGTTCAAAGACCAGAAGCACGTATGGCTTTTCATCTTTGTGATCCTCTTTTGACTACTGGAGTTGGTTTCCTGATGCAGCTTTGCTGAGGTCAGGAAATGCTTTACAGAATCGCAGAACCTTAGAGGTTGGAAGGGAGCTCCAGAGATCATCCAGTCCAACCCCACTCTCAAGGCAGCATCACCCAGGGTAGTCTGCACAGGAATGCATCCAGGCAGGGTTTGAAAGCCTCCAGAGAAGGAGACTCCACACCCTCTCTGGGCAGCCTGTTCCAGTGCTCTGTCCCCCTCACTGTAAAGAAGTTTCTCCTTATGTTGAGCTGAAACCTTCTGTGTCGAATTTTGTATCCATTGCTCCTTTTCTATTGCTGCTGACCAGTGAAAAGAGATTGGCCCCAGCCACTTGACACCCACCCCTCAGATATTTGTATACAGTGATCAGATCCCTTCTCAGCCTTCTCTTCTCCAGACTGAACAGCCCCAGGTTTCTCAGTCTCCCTCCACAGGGGAGATGCTCAAGTCTCCCATTCCCCCTCACACCTCTCCACTGGACTCATTCCGGCATGTTCCTCCTGAACTCCCTCCCTGGAGGTGTTCAAGGCCAGGTTGGACAAGGTCTTGAGCGACCTGTACTAGTGGGAGGTGTCCCTGCCTATGGCAGGGGGTTGGAACTAGATGGTCTTTGAGGTCCCTTCCAACCTTACCATTCTATGATAACTGGGGAGCCCAAAATTTGACACAGTATCCCAGGTGAGATTTTACTAGGGTAGAGTAGAGGCTTTATCCAAAATTCACTCACTTTGCTGCTAGCCTTCAGCTGGAGGAGTGTTGTGTTAAATGCAAAACACACAGTTGCAATAGTGAGCTAAAAAAAAAAAAAATGCTTTCCTGCTAATAAATTAATACAAATAGTATTTAGTTTTCTCTCAGCTTCCTCATTAGCTCCTCATATGAAGGAGGAGCAAACTGCAGATGAGAAATTGTAAGAAAACATCTTTTGCAAAATGAAGCATCAGTTAACAGTGAAAGAATTGACTGCACTGACAATTAAGCAATGAGAAAAACAAGTCGTGGATGGGAGGGGCCTGTGATGCCCACATGAAAGCTGCCACAGGCTTGCCAGCCCTGAAAGGAGAGTGCAAGGGCAGGCTGGAGTAGCAATGTCAGCCCTTGCTGGAGAACCTCCACAAGTAGAAAAGAAGAAAGATGAAGGGGGGGCAAGAAGGAGAAATGCCAGAGAGGAAGAAGTGCCCCCATGCGTGTTTATATTCAGTGTCATTTGGCACTGGCAAATCCCCCAATGCTATTTTTGTTCTCACTGTCTCCCAGTGAGACAATTCTGTCAGCACTCCTCCTGCTTTTCAGCCTTTATGGTGTTATTATGAAACTAAATCCATGTTTTGCTTTCTGGGGGGGAAAAAAAAAAATAAAAAGAAGAATGTTGAGGACATAATGGAGATGGATATGCAGGCAAAGAACCTGAAACTGCTGTCTTTTAAATGATGATCTTTAAATGTAATCTGCCTGGAAGTAGATGACACTTTTTTATTTTGGTCATTTGGATATAAATACACTTTTTATAAGAGTTTTCTGCTCTGGGAAGTGAGTGGAGGGAGTTTAGAGGAGATGTACCCAAAAAATGCCTGGGAAGCTCAAGGAATCGATTTATGTTTGAGAATTAAAGTAATGGCAATAAAGCTTTAGCAGCAGGAGCTAGGGGGATACAGGGGGCTTCAGTGTCTTGCAGCAATGCATGAGTGTTTGTAAAGAGGATGAGAAAAGCCTGGAGATTGTGACCTAACTCTGAAATCAAACATAATCGATGGGGATTTCAAGCTGACCAAAAAATGAAGCAGTGAAGACACTTACAAGTGGCAAACTGAGGCAACAGGAGGGGCAAGAGACCATCCTAGCAGTGCCTGGGTCTTAATGAATGCAAAAGAAAAATCTCAAGATCTGCTTCAAAATAGAGTTGAGGTTTCTTTGTTGGGTTTTAGTTTTGTGTTTGGTTTGTTCGGTGGCTTTTTTTGTTGGTTCTTTTTTTTTTCCCCCCTTGTTTTCAAAGTAACTCCAGATCAGCAGGTTTTAAAAGGTCTTATTTCTTATAGAAGTGTGAGAATTTGAGTGTAGGTGTGTTGTGTTGGTTTTGTGCTTTGTTGTGGTTTTGTATTGTGTTGTGGTGGTGGTGTTGTTTTCTTCTTTGTTTTCAGTCTGTTGAGACCTCACCTGGAGCTCTGTATCCAGCTCTGGAGCCCTCAATACAGGGAGGACAGGGACTTGATGGAGCAGGTCCAGAGGAGGGCCATGAAGGTGGTCAGGGGGTTGGTTTGTATTTTCTGCCCTTGTTTTAAATCCTGTTGATCTGGAGTTAGTTTGAAAAGGTCTTACTTCTTATAGAAGTGTGAGAATTTTGAGTGTAGGTGTTTCATGTTGGTTTTCTGCTTCATTGTGGTTTTGTTTTGGTGGTGTTTTTGTTTTGTTCTTTGTTCTCAGTCTGTTGAGACCTCACCTGGAGCTCTGCATCCAGTTCTGGAGCCCTCAATACAGGGAGGACAGGGACTTGATGGAGCAGGTCCAGAGGAGGGCCATGAAGGTGATTGGGGGGTTGTAGTAGTTCTGCTCTGAGGGCAGGCTGAGGGAGTTGGGGTTGTTCAGCCTGGAGAAGAGAAAGCTCCAAGCTCCAGGGAGATCTAATAGTGGCCTTCCAGTACCTGAAGGCTACAAGAAGGCTGCAGAGGGATTGTTCCCAGAGGCCTGCAGTGACAGGATGTGGGACAATGATTTGAAGGCAGGCAAAAGGAAATTTAGTTTGGATATAAGGAAAACATTCTGCACCATGAGCATGGATGGGACACTGCAACAGGTTGCCCAGGGAGGTGCCTGAGGCACCATTCCTGGAGATATTCAAAGTCAGAGGCTCTAAAAGATTTTGGGCAACCTGATCTAGTTGAGGATGTCCCTTCTGACTGCAGGGGAGTTGGACTGGATGACCTTTGGAGGTCCCTTCCAACACAAACTGTTCTATGTATTTTTTTTTCTGTTTCAGTGTTTTTATTGTGAGGGAAATGCATTTCCTTGTGAAAAGGACACAGCATAGCAGTTCCCAGGGAATAGTTGAGTTTTATTTTGACTTTTACAACACTTTATGCTTTCTTTTTCTCTGACTTGTATTTCAAATGCATTACAGCCATTGGCTCCAATGGGAATGCCAGTGTTAAGGTCAGTTCAAGGGTAAATTAGAAATGCAGGAGATGTCACTGTTGAAAGGCAAACATGCATGATTTTGAGTACTTGTAGGTATAGATAATGAATATCCTGTGATAAATTCAGGTGTATGTGAGAAAAGTGTAATATCACAGGATGTTAGGAGTTGGAAGGGATCTCTGGAGATCTTCCAGTCCAACTCCCCCTGCCAGAGCAGCACCAGAGAATCCAGTGCAGGTCACACAGGAGCACATCCAGACAGAGATAGAAACGCTCCAGAGAAGGAGGCTCCATAACCTCTCTGGGCAGCCTGTGCCAGGGCTCTGGGACCCTTACAGCAGAGTTGTTGCTCATGTTCAGTGGAACTTGCTGTGCTGCAGTTTCCACCCCTTGTGCTATCCCAGGGCACAAGTGAGCAGAGGCTGTTCCTGTCCCTTCCTTCCTTCCCCCAGCCCTCAGCTATTGATAGACATTGCTCAGATCCCCTCTCAGCCTTCTTCTCTGCAGACTAAGCAGCCCCAGGGCTCTCAGCCTCTCCTCATCAAGCAATGCTTCAGTTCCTTCAGCATCCTTGCAGCCCTCTGTTGGACACTCTTTCCAGTAGATTCCTGTGTTATGACTGATGCAACATTAATAATGGATGTTAATTTTTATATCTAGGCAGGGACTGTTAATAACTATGAAAATTGTTCATTAACACTNTTTATACAGGCAATAACAGGCTCTAGCAATAACCAGTGATAATAGAGAACATGAATTGAACTCAATTGAGCTGGCAGAGAAGGTTGCTGTGATCAGTGCACCGCTTGCGGTCAGTACTCCGCTTGCCCACTAGATGGCCTCAAGGAGCGCCTCTCTGCTCATGGCAGAAGGCAATGGTGAGTTACAAGAGGCTTTAAGTAGTCACTCACAAAATGCTCTCCTGACTGGCAGGGCTGGCTACAGCTTCAGACAGCATCCAAATGCTTTCAGGGGACTCTTGTCATCTGCTGAGACTTCTGGTTCTTCCCAGGCTGCTGGGGAAAGGAGGCAGACATCTCTGACCTGGTCCTCATCTCCTCTGGATGATCTGTGTATCTCCAGGACTTCCTGTCTTGGCAGGAGGCTTTCAGGGGCAGGGAGGATGTAATGCCATGTGCAGTCTGGGCATGGTGTCACACTGGCTGTGCAGGATGATAGCATGGAGGCATTTAGAGTGTGTTCCTGGTAAACCTTTGGAAGGTAGTGTCCAGGCAGTTCAGGATATAAGGCAGCACAAATACAGTGGCAGAGCACATTGTGTCACCTGCTCATCCCTTTTTATCCATACAGCCTGAGACTAATAGGCCTTTGGACACAGAATAGCCAATCAGGATGGCAATTAGCCAAGCTTGACCATATTAGCTGAAGCCATAGGCTTGCTTTACCCAAATTTGGGCAGAGCACAGCCTTGCACAAGGCAAGCTGTGTACCTTGTTTACCGCAGGATGCAAAGCAACTCTGGGCAAGCCGCAGTCCTCAGACTCAGTGGCTCCAGGTTTTTTGTCCTCTTTCCCGCAGTTGCTCCACCCCAAAACAGAAGGAGAGAGGGCAGAAGAACATCTCTGGGCAAGCCAGTACATGTATAAGCTTATTTTGGCCTGCTTAGGCTTAGCACAACATCCTGTCCCTCTTGAACTGGGAAGCCCAGAACTGGATGTAATATTCCAGGTGGGGCCTCACCAGGGAAGTTGTGCAAGTATGTCAAGTGACATTGAAATGTACATAGCTATAACTAAAGCAGCAAATTAAGCTCTCAACTCTTTCTCTCTCTCTTTCTGTCATGATTATGCAAAGATGCAGAAGATGGTCTTTTAAACTGCAGAAGGTTTATTTTTGGTGGCCTTATCCATGTACTTACCACCAGAAGCTGTTGGTCTAAAGGGCAATGTGAACATAGCTGGAGAGCACGAACCATAAAAGATCTTGAAACTTACCAACTCCTTTTACTACTCAAATAATAAATAAATTAGGTCAGAAGGCTTCTTGTTTTAATTAAATGCATGTGTAGTCATTAAAAGTAACAAGTCTTCATCCTCCTATCCTGAAGACAAGAAAGACTTAATTCAGGGTTCAACAAAACAAGAACAATATAACCCAAGGCAACTCCAAAACTGGATACAAAAGCAACTGTTCACATTGCTGCTCGGGCACAGATTTTTCAGTTTACCCATGGCAGTTGTCTTAGTACTGCTATTAATAGCACTCTGCCTTGTCTTCTGATTACACAGGTTTTACAGATACCCAGGAAAATGCACATTTAGATAAACTTAGCATGATTTATATAGCTTGAGCTAATGAGTAAGTTTTTGCTTAATTAAATGAATTATGTAGCCCCTTTTTTAATTGTCAAAATGCCAAAACCAATACTCCAGGCTTTGGAAATCCTCTCTATTTTTAGAACAATACAGACTTTGTTCTAATAATGACATCTCTTTTTTTTTTTTTTCTTTTTTTTTCCAAGCTAGTAATCTATAAGTATGCCCAGGGCTATTTTGATGTGGCTGTCTTTTAATTAAGCTCATAAGTCATTAATATTTTGAAAGTTGGATTAAATTCTTTTGATAGCATTTTTAACGTGACAGTTTGTAATCGCTTTCTGCTGCAGCAGCAGCAGGGAGATCACTAAGTCATTAATTATTCCCCTCTTCCTTTTAATAGTTGTTCTAATGAGTGAACAGGGCCTTTCACATGCTAAGTTGATAGTGTTAAGCCCCACTCAGTAGTCCTTAAAGTCCTCCTTCAACTCCATTACCGTGCTGCTTGTATTTACCTCTACCTAAACCATAAGTTGCCAAAAAAAATGTGGGGGGGGTTTGAAAATTACCACGATGATGCATTCTGCATCTTGTACATATTCCTGCCAGGAGTTCCAGTCCACAAGGAATNCCAGGGCCTTTTCCTCAGGGCTGCTCTCAGCCATTCCCCACCCAGCCTGGAGCTGTGCTTGGGATTGTGCCTACCCAGCTGCAGGACCTTACACTTGGCCTTGTTGAATGTCATGAGGTTGACCTGGGCACACCTCCGCAGCCTGTCCAGGTCCCTCTGGGTGGATCCCTGCCCTCCATCAAGTCAACACAGCTTGGTGCCATCTGCAAACTTGCTGAGGGTGCACTCAATTCCTCTGTCCATGTCACTGACAAAGATGTTAAACAGCACTGGTGCCAGCACTGACCCCTGAGGGAGCCACTTGGCACTGGTCTCCAGGTGGACATAGTGGCACACAGAGAGTGGTGATCAAGGGCACAACACAGCTCATTCCTTATCCAGCAAGTGGTCCACAAGGTGAGCTCAAGGAGGACTTGAGAGGGTACTGCAAAGGGCTATGAAGTTGGTTTGGGGACCTCAAAGAAAGGCTGAAGAGTTGTGAGGCTTTTTAGCCTGGAGAAGACTGAGGGGTGGGAATCAATGGTTATCAATACTTAAAGGCTGGATGTGAGGAGGATGAGGTCAGCTTTTTTCAGTGGTGCCCAGTGAGAAGGCACAAACTTGAAGATAAGTAGTTCCATGTAATCATGTGGAAGAGCTTCACGTTGAGTGTGCTTGTTTGAGGCTAACTGGAATATTTTAATGAGAGAAATTAGATGATTGGTTGTAAAATGAACATAATTATGAAGACTGTATTATTTATTGGCTTGCCAAGAGGGATAAAAAGCCAAAATGTAAATAATTTGTCCTACTCTGGTCTGGGATGCTGGATCTATTCACTTTCTCACTCTGCTCTGATATCTCTCCACTAACCTTGGCTAACCCATAACAACATAAACTTTGCTGCTTGTTTTGTCTATCTGGGAGAGGGACAAAGGGTAGCTTTGAGCCCCTTCTGGGCAATTTTCTTTGTCTGGGAGGGAGTTCAGATTTCTGTGTTTCTGATTTGTCTATAATTGTAAATAGTTGTGAATAGATTGTGTATATATGCTTGTAAATTTAGCTTTGCTGTAAATAGAGCTTCATCTTCTAAGCTAGTCTGGTAAATTTTAAGGGGTTGGGGAGAAGGTTCCTAACCCATGGCAGTTGAGGATGGTGGAGCACTGGAACAGGCTGCCCAAAGTAGCAGTGGAGTCTCCAGCTCTGGAATCATTCAAAACCCTCCTGGACATCATTTTATGTAACCTGCTCTAGGTGAACTTGCTCTGGCAGGGGGATTGGACTGGATAATCTCCAGAGGTCACTTCCAACCCTTGTCACTGTGTGATTCTGTGAGTTCTGCAGCTGTTTTGAGCTGTAGCTTGAAAAAAAAGGTAAATAAAGCACAAAAGTCTGTTCAGATAAAACCAGGAGGTGGAACTCTGGTGCAGAACAGTAAACCAATGCACACATAAAGCTGTGACAGCCACTGCATCTTGTTTCATTTTCCCAGGCAAGATTTGCAGTGCTATTGACAGCACATGTTGAGTGCTGTAGTGCCCAGGATCCATGAAGTAAAGCTAGGGCTGCCCTTGTTGTCGTTGTCACTGCTGCTAGTGGTTTAAAACAAAGTCTGACACAGGTGTATAATTATAACTTGCTCCTTATATAAGCTGTAGCCTAAAGTGATATGATTGACCCAACAAGAGGGAATGAGAGAACAAGAGGGCTGCAGGAAAAGCAGTGCTGCCAGCAGGTACAGAAAGGTGATTCTGCCACTGCACTTTGGTCTGGTAGTCCAGGTTTGGAGCCCTCAATATAGGAAGGACATGGACTTGATGGAGTGGGTCCAGGGCAGAGCCATGATAATGCTCAGGAACTTGGAGCAGCTCTGCCATGAGGACAGGCTGAGGGAGCTGGGGGTGTTCAGCCTGGAGAAGAGAAGGCTCCAGGGAGACCTAATAACAACCTTTCAGTACCTGAAGTGGGCTACGAGAAGGTTGCAGGGGGACTGTTTGCAAAGGCCTGCAGGGACAGGACAAAGGCAATGGCTTCAAACTAGAGCAGAACAGATTGAGATTGGATGTGAGGAACAAGTTCTGCTCTGTGAGGGTAGTAGAACGCTGAAGGAGGTTGTTCAAGGAGGTGATTGAGAATCCACCCCTGGATATATTCACGGTGAGACTCAACAGGGCTCTGGGCAACCTCATCTTGTTGAGGATGTCCCTGCTGACCACACAGGGAGTTGGACTGGATGAACTTTGGAGGTCCCTTCCAACCCTGACCATTCTGCGATTCTATGAACGGTTTTAAGCTGAGGGAGAGCAGGGTTAGACTGGATCTTACAAAGAAGTTCTTCAGCATGAGAGTGGTGAGGCTCTGGAATACGCTGCCCAGGAAGGTTGTGGATGTCTTTGCCCTGGGACTGCTCAAGTCCAGGTCAGATGAGGTCTTGAGCAGCCAAGTCCGCTTGAAAAGCATCCCTGCCTGTGGCAGGGAGGTTGGAGTAGATGATCTTCTGAGGTCCCTTCTTACTTAAGCCATCCTCTGACTCTGTGGTGTAAATTGTAGATGGCAATACATCATACTGTACAGTACTGGAAACATCCTTCCCCAGCATGTACTTAATATTCTGCTGTGTTTTGGCATTGTTAGAACAAGCGCCCTGCGAAAGTGAACCAATTAATGCCTGATGTGATTTATGGCACCTTAAACTGGGAGGTTGTAACCATAAATATTGTAAAGGAGGCTGATTTTTCTTTTTTCTTTTTTTTTTTTCCTAGATGATGCCAAAACAATCTCATTTTAAAAACTGGGTCTTGCTGAAATGTGTGTAATATTAGGAAAGCAAACACATCATTTCTAATTTCATTTCCACTCTTTTCTGTGACTATTAGAAGCCACATAAAAAAAAGGAAGCCATAAGAGTGTGTCAGATATTGAAGTTAATGAAATGTATTAAAGTGTTAACCACTGTAGTTGGTTGGGTTTTTTTTCCCCCAGTGGGTCTCTTCATTTATGTTGGCTCATTCAGGAATAATATAGAACTTCTTTCTTACCTGTCATTGGTGTCACCTCAGCTTTCACACTGACTAAGCAGTGCTGAAGTGACTGCTGGAAAAGCAAAGATTAGCTTTAGAGTTAGTACCTACCCATTCCCAAAAAAAAATATATATATATATATATATATATTTTGGGGTTTGGTGTGTTTGTTCCTTCTGTTTCCCCTCCCATCCTTTTGAAAGTTATTTTTTTTTTAGAAACCATTTTATCCATCCTTTTCTTACTGCAGCATAAAGAATAGTGAATATCTACGTTTCTACGTAGGTACATGCTCAAACACACCAAGTTGTGTATTGGTTTATAGAGCCAGGACTAAGCCTGAATGAAAGCTGCCTGTGTTCTCTTACAGTGCTCCTGAACTCCGTGATCTCATTACCACCACCCAGTGGAAAAGCTTGGAGCTAATGCCAAGACCCGAGGTGAACTTCAGGACTTCTCCCTGTGGAAATTCCTCCTGCTTCGGTAAGTGTGCCTAAGCTGGTGAAGGTTTAATAGTCAACAGGTGAAGCTTGCTATTGACTGTGGAAGGCTTCTGATCAGTTCCTTAGACTCCAGATCTTTTAACTCTGGGGAAAAAGGTGTGTAAATGCTGGCAAAACCAAAGCACTCTGATAAATGGCCACAATCTATCTGCTATCCTAGACCTTAAAACATACTTCCCCCCCATTTATTCATTAACTTGCTTTCATTTGCCAGTTTTTTTTCTCGATAACTTATTTAGGTTTAAAGCCTTGAGTGTCTTTGAAGTGTGTTCTTAACCAGTTAAAATTGCTTTGTTTAAAATTTAAGTGGGAGGAAAAAAAAAAATTGAATTGTTCAAATGGAAGCTTGGTGCTCATTATCTGATCAAATTCCTTCAAAGAAAAGTACAAGAAGGCCTGTCTGAAACATCTTTGGATATTCCTCATGGAGTTAATATCTGTTTGGTGTTAGTGTTGTGCTAACTATGCAGCCTGCCTGCTGGATTTCAGGGTGGCTCTGTAGAAGTGCACCCATTCTCTGGTCTTAAGTAGGGATTTTTACGTGTGGAGGGGTCTATTTTGTTACTGGGTTTTTCCATGCTGTCCCTGAAAGGTTATTTCTTAGGCTTTTGTGCTACACTGTGAGATAGAAGTGAAGGTGAAGAGGGGTTTACATAGCAGTCAGTTGTGAAAAACAGATGTATTGACTTGGATGTCACAGGACTCAATCTTTGTTAGAGTTTTGCATAGTTTGACTTAATTTATTTTGGTTTTGACTCGGATGTTTGGGTTAAGTGGATGTTGAGAAGCTCTGATTTCATCACAGGTCGCTCTTGGGATTGATTTATCAGTCACTGGCTCCATTTTGATTTTCAGACAGGGATGCATTTTGAGTGTGTGTGATGGAGCATTTACTTGTGATGCTGTTCTTAACAGAGCAGAATGAACTGCACTTTCAACGTTTGAAACTGGCAAGAGCTGCTTTTGCAGAGTTCCTTTACCTTCAGATGTTTTCTGGCCCTTGTAAGAGTGTCTTGCTACTTAATGCTTCTGTGGCATGATTCTGGATGTCACCTCAGTGTGACATTTGCAAATTTATTTATTTATTTAAACCTAGGGAGTGATGAGGGAAGAAAAAAAGAGCTGTTGGGCAAGTCCTGTAGCATGAAGATAAACAGTGTATTTGATTCAATAACAACAGATTTTATTCCCACCCCAGTAGTATCCTAAGGCAGAAATAGTGTAGCAATTTGGAAGAGAAGGGGGGGAAAAGTGTTTGCATCTCTTGCCCACGTGAATTTGTTCAGCACTAGATATAGATGCTATGTGGATATGTGACTCCTGCTGGATTGCTCTGTTCCCAGAGCTGTTGGGCAGGAGCCATGGTATGCAACAACAGGCTGAAGGAGAAAAAGCACAAAAAAAACCAACAAACCCAAAAAAAAACAAACCCCAAAATTCAGTTGTTTGATAAATCTTTGTTGTTACATTTGGGATCAAGCAGAAAAACTTCATTTGCACTCCTCTTCCTGTGACTTTTGAGTGCTGCAGGCAACAGCCCACGATTTGACTGTATGCTACAGGGCTTTAAGTCACTCCTGCCTCTCCCTGTCTTGTGTGATACCAGTGCTCCACTTAGCTCATGTGTTGAAATAGGGAACCCACTCTGATACTCTTCACATATGGTGAAGGATGTGCTGAGGAACTAGGCTACCAGGGTGTCCCAGTTTCCTTTCTTCTAGCTGTACTACCCCCACAGCTGATGAATGAACACAGTTGTAATACAGGGTATAATGTGTGTTACACCATAACGGCCTTTCAAAGGTATACACAGCACACCAGGACACTCCCATTTGGCCTTCTGCTTAACACAAGGATGACACACATCTGAAATAGGGAAAAGCATCCAAGGCTAGTGGGGAAAAAAACCAAACAAACAGAAAAAGAGCAACAAAAGGAGACTGAAAGTGTGGGAGATGGTAGGAAAGGTGTGTCTCAGACAGCAGCTTGCTTACAGAGAGATATTCTTAGGATAAACTAATTTCACTGAATTCAATAAGAGTTGCTGTGGGAGCTGAACTGAGTTTCTTGTGACTTACAAAGGAGATATTTCTTTTATCTTTGATGGATATGTTTCAGCAGTGAGAGAATGATTTCTCAGGATATAGTCACCTGGTAAAACAGACTCTGTAAGACTCTTAACCAAAAGGACTTTATTTATACTGCCAATTCCCCCCTCTCCCCAACTTATGCCAGGACTATTTCTTGAATATTATTAAAAAGCAGAATTCTGACTATTGCCACAGGCAGAAAACCAGGACAATGTATGTGCATTAGTCTCCTTTGTTTGCTGCCTTCTAGTTCACAACTTTTTCCAGAAAGTCTCTCAAATCCATAACCTGCTTCTTGAGTTGATATTTGCGGCTTTGTGGCAGTAACAACTGTTTGAAGTTGTGGGGTTTTTTCCAGCTAGGAAGCATCCAGGAGAATAAGAGAATGAGTACAGCAGCAGCAGTGGTGGTTATTATATGGCAAGAGATATGAATAAATAGCAGTATACACAGATACTTACCCAGGGGATCAGGACAGAGACAGAAAGAGGTAAGATTGATGGTATATAGGAGCCACGGAGGTAGGGACTGGTGACATTTGCAATTTATTAACAACAACAACAAAAAAAAATTGGTAAGAAAGCAGCATCTCAAGCCTGTATGATCACAATAGAGAAACAGAATGAGGCAGGAAAAGTACAGCAAGACAAACAAGGGAAATGAGGAATAGCAAAGTATCAGAGAAATAACAGAGCAGGGGGAAGAGGCCAACTAGAATAAGTAGGAGCAGAAAATGTATAATTTGCCTACTATGTGCTATTTAGTGCAACGTGTCATTTATTTAGAGTGCTTTGGCGGAATCAAGTGGTCTTTAGTTGGGGTGTATGTCTTCCTTGAATAGAGGAGGACAACCACCTTCACTAGCAGAAGTTACAGCAGCTTTTAACACGCTTTGGGCACTCTGATTCATTAGAAAGTACATCAATCCCTTCAGACTTGAGCTATGCAAGTAGATTACTTCTCTCTGGCTACAGTAAGATGTTTCCCATCTCCTTGGACTCTGAGTGTGCAAACAGAAGCTGCATGCCTCCAGAAAAGCCAGGGAGCAGTCATGCCACTCTGAAAGGGCCCAGATATGGGGGTTTCAGGTTTAATTAAATGCCAGCTGGTCAGTGTCAGAGGGAAAGGTTGCAATTCTTTGAAATGGTGGATGTGTGGAATAGACTGACTGTGAATGAAGTTTCACCCCCAGGCAGAAGGGTCCTGACATAGCAGCACCACTGCATCTAAAGGGTGGACAAAAAACAAAGCACTGTTGCTCTAGTCCAAGTTGGAATATATTTATGGATTATATATATTTATTCCCAGAAAGGAGCTTGGGAATTTTATTTCTTGCACGATTTTGTCTTTCCACCACTACATCCTAGCCAAACTTCAGATGTTTTTGAGAACCCTGTTGTCCTGCTTGAAACATGAACTGAGCCTTAAAGATGCCATATTGTTAAATCTAGGAAATACTTACCAACATAATTTTTAGGCTGTAATCAATTTGCTGGTTATTTCTGGACGTGCCCTTACATCCTAACAAGCAGAAAAATAGTCTTATTACACGCACGTACACTTCCACCCTCTTTTCTTTTTAGCTGTAAGTAGCAGCACCCAATCCTGATCTCTCACCTGTGCCTCAGCTGTCAAAACTTGCCACTTTTGCCATTTCTGTGATTCCTCTTTATGCAGCGGAAGTGCTGAAGGATGAGTGGCAGCTGTCACAATTTACTGTTCGCTGCGTATGAAGGGAAGCAAGGGTAAAAAAAAAAAAGCACCTCTCATAAACTGAGACAAATTGCAAGGACAGGGATATCTGCCAGGGAAGTGCTTGCCACCCCTCAAATTTTCTGGAAGCAGCTGCTTGATTTTGGAGGACAAGGTGATAGGATGGTGGCATTACATTGCCAGCAGTGAAATGCTGACTAGAGGGACATTTTTTTTCAGATGTTACATCAGTGTTCTGGGCTTCGTTTTTAAGGTCTTCCCTCTTTTGGCACTAGACTTTCACCCCATAAATCTTGAATTTTGCGATCCAGAATAGAGACGAAGCAGGCTGGAAGGATGAGCCAGCTAAAAAGTGTTTGAAAGTCTTACGTGATAAAGCTGCAAACTGCAGATCTGTGGTGGGGAGGGGGGAAGAGGCTGAGAAGGGCTTGAGGATTTTTATTAAGCGCGTCTTTACACTGTGGCAAATTGTGGTTCTAGCAGCGAGTTCTGATTTGTGTACTGCAAAAAGAAACACTTCTGATGGTGAGGGAGGATGGCGTAGACGACAGTTACCTCACGCCGATCTGCCGAATGGTTTTTAATCCATAGTTTGGAGGGGCTTTATAAAAGGAAGCGAGCACATTACAGGCACCTTAGGGCTGAGGGTTGAGGATCGCAGAGGCAGCGCCAACATCCAGCCCCGGGTGTTCTCCTGTTCCCTGCAGCCGCCGAGGCCCTGCGAGGCCGGGCGGGCAGAGCAGCCTCTGCAGGCTCCCGGGGCCGGGCAGGGCGAGCTGTGATGGAACGGCGGCACGGCCGGTAAGCGGCGGCGGCATAGGGCACCCCGGGGCGAGATGCGGCCGCAGCCGTGCCCCGCGGCACCTCCATCCTCGCCGCAAACACGCCGCGACCCAGAAGTTTGGCCGGATCGAGGATAGCCGAGCGGGGCGCGGCGGGCTAATGGAGAGCGGCGGTACCGGCTGCGGCTCAGCCGGGGGCGGGATGCAACTTGCCCTAAGCGGGGAGAGAAATGACCAATTTCACCTGGCATGGGCCGGGAGAGCCGACAGCAGGGGCCGGGGGCGGCGGTCGGTCTCCTGCTGACGAAGCCGGCCCGGGGATCTGCTCCACCCTTAGGAAGGTTAGGCATTTAAAAATATATATGTATAATAAAAAAGGGTGCGGTGGCAGAGCGCGGAGGCTGCTCGGAGGAGGGACAGGAGCTTTGGGCATCTCTCCTTCCCCGCTCCCCCCAAATCCCAGAGAAACCACAATCATGCACCCGAACAGAAAAGGGGAGTCCCTCCGGGGGGGTGGGGGGGAAGCACANGCTGTGGGTGGCGGTGAAGGCGGCGTGTGACAGATGTCCTCCTCTGACAGCTCTCGGTATCAGCCCAGTGGCTCCCTGCCATTGGCTCAGTGCAGCCGACCGGCAAGGCTGCTCGCTATAATAACACTATGCCTGCCAGAGGCGCCAGCTCAGACGGCTCCGCCGCGGCCGTGCCGCCGCTCCTCCCCCGGCAGCCCGCGCCGCGCCGCGCCTGAGGGGCTGCACACACCTTCCTCCCCCCGCCGCCGCCCCCGGGTCCCGCTGCCCCTCAGCGCCGCACATGCCGCGGGGCCCCGCCGCTCCTGGCCCTCCCCGCCGAGCCCAGGCCGGCCTGAGCGCCCTGCCGCTGGCGGGGAAGGCGGCCCCGGCCCCATCCCCATGGAGTGCTACTACATTGTCATCAGCTCCGCGCACCTCAGCAACGGGCACTTTCGCAATATCAAGGGAGTTTTCCGAGGCCCCCTCAGCAAGAACGGGAACAAAACTCTGGTAATGGCTTCTTCTCTTACCTCCTCCCTTCCCTCCTCTTTCACAGCGGCGGCTCTGGCTGCCTGGAAGCCGCTGCGTGCGCGTTGCCAGCGATGCGGGCAGCCGGTTGCGCGGCCGGCGGTGTCCTTACCGCCATGTGCGGATGCGCTGCCCGCAGCTCCCGCCGGCTAGGCTCACCTCCTTGCCGAGGAGAGCCGCGTCTCCGGCTCTCCCCGTTCCCCGGGGCGCTCGGTGTGGCGCTGGGCTAGGTGCCGGCGTGCTCGTTCTGGAGCTGCCGGTGTGGGGGCTGGTCGTGGAAAGGCTGCGAACGGAGAGCGCGGAGACCCTACTCGGCGGGGAGCCGCAGGGCTGGGGCTCCACCGCCCTCAGCCCGGGCAGCGGCTCCGCTGAGGCGGCCGGTGGACATCCCACGGCGGGGAGGACTTCGGCTGGGTCACTCGGGGACTGACTGCTACCACCCCCGGGTCGGTGACTGCCACCACCCGTGGTGACTTACCGAGGGACAGCTGGCGGTCCTGCTCAAAAAGGTGAAGAAAGGACCTTTGCAAAACTAGTTCACTTGGGAGCTCTTTGCATAGAGATTCCTGTGTTGGAAAATAGATTGAGAAGCGATACACCTTTTTTTTGTTTGTTTCTTAGTTGCCAAGTTGTGGGTTGTTTAGTGTTTTTTTTTTTTTTGGGGGGTGTTTTTTTTTGGTTAAAAGCAGAACTCTGGCTTTGAGAGGAAACGATGGATTTAGGCAATTCGGCTACATACTCTGTAGGCTGTTAAAACTGTTTCTGTGCACATATGCCACGCTTTAATATCTTTCCATCTATTGAGTTTCCCGTGGCTTTTGCTGACTTGCGTGGAGTCTCTTTGCTACTATTACCGAACTTTAATGGAAGAGTTATGACGCGACAGCATTGGCAATACATGTGCTCTCCTGCCTGCTCAGAGAAAAAGGGCTGCAGGATAGCAGAGCGGGCAGGGTGAGCTGCAGCACGTAGAATCTCAATCACGGCACAACCAAGTGCGGACAGATGTCTGGAGAGTCGGATGGAGCAGAAAGAGGGGCTTAGGCGCGTTGTTCATTGCTCTCTCCCATCACCCTCTTACTCCAAAATCCCTTTTGGAGGAGATGGAGCAGAACTTAACGCATTCTTGTTCCCTCGAATGCACGACCTATATTGATGGGGAATTTACTGAAGTACTTAACATTTGCTAGAGTTGGCAAGCTTGCAATTTCGCCCTAAATAAAGAGATTAAAGCGAGTCTGAGCCAAGTCATAAAAATAGTAACTACTACAAGAAAATCTGAGGCAGTTCTTTTTTTTTTCCTTGTTTCAAATGCAAAATTCCCGCTCTCGCCTTGTAAATCTTAACCACGGGGTTTTGCTTGCTGGGGATGCTGCTTATTTTTTCCTGTCAGGGATTACATTCTTGAAATTTTAGACAAGTATTTGTAGTATCCATGAGATGGCAATGTGTGTGTAATATTTCACTGCAGCAGTTGCAAGACCAAGGCTTACTGTCGAAATATTTGCCACGCTTTAAAATGAATTGCTCGGCGCGGCGGCGGCTTTCTGCTGAACAATTCCAGTGAAGATGCGTTTGGCAGGACTGAGAATACTCTGATGTAACTTTTGGACTGCGTGTTATCTTGCAATTCATAATTGATTCTGCTTCAATAGCATTTTAGTCTTGCTCCATATTTTTTTTCTTTCTGTTCCCTTGGCTGAAAAAAAAAAAAAAGAAAAGGGGGAGAAAAAAAGAATATGAAAGGGAGGGGGAAGGAGAAAAAGGGGAGAAAGGGAAAAAGGGGGAAAAAGAGAGGAAAAAAGAGAAGGGGGAAAAAAAAA
>WBNM01010859.1:0-16665 GCA_013399055.1 Ramphastos sulfuratus | reverse complement strand
CGCGCCCTGCATTCCCAGCATTTCTGGTTGATGTATTTACTGGTTAAAGGGGGGAAAAAAAAAAAAATCAGTGTTTCCCAACATACATTGGTGTTACCTTTAGAATTCAAATGAGCATATTGCATAGCCTTTGAAGCACTCTTACTCCAGAAAGAAATTGAACTCAACCCTGCTCTCCAGTGAGATAGAATAGGTGTAAGGGGAGAAAATAGAGTGTTGGTTGTGTTTGCCTTCCATTTCTTGTCGTTATAAGCAGTGAGTATTGAAACTGTAGAAGTTTCTTGCAGGGTTATAAAGGGAGAGTTCTTGGTGCTTTGTCTGTGGACAGGAAAACAAAGCCCTTGACTAGGAAATAAATGGTGTACATGCAGATATTGAGTCTGTTTGTATGTTTTTTAATATAAGAGAGGTAAAGGTATCATTGACTTGTGATACAGGGTGATGGGGTAGTTCAGAAGCATTAGAGTACAGTTTGTCCAGCTTCCATGGGAAAATCAAATGTTGCCTCATTTCACTGAGATGGAGACATCCACTGGAAACAGAACTGCAGACAAAAAAAAGAGATAAAAAATTTCATTAGTACAAAGTCATTGGAAGTTCTGATAAGAATTGTAGCCTTTTAATGTGCTCTTGGTGGCTTCCATCCTAGAATGAGACGAGGAGAAACAGCAGTTTGTTTTGGAGCCGCTCTGACTGGGGTCTGTCATCTCATTTTGCTGTAAGAGCATTGTCTTCACCCGTGCTCCAGGCTCTCTAAAATCACTGCTTCCTCATAAACTGGGGAGGACTTGAAAACGGTCTCTGCTTGTGCAGCATGGGATAGCTTCTGTGTGGAACTTAAGATACTAAGCTTTGCTTCGCTTAAAGAAGTTGTGCCACTATGCTGTCTGTAAAGAAAGATGACAATGTGTGTGGCAGTAGGAGTTCCTCACAAGCAGGGAAGTGCTGGTTGTAGTCAAGTGAGGGTGGCAGTTCAAGATAGTTTCATGTAGTGTATCTTCAAACCTGGAGCTGATAAGGTTTCAAGGGAGGGAGGTCACTAAAACGTTTGGCTACTCTCCCACTCTGAAGTGACCTGGTGCTCATCTGCGGCTCCTCTTTTTCTCCGCACTATCCAAGAGAGATCTTTTTATAAATACTTTTCCCTGACTGTTTGTGCCTGCAGGTGATCTGTACATGTCCATCCTCTCCCTGTGTCCTCTTTCACACAGAATTAGTCATTTAAAACTTCGAAGTTTCAGCTCAAAGCTCGGAAGAGGTAGCAAGAAGAGCTACAAACCCTTGCTTGCCTATTGGGGAGTGTGAAACACAAACCTTTGCCCTTCTGCAAGAGTCTGCCAGTGGAGAGCATCAGAGAGTTACTCTTTGGTAAAGAAGGTGGAATAACAATGTTTCCCTGTTCCCATGCATGGTGTCTCTCTCTAAGTCATAGTTACCTGTGATGCCTACTGAGTGCAGCATTTTGAGATGGGGTTATTTGGGAGGTGGAGAGGAGTGGGTGAGGGATGAAGATATTAAGTAGGAGACGAAGGCTATGGTTCTGTTCCTTAAGGAAAGACATAACAGGGAAACTCTGATCTTGGAGAGAAGTGAAGGGCATAAGAGAGAACACAGCACGGGATGGGTTTAGACAAACTGAGAAAAGAGGTTGCAGTAAAAAAAAGACACTTGAAATTAAACTTAAAAAAAAAAAAGCAAAAAAAAAAAAAAAGCTTGTGAATGAGCCCTGAGTGTGATGGTGAGTTTGCATAAAAGAAAATAGTGGTATTTGGGCTGTTGAAGAAGGCTTTATCCTCTCCCACTAAGATTTAAGCTGTCTGGAATATCATTCTGATAGATGGAGTCTCAGCAATAGCTGATCTGTGGCTGGAGTGCTCTGTGTGACTCTTTGAAAGGGAATCTTTGATGGAGTACTGCCCAACTGGACCAAGTGCTGTCTGGTCTTTTTGTGGAAGAACAAGGAACTCCAGTGGTCCCATGTGGGTCAGCAGTGTGTAATGATGTGAATTTCTGATGCTTTTCCTGTATTTGTCTGCTATGCTGTGTATGCCTGGGTGCTCTGTTCAGTCAATATAAAGCTGGTTGGCCATTTCACAGAATGACAAGGGCTGCAAGGGACCTCTGGAGGTCATCTAGTCCAACTCCCCTGCCAGAACACAGTCACCTAGAATAGGTTGTGTAGGATGGCATTCAGGTGGATTTGGAATGACTCCGGAGATGGAGACTACACTACCTCTCTGGGCAACCTGTTCCAGGGCTGTACCACCCTCAATGCAAGGAAGTCCCTCATGTTTAGATGGAGCTTCCTATGCTTGTACCTGTTATCTCTTGTTCTGTCACTGGGCACCACTGAAAAAAACATTGACTCCATCCTCCTGACACCCAGCCTGTATTGATAAGCATTGAGAAGATCTCCCCTTGGTCTTCTCTTCTCCACGCTAAAAAGCCCCAAGTCCCTCAGCCTTTCTTTGTGAGAAAGACATTCTAGTTCTGGAACCATCTTCATAGCCCTTTGCTGTACCCTCTCAAGCTGCCCTTGAACTGGGGTGCTCTGATTTCTTGTCAGAGTTGATAGTTGATTATTTTTGAAGCTTTTCCCAAGGCTGTTCTTTTTATCAGTAGCAGTTTATAGACATTTGTTGCTATCAGCTGTGTGGGTTTTTTCTTTTTTTAATCCATGGATCTCCAGAAGTTTTTCATGGCCTTACTGTGTTCTCTTCTCTCTCTTTTTTTTTTTAATTCCTTACATTATTGCTGTCAAATTACACAAGTCTGTCTTTGTAATTCATCTTTCTTGCTGTGGTGGCTGACTCGCAGCTTATAATCTCAAAAAAAAAAAAGTATTGAAACTTGTATGAAAAAATAGCTCTCTGGAGTGAAGAAAAAGTTGTTTGGAATCATGACTGCAGGTGATTTGCTAAATCCTTCAAATGGCTTTTTGGAATGAGAAGTGAACCGTTTCAAACCGCTGCCCTAGTTACGAGTGCCGGTTGGTCAGTGAGGGAATAGATGCTTTGGTCTTCTGAGCAGCTGCTCTGTGGGTGGTGACTGCGTATCTGCTGCTTCACCTGAAGGTACTCCATNCTCAATTAACAGTGAAACTTTGTTTGGCCATAAGAAATAGAAAAGAGTGAGAAAAGGAATGGGAAAAGTAAAGTGAAGAGGGAAAAAAGGAAGAGGTCCTATAGCTACCAATGATGTGAGTGTCCCAAAGGCATCTCTCTGGTCCCAGGGTGCAGTCCTGCTGGTCCTCCTGTTCTTGCTGCTGACTTCTTTCTTCTTGTTGCTGGAAGAGACCTTTTCTGTTGTAGTGAATTGTAGAGATGAAGTTGAGAACTGAAGCTCTTGAGGCTCCAAAGCTCTTGGTGTTCTTGAGGCCCTGAGCTGTTGCTAGGGGGACGTCTTTCATACCTGACTTCACACCTGCCAATGACCAAACTCCCCTCTCTCTGCCCTTTGTGCCCCCATGATGTAAGGGGGCACTCATGCTCAAGGAGGAGTGCCCAGNCTTACCATTCTATGATCTGTGGAAATGGCTTCACCTAGAGGGATGAAGAACCAGCCTTGTGGGGCTTGTTCACTGCTTTTAATTGGACAGATTTTTCTCTGTAGTTGAGAAGATTGAGGAAATGTCATGGTCTGGACTTGTAGCCGTCTGTTAGTGTGATCTCAAAGTGTAAAGCACAGGTGACTCATGCCAAGGGGTTTTGCCTCAATTAACAGTGAAACTTTGTTTGGCCATAAGAAATAGAAAAGAGTGAGAAAAGGAATGGGAAAAGTAAAGTGAAGAGGGAAAAAAGGAAGAGGTCCTATAGCTACCAATGATGTGAGTGTCCCAAAGGCATCTCTCTGGTCCCAGGGTGCAGTCCTGCTGGTCCTCCTGTTCTTGCTGCTGACTTCTTTCTTCTTGTTGCTGGAAGAGACCTTTTCTGTTGTAGTGAATTGTAGAGATGAAGTTGAGAACTGAAGCTCTTGAGGCTCCAAAGCTCTTGGTGTTCTTGAGGCCCTGAGCTGTTGCTAGGGGGACGTCTTTCATACCTGACTTCACACCTGCCAATGACCAAACTCCCCTCTCTCTGCCCTTTGTGCCCCCATGATGTAAGGGGGCACTCATGCTCAAGGAGGAGTGCCCAGGGTGTGGTCTGGGCCTGAGGAGGTGAGATCTGCCTTGGAGGTGGGTAGCCTGAGGCCAGGAGGTGTGTTTTGGTATTATAATGACATTATGATGAGCAAAGTTCACTTGAGTTCATGTTTCCCTTAGCAACAGCAGGACATCAATCTCTTATGGCAGCACCTCCATTCTTTGCTTCCCAGACAATGCTCTTAAGCAGTGGAACTGTCCATCAGAGGTGGCAGGTGTGGGCCACTGGTACCAGGCTAGTTTCTTGTCACAAAGGTTTGCATCTGTACTGCATTCCATTGTGTGGGAACAGCAACTTAATCCAGTAACTTCTTATGGGGTAGGCTGCTGCAGACTCATCTAAGAGGTTAGCATGACTTCTAGTCAAAGTCCCTTGAAGGCAAGAGGATCCTGATTTCTGATGACAACAAAGACAGAGCATGCTCTTTGGACCGCTCGTTACAGGAAGGTCTTACTGATTGCCCAAGGAGGGCAGTGAGAAGTGTAGAGCTTTATATGCTATAAATTGCTACTGTAATTCTGATTTCGAGTGTCTCAGAATCATAGAATGGTAAGGTTGGAAGGGACCTCAAGGATCATCTAGTTCCAACCCCCTGCCATAGGCAGGGACACCTCCCACTAGCACAGCTCACTCAAAGCCTCGTCCAACCTGGCCTTGAACACCTCCAGGGAGGGAGCAGCCACAACTTCCCTGGGCAATCTGTTCCAGTGTCTCACCACCCTCACTGCAAAGAATCTCCTCCTAATCACTGACAAAGATGTTAAACAGCACTGACCCCTGAGGGACACCACTTGTCACTGGTCTCCAGGTGGACATTGTCCCACACGACATCCACCAAGCTGGAAAAACATGGACTTGATGGGTGGAGCACTGCTGGATAAGGAATTGGCTGGATGGTGGCACACAGAGAGTGGTGATCAAGGGCACAGAGTCAAATGCCTTACTCAGGTCCAGGTAGATGCCATCAGTTGCCCTTCCCTTGTCCACTGTCGCTGTGACTTCATCATAAAAAGCCACTAAATTTGTCAGGCAAGATCTGCCCTTGGTGCAGCCATTGCTGGGTACCACCAATCACCTCTGCTTTGTTTGCCATTTGCCTTAGCAGAGCTTTCAGCAGGATCTGCTCCATGATCTTGCCAGGCACAGAGGTGAGGCTGATTCTTGTTGAGAGTGATGGCAAATAGCTGAGATAAAAATTTTCCTGGTAAGCAGCTTGTTAAAGAACTGTAGTTTCAAATGGGCTGAGCAGAGAAACCTGTTGCTGTGTATAAGAATTACCTCTCTGTATGCATACATATATCCATATGCAGACGTGTGTGTGTGTGTGTGTGTGTATATATATATATACACACACATACACATTGTGCTGGTCTGAGGCTAATTGAAATACTTCAGTGAGAGAAATTAGACCATTGGTTGTAAAAAGGAAATAATGTTGATGTCTATATTATTGGTTTGCTGAGAGGGATAAAAAGCCAAATTATAAACAACCACTCTCACTCAAGGCTGTGTCACTGAGTCTAATCATTTCCTCTTAACTCTGATCTGCTCTAATATCTCTCCTCTAATTTTGGCTAACAGCTGACATGTGAGTTTTGCTGGCTTTTGTTTGCCTGTCTGAGATAGAGAGGGAGAAAGGGTGTAGCTTTGAGCCCTTCTGGGCAGTTTCTTTGTGGGAAAGATACTAACGCATGTCATAGGTGCATATATAGGTTTATACTTTGGTTATGAATATGTACACAAGGGATTGCAAGGGTCAAAGTGAGATGATGATCCTCTCCCCTTCAAAAGAGGCAATCACAATTTAACTCTGAGCTCAGTGTGCTAAGCCTTGTGGAGAGGAAGATCACATGAACTTCAGGTAGCTACCCATGTAGTACAGCCTTTTGCCTGCCAGTTGGCTTGGACATAGGCGCAGGGAGTGCCTGCTGACCTTGAAAATACAAGGTAGGTGCAGGCCAGTCTGTCATGCCCTATAAGGAGTGCCTGAGGGAACTTGGGTTGCTTGGTCTGGAGAAAAGAAGGCTGAGGGGAGACCTTCACCATCTCTACAGCTCCCTGAAAGGAGGCTGGAGCAACCAGGTGTCAGTCTGTTCTCCCAAGCAGGAAGTGTCAGGACAAGAGGAGATGGCCTTAGGAGTCCTGTGTGCAGTTCTGGAGCCCCCAGCACAGGAAGGACTTGGAACTGTTGGAGCGGGTCCAGAGGAGGCCATGAAGATGCTTGGAGGGCTGCAGCAGCGCTGCCATGAGGACAGGCTACAAGAGTTGGGGCTCTGCAGCCTGGAGAAGAGAAGGCTTCCAGGAGACCTTAGAGTAGCCTTCCAGTACCTGAAGGGGGCCTACAGGAAGGCTGAGGAGGGACTATTGACAAGGTCTTGCAATGACAGGACAAGGGGCAATGGGTTTGAACTGGCAGAGGGGAGATTGAAACTGGATGTTAGGAGGAAGTTGTTTGCAGTGAGGGTGGTGAGACACTGGCACAGGTTGCCCAGGGAGCTTGTGGCTACTCTCTCCCTGGAGGTGTTTGAGGCCAGGTTGGATGAGGCCTTGAGTGACCTGTGCTAGTAGGAGGTGTCCCTGCCCATGGCAGGGGGTTGGAACTAAATGATCATTGAGGTCCCTTCCAACCTTACCATTCTATGATTCTATGCCAGGCAGGGTATATGTTGGACATTAGAAAATACTTCTTCACTGAAATTGTTGTCAAACCCTGGAACAGGCTGCCCAAAGAATCATCATCCCTGGAGATAAAGTCATGTAGACTTGGTGCTTAGAGAAGTAGTTTAGCAGCCAACTTGGTAGTGCTCAGTTTGTGTCTGGGCTCAGTGATCTTAAAAGGCTTTTGCAGCCTAAACAATTCTGTGCTATCCATTTAGCCCATCTTTTATTTATCCAGTTGTTTGTACCATTAGCTGACAGGTTTATTGAACAACACTGCTTTGAATTTTTATTTATATGCTCCTTTATGCCTATGTATCTTGATATATAAAAAAATACTTCTTTTAAAAGTCCCAGGGCTTGGTTCTGCTTTAATAAAAACACTGCAGTGTTCAGAAAGGGATACACTACTGTCTTCTGAAAATGCCATCTGTTGTTCAGGCTGTGTGTTGCCTTCAGTTCTTTTACCTTGGGTAGAGTATTTCTGTGTTTCTAGATCATCTGGAATAAATATCTTTGTGGTGGACAGAAAAATCTATTTCCTGGGAGTTTTTATTACATACTTTTGTACCCTGCTACAGTAAGAAAGCAGTGAACTACCTGTAAAACAACTTTCCTGCTGAAGAACTGTGGTACTACTGCATGGTCAGTTGGAAATGTCTGCTGATTGCCAGGTCTCTAACCCAGATGTGAAATAAGCAGCCCTTACCATGGATTTATTTTCAATACAAGCAAAAGCAGGACCTGCAGTTCTTTGCTGTATTGCCTCTTGCCAGTAGGTGAGGGTAAATTTTAAATTGTTACCTTATCCAGGCAGAGTTTAATAAAACTCCTGTGATGTGCTGTTTGTCATCTTGAGGGCTGCAGAGGTTGCGGAGTTGTTAGGTTAGAGGTATATTGATTAAGGGAGAAAAATCACCCACTGCTTCCATGAGTGGTTTGTCCCCCCATGGATCTGCTCAGGTCTTTGGCATTTCAGCATGCTTGTGACTTGAGTTTGAAACTTGAAAATTCACAGATTGCTTTGGGTGGGAGGGAACCCTCAAAGATCATCTTGTCCAATCCCCTGCAGTCAGCAGAGGCACTGGCACAGGTTGCCCAGCGAGGTTGTGGCTGCTCCCTCCCTGGAGGTGTTCAAGGCCAGGTTGGAGGAGGCCTTGAGTGACCTGTGCTAGTGGGAGGTGTCCCTGCCTATGGCAGGGGGGTGGAACTAGATGATCCTTGAGGTCCCTTCCAACCTTTCCCTTCTATGATTCTATCTCCAACTAGGGCAGGCTGCCCACAGCCACAGCAATCCTGAATGTCTCTGGGGATGAGGCCTCCAGCACATCCCTGGTACCTGTTCCAGCATTTTACCTCTATTGTTGTAAAGAACTCCTTCTTTATCTCCAACCTAAATCTCCCCTGCTCCAATTTCAAACCACTGCCCCTCATCACTACAAGCCCTTCTAAACAGTCTGTCCCCAGTCTGCCCATAGGTCCCCTTCAGATATTGAAACACTACTATAAGGTCTCTTTGGAACCTTCTCTTCTCCAGGCTGAAGCTTCAGCCCTCTGATCATAGAATCATAGAATGGTAAGGTTGGAAGGAGACCTCAAGGATCATCTAGTTCCAACCCCCTGCCATAGGCAAGGACACCTCCCACTAGTACAGGTCACTCAAGGCCTCCAGAAACCCTGGAGGTGTTCGAGGCCAGGTTGGAGATGTTCACATCTCTTCTATAAGAGCAGCTGAACAGCCCTAACCCACCAAAACATTAAAACAGAACAAGTTCTACCTAGTTTAATTGGAATAATCAGTGTCACTTAAGTCATGACTGAAACCCAACCACTCAGAAGACAACAAAATCTGGTAAAATGGAAGAAACAATGAGAAATCAAATCTGTGTTCTAGAGTTCATTTATGTGAACACAAGTGACTTTTTCCTAATGAGCTGTCAATAATTGTGCTGATTCAAAGTATCATTGGGGAGGCATTTTGAGTCAAGCAAAGAGGAGGATATCCTGATCTAAGTGCAAGTTCAAAGCAACTCTGAAAGGTTGCTGAGCAGCAATGTGCCCGTGTGGCCAAGAGATCCAATGACATCCTCAGGTGCATCAAGGAAAGTGTGGCCAGTAGGGCTAGGGAGGTTCTGCTCCCCCTCTACTCTGCCCTGGTGAGACCACACCTGCAATACTGTGTCCAGTTTTGGGCTCCCCAATTCAGGAGAGACAGGGACCTGCTGGAGAGCATCCAGTGGAGAGCCACAAGGATGACTGGGGGATGTTGAGCTTTTCATCACCCCAGGCCCTTTTCCTCAGAGCCGCTCTCAGCCATTCACCACCCAGCCTGGAGTTGTGCACCTGGGTAGGCACAATCCCAAGCACGACCTTACACTTGGTCTTACCTACCAATACAATTTCAAGGGACTCAACATGCTATATTAAAATGACTTTTGTAGCAGGGTAACTCACCCGATGATGGTTGTTTTGCCTCAGGAAACACACTTGTCATTGTAAGATTTGTATTTTTCTTAAACCTGAAGACCTAAAATTCCAGTTTTATGTGAGCATCATTTAGCCTTGTCCATTCTGTGTGGCCAGTCAGTGCCTCATATTCTGAGTATGCACCTATAATACTTAAACAGATGCAGTGACTGGTTTTATTCATGTCCTATAAGGGTTAAAAGTGACCTCAGAGACTGGATGAGGCACTTAGTGTCGTGGTTTAGTTAATTAGAAGGTGTTGGGTGATAGGTTGAACTCACTCAGAGGTCTTTTCCAACCTGGTTAATTTTGTGATTCTCTGATTCTGTGAAACTGAACAGAGAAAGTTTCACCTCAATGTGTGGAGAAACTTCTTTACAGTGAGTGTTACAGAACCCTGGAGCAGGCTGCCCAGAGAGGTTGTGGAGTCTCCTTCTCTGGAGACTTTCAGAGCCCACCTGGATGCATTCCTGTGCAAACTACCCTGGGTGATCCTGCTTTGGCAGGGGGCTTGGACACCATGACCTCTTGAGGTCCCTTCCAACTTCTAACATTCTGTGATTCTGTAAGACTCATGCACTGAGATTTGGCACTCTCATGCCCATCAAACTCGATGTGAGCCTGAAAAAGAGTAGGAGCTGGAGTCCAATGTACAGCAGATGTAAACTGGGACAGCTGCTTCAGAGCTACTACTGGGGCAGACTTTTGTGCTGTAAAAGCTTATTAAATACATGGTAAGCTTCAAACATATTGGTATTGTTGGGTGTAATTGTACTAATTTAACCATGGTAATAGTCTACTAATTTTTTTTCAGATCAAGGCCTTAAAGAGTGAGTCTGAGGAAAGCCTTTGCCTTGAATATTTTCCAAAGCAAATATCCATAGCAATCTCTTAGCTCAGAGATACATAACATTAATTTTAACACATTGCTCAAGCTGGCAGTCAGTGTTGCTATCACCTTGGTTTAACACGTTACTAACTGGAAAAGAGCAAATTGCCTTCTGTGTTTTCAAAGCCACACATGGGTTTGGATTTGTTAAAGGTTGAGGAGACCTTAGAGTAGTCTTCCAGTATGCGAAGGGGGCTACAGGAATGCTGGGGAGGGACTATTGATAAGGTCTTGTAATGACAGGACAAGGGGCAATGGGTTTAAACTGGCAGAGAGGAGATGGAAAGTAGGTGGTAGGCAGTTCTGGAGCCCCCAGCACAGGAAGGACATGGAAGTGTTGGAGCGGGTCCAGAGGAGGCCACAAAGATGCTGAGAGGGCTGCAGCAGCTCTGCTGTGAGGACAGGCTGAGAGGGTTGGGGCTCTGCAGCCTGGAGAAGAGAAGGCTTCCAGGAGGCCTTAGAGTAGCCTTCCAGTATCTGAAGGGGGCCTACAGGAAGGCTGAGGAGGGACTATTGACAAGGACATACCCAGGGACAAGGGGCAATGGGTTTGAACTGGCAGAGGGAAGACTGAAACTGGATGTTAGGAGGAAGTTGTTTGCAGTGAGGGTGGTGAGACGCTGGCACAGGTTGCCCAGGGAGGTTGTGGCTGCTCCCTCCCTGGAGGTGTTCAAGGCCAGGTTGGAGGAGACCTTGAGTGACCTGTACTAGTGGGAGGTGTCCCTGCCTATGGCAGGGGGTTGGAACTAGATGATCCGTGAGGTCTCCTTCCAACCTTACCATTCGGTGATTCTATGAAATGCACTGAACCTCCTCATGGGGCATGCTGCACTTCTGAAAGTCTGTCCTGTAGGCTGTGGGAACATGCTGGGTTTCCTGATCTTCCTATCAGGAGGGATTCACCACTGAGAGCACTAGTTGATGGTGAGGGAAACAGCTAGAGGACACTGGGTGGTCTTTTAGTTTCACAGAATCATAGAATTGTCAGGGTCAGAAGGGACCTCAAGATTCATCTAGTTCCAACCCCCCTGCCATGCACAGGGACACTTTCTATTAGATCAGGTTGCTCAAAGCCACATCCAGCCTGGCCTTAAAGACTTCCAGGGATGTGACTTCCACCATCTCCCTGGGCAATCTCTCGCAGTGTCTCACCACCCTCATGATGAAGAACAACTTCTAAATGTCCAATCTCAATCTGCCCTTCTCTAGCTTGGGTCCATTACCCCCACTGGTTCCATCACTGGTCCCATCCATTAGTCCTGTCACTACCTGACACCCTAAAAAGTCGCTCCCCAGCTGTTCTGTAGCCTCCTTCAACATATTGGAAGACCACACTAAGGTCTTCACGGAGCCTTCTCTTCTCCAAACAACTCCAACTCCCTCAGCCTGTCCTCATAGGAGAGGAGCTCCAGCTCTCTGCTCATCCTTGTGGCCCTTTTCTAGACCTATTCCAGCATATTGGTTTCTCTTTTTTTGAGTACTCTTTGACACAGTGGCGGCAACCTCCTGGGCGCCCCCGACAGGGCACAGTGGCGGCAACCTCCTGGGCGCCCCCGACAGGGCACAGTGGCGGCAACCTCCTGGGCGCCCCTGACAGGGCACAATTGCAATAATGTGTCTTTTTTTTTTCTGAATGGCACTTAAGCATTCCAGGAGGAACAATAAATCCCTGCAAAAATCAAAGCTATTGAACAGTTGCATCTCCAGATGCAGAGATTGGCTAAGATAATTCCACAAAATCAATCCATCTATTATTTAAAATCTTTATGCGTGATGGTTAGTCCTGATGGTAGCCTTATGTATAGCACAGGTTCTTTAATCTTGCCTGGTGGTGGTGGTGGAAAGTGAGTTGATTTGGTGTGTTTGTTTTTCTGTTTGCTCACTTGTGATTCAAACCATGGGAGAGAGGAATGGAGCCTTCCTAATTGAGCTGTGTTTGGCCAATCCCTTATAAACAAACACTAGCCAACCCCTTTTGTTTCTCCAGGCGTTTGTAGAGGGAGAGCAAATGCTTCTCCTCCAGCATTCTTCAGAGACTGTTATGTGATGAGCTGTGACTTAATGTTGCTTAAAAAAAAAAAAAAAAACCACAAACCCAACCCCCAAAGTAAACAAACCAACATTTACTCATAAGGAGGCACAATATTTGTCATGTTGAACCTTGTTTCTTTTTTTTTGTTCCCAGTGAGATGATAAACTGCCTGAAGGTGTTGGGAAAGTGGAATTTTGAGCTGGAAGTGTAATTAATTTATTTTGTTAATTGGTGTTTACTCTTCTCTTGGGGTGCAGATTGGGTAGAGGATTTTCTTGGTTTTCCCTTGGCAGAGGATGTTTGTTCTGAACCATCTGAGTTGTGTAGATTTTCTGTGGAACCCAATTTCATTCCCTTATTTTATTTAATTTTTTTAATTAGTTGAGATAGCAAATTTCAAAATATTTTCACTCCAGGATTTTTAAATGGTGGCAGTTCCACAGACAATATTCTAAGAAAGGAAATGCAAATTCTTCCCCCACAGCTCCAAGAGCAAATCCTCAAAAAAGGCCTGAAGAGTAATCTCCAAATCTCCTGCCTGGCACTGAGCTTCTCATTGCATGTGATAAAGAACAGGATTTTGCCTTAAAATTCTTGAGGCATCTTGGAAAATGTTTGTGTTTAGTTTGAGGAATGGAGTGAGAGTTTTTTTTAGTTCTTTTTTTTTTAGCTTCTCATCAATATTCTTGGTTTGTACAAAAGATTTAGGGCTTGTCAGGCTTTTTGTCTGACTGTTCTGATTTGCATTTCTTTACAATTATTATTTTATTTTTCTGAGAGAGAGCCAATTCCTTCCCCAAGCACCAGGTGATCAGGCTACCTCCTGTGGGGCCCAGCTCAACTCAAATATTCATGTTGCTGGCTTTCTCACAGCTAGCTCAAAGCTGCTGCACTTATGCTGGCCAAGTCTTGGTTGGGTTCTTTGTGGAGATTTTTTTGTGGTGTGGAACATAGAATCATAGAATGGTAAGGTTGGAAGGGACCTCAAGGATCATCTAGTTCCAACCCCCTGCCATAGGCAGGGACACCTCCCACTAGTACAGCTCAATCAAGGCCTCCTCCAACCTGGCCTTGAACAGCTCCAGGGAGGGAGCAGCCACAACCTCCCTGGGCAACCTGCCTGCTAGGAGTTGCCTCTTCACCTTACAGCAATGCAATTCTGGACTAGGAAAACTGCTTCCTTCCCAGCTTACCGATAATACATTTCCACAGTGAAATCCAGAATTGGATGTACAAAAGCATGCTGGTGAGCATGTGGTAGTGGGTTGGACTTGATGATCTTTGAGGTCTCTTCCAACCTTGCTATACTGTGATACTGTGATGCTGCCTGGTATTTATTGGGATGCATTGAGAGAGTTCCTTACGTACTTCAATGGCTGATTCAGGCTTGGGGCCTTGTATTCTAAAGTAGATTTTGTCCTCTGTAGATCTTGAGTTAGTTGAAAAAAAACATCTGACATATCATAGAATGGTTAAGTTGGAAGGGACCTCAAGGATCATCTAGTTCCAACCCCCTGCCATAGGCAGGGACACCTCCCACTAGTACAGGTCACTCAAGGCCTCCTCCAACCTGGCCTTGAACACCTCCAGGGAGGTTGTGGAGCACAGAAGCACAGAATGTGATCTTTGATCACATTCTGTGCTTCTGTGNAGGGGCTCCCAACCACCCTTCCACCTTCTTCCCACCCCTCTGCCTTAGCCCAGGTTCTGCCTTACGTGCAAGGTGAGTTTGGAGGATTGCCCAGGGGTGTTAGAAGCAGAGTGTTTAGGTTACACAGTAAGAGGGGTTAGAAGCAGAGTGGTTAGTTAGGTTACACAGCAGAAAGCAGAAGACACAGCAGCTCCCAGAGAGAAACTTTGTGTCATGTATGTTTGTGTCCCTGTTTTTATACGTCTCAGCAAGCCTATGAGTGAAACAGTCATCACCAGTGTTTGCTTTTCACAGTCTGTATTTTTTTTTCATTAAAATTTTCTAACTAGCCTTAAACCAGCACACTGACACCCTAAAAAGTCCCTCCCCAGCTTTCTTGTAGCCCACTTCAGATACTGGAAGGCCACAATAAGGTCTCCTCGGAGGCTTCTCTTCTCCAAGCTGCAGAGCCCCAACCCTCTCAGCCTGTCCTTGCAGCAGAGGTGCTCCAGCCCTCTGAGCATCCTTGTGGCCCTTCTGTGGACATGTTCCAGCATGTCCAGATCTTTCTTTTAATAGGGACTCCAGAACTGGAGGGGGTGCTCCAAGTGGGGTCTCAGCAGAGCAATGCAGAGAGGCAGAATCACCTCCCTCAACCTGCTGCCCACACTTTCCTTGATGCAACTCAGGAGAGGTTTGGCTTTCTGTGCTGCAGCTGTACCTGAGACTTGTCAGATTGTGATTTTAATAGAAGTCTTTTCTGTCTGTAGGTGTCCATAAGGTTTGATGGTAATTACTTTTTATTTTTTGTTCAATAACCACACTTACAACTCAATCTTCATGGTGAAATCTAATTGTTCTTTTAGGGTATCTGCAGGCTGTAAGTATTGAATTGCTGCTGAAAAGTGTTTTTAACAGGAGACCACAATGCCAACCACAGAACAGTACATCAGCTGCTTGCATCATGAAACAGAGTTTTCTTCCAATGCTTGGAGTTTAAGCCTGGGGATGCTCTTGGGTCTGTGTAAGGCATATGTATGTGTACCTGTAAAAGGTACATTCATACAAGGGTCTCACTGAGCACCCAGTGAAACAACCTCAGCCTAAAGCTGTAAGGAAAAAATACTTTAATTTTTTAAAAGCCTATTTCTTATTGAAACATGAAATTATTTAGTTTGCTTGCTTAAAAGCATTTGATTGTGTTTTTTGACTTGCTCCTCCAGTTGGCTTTATTATGAGAGAGACAGAGAGAGAATAATGTGGACTTGGATACTCCTTGCTGGTCTTTAAAGCTTTCTGTTCATAGAACCACAGAATGCATCAGGTTGGAAGGGACTCTCAAAAGTCATCTTGTCCAGCCCACCTGAGGGGAGTCATAAATTCATAGAGTGGTTTGGGCTGGAAGGGAGCATAAGAATCATCTATTTCCACCCCACCCCCCCCGCCATGGACAGGGACCACTCCCACTAGACCAGGTTGCTGAAGCCTCATCCAACCTGACCTTGAACACTTCCAGGGAAGGGACATCCACAACCTCCCTGGGTAATCTGTTCCAGTGTCTTCTCACCCTCACTGTAAAGAACTTCTTCCTAGCATCCAGCCTAAATCTGCCTTCCTTGAGCTTCATTTCATTCCCTTTGACTAGATCAGGTTGCTGCTGGCCCTATCAAGTCTGACCTGTAATGTCTCCAGGGCTGGGGCCTCTGCCACACCTTTGGGCTACCTATTTGAGTATTTCACTGCCTGCATTTTAAAGAATTTCCTTCAGATGTCCAAGGGAGGACAGGTCTTGGTGTGTTCCCTGTTTGCAGATGTGCTTTCTGCCCTCTTCTGCAACATTTCCTGTCTCGTGTCCTGTTCAGTTCTCCTTAACTTCTTGGTTAATTGCTGGCTGTGGCAGGAAGGAGTGAAGAGGTGGCCAGGAGGATTGCTTGGGAGGTGTGGATAGGGAGGGCGGGGATGTGACCTGAGTAGCTGTAGTAGTTTAAGGCTTATTGGAAAATTCCAGTAAGAGAAATTGGGACTGTCCTGAAAGGTCAGTGCAGAATGTAAATAAATTAGAGGATGTAAAAGAATAATGATCAAGTCTCTATCATTCATTAGTTTGCTAAGAGGAATAAAATGGCAGTGTATTAACAATTCTTCTCTCTTGGACTCTGGCTCTGTAGCTGTTCCTTCTCCTCTCTGACTCCTCCACACCATGTGCTAATCTTTTGCTGATAGCAGGGGAGGCCTTGCTGGTTTTCTACCTGGTAGCGTTGGCTCCTCCTGAGCTCTCTTTGTGCAGGAGAGGAGGATTGAATTTCTGTATCATTTCTAAACTGTAAATAATTGTTTAAAGTTGTAAATCCATGTGAATATATTTTGTGTCTGTGCTTGTAAACTTAGCTTGCTGTAAAATGTAGCTCTAACTTAGTCCAAACCTTCTTGAGCTAGTCTGGTGACTTCAGCTTTGTCTGGGGGATAATTTCTCAACCCATCACAGCAGCCTGTGGGTACCAGCTGCAGGGCAGCACTGTGTCTTTCCATGCCCAGCAGTCAGGCAGTGAGTGTGTCATTAGCTGTTGTGCCCTTTGGAAAAGGCAGGGGGGGTGTTAAAATGTGTTTACAGCTACAGTAATCAACTTCTCTGGACCATCAGAACTGAATTCATCAGTGAAGGTAACTACATTAAAGATTGATTTGGAGGTTTATTTTCTGATGCCCTGCAAACAGGGCATGGTAAGTTGTTTAGCTGGATGTTAACTACTGACTTGAATCACCTGCTTTGGTTTCTAAAATGAAAAAAGAAATGACAAAGAAGTGGCATAAATAGTGCTATTATGTGAGCTGGCAGTGTGAGTGCAGC
>WBNM01010858.1:393066-582750 GCA_013399055.1 Ramphastos sulfuratus | reverse complement strand
CCAACATGGCAGCAGCGGCGGGTCAGGCGGCAGGTGAGGAGCGACACGGTGGAGAGGCGTTCGCCTTCGCTCCCTGCCCCTTTTGATGCTGCAGGCATCGCCGCCAGCACCGGCACCATCTTCACAGCCGACTCCTCTTAGCGGCCAGGCAGGGCGGCGGAGCCAGGGCAGCGACTCAGCGATCCACGGCCGCCAGCAGGCCGGCGGGCGAGGCGGCCGCGGGGGGCGGGCTCCCGGCACTGCCAAGCGGTGCTCCTCCTTCCCCTCCCTCCCTCCCTTCCCTGGGAGCCCCCGGCGGGGTGACAGCCCTGCTGAGCCGTACCCAGCCCAGTCTAGTCGCCCCGGTCGGGGCTGCGGAGGCAGTTCTAGCTCGCACCTCGGCCCTCTCTCCACCGGGACGAAGCGCCGGGAGCCGCCACCCCCGCGCCCGCCATGTGGAAGCTCAACAAGAGCAGCAAAGTTCTGCTGGACGACTCGCCCGAGGAGGAGGAGACGCGGCCCCGCGGCCCGCCGCCGCCCGCCGCCTGCGCCGCCGCCGCCTTCGCGGCCCCCCAGGTAGGAGCGCGGAGCCCGGCGGCGGCAGGCGGCAGCCAGGGAGCCCCGCGGGGCCCAGGGAGGGGTCGTGAGGCTCGGCCCCGCGCCGCGTTCCGGCTCCCCTCCTCTCCGGCGGCATGAGTAATCACTTTTCCCACCCCTGGATGTGTCAGCGGGCTGGTAGTGGTCGGAGAAAGGGATGTCTGCGCGGGGCGTGCGAGTGACACGATTTTTTTGGGGTGCTGACTGGTCTCTCCTCCCTTGTTTTCTTCCAGCAGCCGGCCTCCGGCATTGCTAAGACTTGCTATCCTTCATTCCAGTGGCTTCATACCGCAGGGTACTTTCTCTCGCAGCCCTAGGCAGAAACACTGCAACCCATCTGTTAAGCACAACACATGAAACAGTGATTTTTAAGAACACATCATCGGCATCTGTGTGCGGGTTTATGTAGCGCATTGGCGTTTTGGCAGAATGGCCTCTTCTATAGTTTGAGTAATGGCAGTTGGCTATCTTAGCGCAATCTTAGTTGAAAGCTTTCTTTGTTAAATGGTAAGTTAAGTACCAGCACTGACCTCAAAGTACTGGTCGCCTGACGAAGACAACCTGAAAAGGAGGGCATCAGTTGAGTATCAGGCAAAACAACTAAAAGAATGTTTGTTGTCGTGCCTTCAAACACTTGGTAACGATTGGGCGTCAGTCCAGCTTGCAAGCCTGTTAGCCTTGGCTGATACGGCTTTGTTGCTGAACGCATCTGTTGCCACTGGGTATCTTTAGATGTATCAGAGGTCGCTGGAGACCTGCATATCTAAAGCTGTTGCTCAGGGCCTCAAACTGAGAAAGTTTGTGTTCCGAAGTCGCAAAATCCCACCCAACTTTCTGCCCTGTGGCTGCCTTGGCTATCTTGGTAGAAGAGCTGAAGTAGATCTGGATAATCAAACTTCTCCTTGAGTTTCCAGTTGATAGCCGCTGTGGGTTTTCAATATGCATTGAATATGCTACTGCTGAAGAGCAACCTCTCCCAATATTATTCCCTCCATCTTCCTGTACCCCAGATACACATTTGCTCACCAGTTGAGCCTTGCCTTGTCCTTTCCTCTGCAGAATGACCAGAAGAGGTTTGGCCCTTGCTGTTTGTTCGACAGCAGCTACAAAGATTCATATGAATGAGATGTGCTGGAGAAGAACAAATACTCATTTTGGAGACACCACCTCCCCCCTCCCCACCCCAGCCCCTTTTGGGATGATGGGGGATTGTGAGGTTGCTGGCGACCTGAACTATCTCCCACAACATCTCATACATCATCTTGGCTCTCCCTCCCACAGTTCCTATCCGCAGGTGCTTGGAAACTTCCACTGTTAGCTTTCTAAGGTGCTGGCTTGTAATTTCCACAGCCATCCTAAACTTGCCTACTTCCTGAAACTGTCCTTGAGCAGTAGAAGTCACTGAAAGCTTCGAGTAAATCCCACTGACTGTTCATTGCTTCTCTGCCAGAAAACCTCCAAGTACCTTCTGAGGCTTCTGGCTGTAGCCTCTCAGTAAGAAGATGATTCCTCAGACTTAAGTTCTGAGAATTCTACCAATCCTCTGCTTTAGCAACAGCAGTTGGTTCATTCTTTTGGTGTGGATTTTTGTCCTCTCCGAATATCTTTACTATTCTTGCCTTCTGTTCATTGATTACAACCTCAAGTTGAGAATGACTTCTGTTGCAAATGGTTTGCCATTTTCATCAATTTTAAACAAAATTCCTTTCCAGTGCCCATAGTGTTTATTGCCGATAGCACTGGAATAAAATATGCTTCTTCTGATATTTTGATATTGGAAGTGTCAAGGGAGAAAATAATTTATTCTTAAGCACTAAATGAATATTCTTGAAGCTGAAGGATTCAGAAAGGTTAGCAAGGCTACAGTGTAGCTTGGCATAGAAACTGGAGTGAAGATGATGAACTATTACTTCTACCTTTGAAATTCAAGAAGGTTAGACAGCTGGAGAAAAAAACCAAAACCACAAAGAAAAAAAGATCACAACAACAAAACATAAACAACTCTCCACACTCATTTAAATGCACTTTAAGGAATGATAGACTACATGGAAAACTGTGACCACCTGATTAATGTTGTAATTCTCATGATTTCAAAGGTAGCTTCTCAGTCAGCCATAGGTACGGTATGTCTAGAATGTGGCTTAGACAGGTGTTGAAGAGAAAGTATGGGGTAACTCAGTGCACTTGTTTGGCTGGTTTTAGCTGCTCTGGTTCAAGAGCCTTGATTGTGGTCTTTGATGTTTTAATGTTTCATCAGAATCTGGTTTTGCTCCCAATAATCTGACAGCAAGGGAGTGAAAATCCAGTAATGTGTAGAGAGATTTTGTAATGATCTACGCTCACTGCTGAGAAGTCATCCTCTGCATCACACAAACCCCTGACTTTGGAGCAGAGTAGCACCACCAGAGCTTGAAGGAGTTAGGGATGTAATTCTCAGTTCCTTTGCTGTGCATGACAAAATCTGTTTTCCTCAGCCTCTGCTTTATTTGTCATGGTCCAGCCTGCTTAAGGTATGAATGAGGGATTACCTTATCAAGAAGAAGAGGATCCAGGACTTCCCTAATTTTCTACCCTGAGAGCCAAAATCCAGATAATTTGTGTGTTTTTTAGTAAATTTAGTGTCTGGGTGCTTTTAGTAAATTAAGAAAACTCAGCATTAAATTTCATGCAGAAGTTTACTGCTAGATTTCATTTCCTAGAGGTTCCTCTCTGATATGTCATTTCGTAAAAGAAGAGATGAACCATAATTGCTACATTTTGACTTTGGTTTATGATATGTTGTTTTCCCCTACAACTCTCTGTTGTCTTTATTGTCATTTTCAGTGGGAAAGTGGGGAAAAAAATCCTTAAGCTTCTACTATTCATGCTATAAGTAATGCTGAAACTTTTTACTTCAAATAAAATAACTCAGTAGTCACATCTGTGTCATTAAAATGAACCAGGTTGAATGCGTTCCAGTGTAATGAAATGTTGGTGTTATATGTTGTTTCTTCAAAGCTGAGAAAGAGTGGAGGAGTTCTTGCTGTGCAACTCAATAATTAGGACATTGCAGTAGCAGACAGCAAAAAAGAATTAGCCTACTAGAAGTTTGAAAACAACAAACTCACTCTACAGAAGTTTTAATCATTCTGTTTCGATATGGAAGCTTGATCTGGGCTTACTTAAGCAGATATTTGAATTTATGGAAGTTTGTACTTCTTAAGTAGAAAAGCTTAGTTTGATCTAAGAAGAGAAGTTCTGACAGTTCTGGTTTTGTGGGAAACAGAATGGTTTGATTTTGTTCCAGAGGAGAACAAAAACAAATTTTAGAAAATGAAAATTACAGTGGGAGGGAATTGTTAGCCTCTGGCCACTTTTTAGCGGTAGTTTCTGCATACATTCAAGTACTTTGAATTGTTAACTCTTATTTAAAATAGTAAGGTGTTTCCTGAGATAAGAAAGACAAATAAATTTTGAAACAGTACTTGTGTAAATAAATGTGTGGATTTGTGTGTGTGTGTGTGTGTGTGTGTATATATATATATATATATATTTTTTTTTTTTTAGTCCAGAGAGTTTTAGTCTGAATCTTAGAAGTTAATTTTAGTTTATGCTTTGAAGCATATGCATTATGCAATGAAAGTGCTTTGTTGGTTAAAGTCTCAATTAATACATGAAGGCAATTCAGCACATGTAAGTAGAATACACATATAAAATGAAATTAATATGCTTTTTGTGTGTATCTCTCAAAATATGCTAGAAATGTCCAGTGGTGCATGCCAAACCTGCAGTCATATTTCAAATTGTAGTTACATTTTTGGAAAAGGAAAAAATGTTGGGTTTTGACTTCTGGAAAGCAGTGTTTTGGCAGTTGTGCTCAAGTTCTCCTTCATTCAATCCTGCCATTATCTAATTGGTCCTTAGAGATGTCAATGCTGTGTCAACATCGCATGTAACTGACTTAAAATGGTGCTCAAATTTAAGATACATCTATATATTAGGATGGCGGATGGATGTCAGGCTGACCTATATTATCTTTACAGCTTTATCTTTCATGTAAAAATATTTCAGATCCTTAGCCTTGATCTGTTCTCCGTGGTTGTATTTTTTTGATATGTTCAAAGAGAGTATGTGCAAAAACTCGTTTTGTGCTGAATTTTGTTGAGACTTGCTCACTGGATGTTTTAAATTTGACTATATGGAATTTTAGTTATCTATTTTAATGTAGATGTTTAAAGCTCTGGTAAGATTTTAATACTGACTTTCATCTTGGAAGGAGTTGAACTCAGACAGGCCCTGCAGGAATGGGGTGGGAGCTGAGCAGCATTTCTTATATTCTTCTAATACATTGAATAAGTTTTGTGGGTGTGTTTTGGTTTTTTTTGTTGTTGGTTGGGGTTTTTTTGGTGGGTTTTTTTGGTTGGTTTGGGATTTGTTGTTGGTTTTGGGTTTTGGGTTTTTTTGGTTGTTGTTGTTTTTTGTTTTTAAATAAAACAGTTAATCCAGTTAATGCCTTTCCTTCACTTTCTAACCATTTTGGTGTCTCAGGCTTTGCCTGCAGTACTGTTGGAATTACTTCATACCTTCTCTCTGCTAGCCTCATTTTTCCTTTTATCGGTTGTTATTGTGACATTTCAGTGACATTTTTCTGGCTGAAATCCATCACCTGTGTTCTGTCATCATTCATGAACATTAGATAGTGAGACTGACAGCGAAGGCTTTTCTGAGCCCTTCCTTAGCCTGCCTGCCTTGCCTTTCCTCCTCCTTGTCACATTCATATTTCAGCAGCTTCTTGAGCAGATCCTGTTTCTCACAGTCTTCCTGGAGCTCTGCGCAGCTGAAGGTGCCTTCTGGGGCTGTAGGCTTTGGGCTTTTTAAAATATCTTTCATTTCTGAGGTGCTTCACTGATTTATGCTGTCATCTTTCCATAGTTGACCTGGATCAGATCTATTTCTCACCTCTCACCCCCTCTCTGTTGGTTTATTCAGACTCTTCGAAGTCCTACAAAGCACATATTGTCTGGTTGGTCTACTACATCAGTATCTACCTTTCAGTCAAGCCTGTAAACTGAAGGTGGTTGTTGGTTTTTATCTGTTGTGCAAAAGAGGATTTGTGTCCAATACAACTGTTTCCTCTATAAAGTCCAGATCAGCTTGTTGTTTGGGGTTTTTTTTGAAGTTACTTTTCTTTCTGTCTACACAGCTGAAATTCTTGTGCAGACCCTCACTTCCCATTCTGACAGTGATTGCTTCCTCTGCATCTTCTAATACCTACATTGCATTTTCCCATCCCATAGTTCCTGCAAATCTCATTGCTGATATTAATGTTGTTGCTCATGGCATAAAGTTTAAGTTGTTCTCATCCTTCAGTTTCCGTTTCTTCAGCTAGCTTCACTGTGTTTCAGGACATTTATATCTAAATCTCTGTCCTTGCTTTCAAGGTTTGTCTTAGTTCGTCCCCTTCCTCTTCCCTGTTTGTCATTTTTATCACTTGTTGCATTTTTCCTCGAGCCAGTTGTATTTTATCGTGTCTGATCGCCTTGGTCTGCCGGCAGCCGTCTGTCTGCTTCCCTTCCAGCCTAATACAGAACGATCCCCTTTCACTGATGCACAGATTCACTGTCTTCTCATTGTTTGAGGTCCGCTCAAATGTTTTATCATCATGGGGTTTTGCAGGGTTCCTGAAGGCAGTGCCAGGCTTGCTACCATTCATACACAAACTCTTGTATTGCTTTCTGAGAAAGTATTAATCATTTTAATATATTTACTGGTAAAAGAGGTTTATATTTTTTTTTCCCCCTCACTTTTATAGAAACTATTTGCTAGGTGGTGTGAGGACATCCGTAACCTAAGTACAGCTATTAGAATTTACTGAACACTTTACCAGGTAGATTATCTTTCAACTCTGTCATCATCAGAGGTACACTTCCAACAGGTTTCTCTGCTGCTTCTTTGTGAGGAGCTCCAGGTGGGCCTCTGTGAACAATGCAAGTGACTGATACTCCTCCTGTGTCTAAGGAAGCAGTTCATGTGCCAGTGAACACTAGTCAAAAATCGTGCATTCAACCAGTTTTGCAGAAACTATGCTATGGAAATACTGCCATTGCTCATGCAAGAGCCTTTTGGAAGATATATAACTTAATTGCAAATGCCATGACTGAATAAAAATTGTATGTCAGCTGCTGTCTTTTAGATTTTTTTCTGGATTGGAAAAAGGCAAATATGAACTTCTTGTATGGATAAGCTGTTAAAAATAATTGATAGATTTTCAGTCAGGAAGTTCATAAAAATTGAAAGCTTCACTGGAATATTTGAATTGTTGCAAAAATTGAAGTCAAATTGATTATTTGAACTTCTTTGTTTCAGCTTTGACACTGATGGTATTTTGACCTTCATACAGCTGTTTCTATTTCTTGAAGCATATTTGAAATATTATATATTGGGCAAATCTGAATTCTTTATGAGCTGAGCTTTAAAAATATTTTTAAGGTGTTTAATCTTTAGTAACATTCTTCAAAAGGTATTTCAGAGAAGCAAAATCTGCGTAAGATGTATTATCACCACTTACTATGGAGGTGCACAGTAATGTGAAACATAATAGAAGAACTCTCTGTATTGGTGTGAAGACAGAGCATAGGAATCTGGTGTCCTGATATTTCTCTCTGTACTGCAAATAAAATGCAGAACTACAAAAGTATTCTTATGTAGGTATGTGTATTCTGAAATTAATCTTCTCCAGTATGTTTGACCGTTTATACAAGTTGACAGTAAAAATACGGAAATAATTTAGATATTTGGTTTTAAAATGTAGCAGAATGACTGAAGTGGTTGAATAAAACAGAGTTTGCGAAAATGCTTAAACAAGTTCTTGACAGCTGTGGATGCTGAAGGAAACAGCATCATCTTAATTTATTCAGTATTAATAATAATTTGCAAGGTGGAAACATGGGCAAGCTACTTTTCATCCGCCAGTTGGTCTGGTGAATAATAGGCAGTTGCAAAAGATTGGGGACCAGAAGATGGTAGAACTTTTAAACATGTCAAATGGGTTGTCTACTAAATCCAAAATAGTCACCTGGACTTTAAGTCAGTGGAGTGAAATAAGTTCTTTTTGAAATGATTGGGTGAATGGTATCTTAGAAACATGTTTCAGTATTAATGTTGTCTGCTAAATACATCCCAAGATGAAAGTGATGAAAGTATAATTCTTTAACATACTTAGATTTTCCTTTATAAAGTATTTTCAGTTTTGCCAAAGGCTGGCAGAGGAAACTTGCAGGATAGGAGTCACTGTCCCTATATATTTGCAGTGGCATTTAAAATTACTTGCTCTCATAATATAGATGTTTCTTCTAAGTGTAGTGAGTGGAAAATTACTTTTTTAGAGAAGAGAAGCATGAATTTAAAATACCAAGCTACTGTGGAGCATGAATAGACTTTTGAAGTGCCTAGGTTAATGTTTTTTATTGGCAATATTAATAAGAAATTTTCAATTTACTCCACTTGCCCAGATGGCTGATTTGGTTCAATCAACTTGCTTTAGGGACATACTTATGGAAGTCCAAGATCTAGTAGTAGATTAAATATGGACAAGACTAATGAGATTGTCTTGATCTCAATCTGTGCTACCTCTGCCAGAAAGGAGCAGAGGCAGTTTGTGTTTCAGCATGGGAGTTAGGTCTGCTGAACACATATAGCTTTCCTCTGGGACATGAAGCTATGTGTGACAGAGTAATGCACTGTTTATTTGTTAAAATTATAAGCCTTGTTTTTCCTTAGAGGGCATGTTTAGTTTTGTGTGAGTGTTCAGATAGAGTTCAGCTTTATTTTTCAGCTGTGTTAAAAGAGTAAGTTGAAAATTGTATAGTTGTTTCAGTGCCCATTCATGTTTGATCACTGTTGCCTCAATTTCCTGACTCAGAAAGTATATACCCGCACGTTGCATTTCTTCAGGTGCACGCTATAGCTGCAGCAAACAAAGTGATGCGCTAATGTCACTGACCTGCTGGTACCTTTCCTCTTACCCATGTTTGAATGCATTTGCATTGGTTTTGGTTCAGCTATAAAATTAGCAGAGCAGAGTCACTTTTGCCTTAATATTCTACTTTCAAGCAAAACAAACAAGGTGACATTATAGCAGGATCCTACTCAGACTCAAGGAAGTAGTTTCTTTTGTTAGCTTTTTTTATTTTAAGGTGATGATCTGTCACTGTGATCTCTTCCAAATCTTGTGCTGTTTCTGGTCAGACTGTGTATGTATAGTTACTTAACTGTTTGGTTTGTAATCAGTGTTTTGGGAATCTTTCCAACTTCAGAGGTTAACTTTCATGTTTGTGATTTCCTGATGTTTGTTTTGTTTTGTTGGGTTGTTTTTTTTCTGCTTAAATCATACATTTGTGGTTCATAATCCAATTTGCACTTAGAGGCACCATAACCTAGACTTTAAATTATGCTCAGTCCTCCTTGATGAGATATAGTGATAGGCGGAGGGGATATAATAGGTCAGTAGAAGGGAGAGAATTTGCACCAAAAGGGTGCTGTTTTAATAATAGTTTGTTTACTCTTATGTGTGCTTGGCTTTGACAGCTAATATGTGTACAATAGGAAGGTTCCACAGCTGGATAGGGAAAATCAATACCATTTTATGTACTAGAGCAAAAGAAGGGCATGCAGGGTGAGATGATGCTATTATTTGCCTTAACTCTTTGATGTCCAGTGTTCCTCATCTTGGCCTGAATTATGAAAGTGAATGATCTAAGAGACTAATTAATTACTTTACCACAAAGGAAGCTGAGGGAAGTAGATTACAATTTTGATCTCTGTACAAAAAACGTTTGTGTGCTAGTTGAATTAATCCCTTGAGTACCTTATGGTTTGCAGTATGTCCAACAAAAGGGCACTTGTTTCCTTATGAAAACATGCTGTGCATACCAACCCTCCCCTGCCAGAATTGCAAGGCTATTCAAGTTGCTGATCAGCATTTCCCACTAGTGTTAGCATTTAGTCATCTATTAGTTACTAAATACTATAACATGGTCCATGTTTTTCTTTTCAAATCAAGTAAAAAATGAATGGTCATAACCATAAACTGCCTGGATTAAAATACACAAATAATTTGTAAGTGTTCAGTGTTGGCACATGTTACGTAGCATGATAAAGAAAACTCATCTGCTCTTTAAATGTAGCTGTACAGTAGATTGTCTTCTAAGGAAAATTTGAAAACACAACTCATGGGCTCCCTGATGTCTGAATGGTAGCAAGGGTACAGAATATATAGCAGAAGGGGATGTACCAATGTGTACCACTGAAAACCAAATTGCCCTGTGGCTAACATGTGAAGATTGGTTGTGTATGACTTCTTTTCTCCTTCACTTTTACCAGTGGTGCCACTAGTCCCTTCCCTCTCCTCTCTCCTGTCATTTTTTTTTCTAACACACAGTTCATCCCTACTGCACAGCACACAGGTCCATGATATCAGCCATCACTTGCTCTGAATCCCTAGAGACACTCCTCTGCACTCTCTTCCTGCCATGAGGTGTTAGTTGTCTTCTCTCTGCATTCCCTAACAACAGGTTCTCCAAGGAGTGTTTGGAAACCTGGTCTTTTTGGGAATGCTAAATTCAAACCTACTGACCACTTTCAGTCAAAAGCTCCTGCGAGCTCACGGGATGTATGGATGGAGATTGCAAGCACTCAGTCTTAAGTCTCCTTTTCTTAGGCACTGTATGTGAGAGGATGCTGTCGTTCTTTCACTTTAGGAAATGTATTTTAGTTATTTGAATCTCACTGATGGCTTCCTTGAGGGTTTCATATCTTATAGTCTTTGTATTTTATGCATTTTAATTTTGTGTTGTCTTACCATCAGTCTCTGCTTCATGAACATAGTTGCTGCAAACTCTTGTCTCATTCCTTATGCTGTAGTAAACTGGATGTCCATGAGCAGTTAACACAGAAACACAAGCTGAGTTGTCACACTTTCGAAGCAGCAGTTAAATACTCTTGTCTATTCTTTATAGTGAATCACACACCTTATCAACAGTGGGATTTACGTTTTATTATGCTGACTCATATAGCTAATATGAGGTCCTTGTAGCATCTCTTAGTTTTCCTCTCAAAATTTACGTTATGAGAGTTGCTTCATGCTGTTTTCTTGTGCTCTGGCTTGCTAGAGGCTGTATGCCTGCAGACTTTAATCTTTGTAGTAGAGCATGAAGTCTCTTTGTATACTTCCGTATTTTTATTATCCTTCTTCAGTTATTTGGAGAACTGGAAGAATTCAAATGAGAGGTGTTACTTCTTTGGAAGGTACTAACAGTGTCTTGTTTGTTCTGGAGACAGTATTGTTGATTGTTGAAATGTAGTTCTGCCAGCTCTGGATGTCAGATAATTTCTCCTCTTACCATACTTCTCGAGGCTTTTTGTAGTTTTTGTTATTTTTTTTTCTCCTAGGTAAAAATTAGATTAAATATTTTCTAGCTCTTACCCCATGTCTGGGCAGAGATGCCGTAATGTTAAGTCTAAAGGTTTTCAATCTGAGCAAAAAGTTTTAAGAGCTGAGAGTGTTGAGGAGAAACCAGGAAGCTTCTGAAATGGTACATGTGTGGCATTTCCAGTTAAAGCATTGCTAATAATTATCTTAAAAGGAGAAAGAAAAGAGATAAAAAGGAAAAAAGTAACTGAATTTCAGTTGAGAATACTACACGACTTGTGCATTTTTTACAGCAAATCTACAATAACCTTCCTGTGTTAAAGATAGCTAACTGAAACTGGGAAGTTAAATCACTTGTTACAATTCATACTGCTTCAGTATTTGCATTTTGGATGCTAATAGGAGTTCCTGACTTTGTGTTCTGCCCCAACAAGAAAAGTTTGTCTACTGATCACTACTTCAGTATACAGTTATTACTGAACTGTAGTGTGATCGTCTTCATACTCATTTTAGAAATACTCCTAACTTCATCCTTGCCCCTTGAATAATATAAATTATAGTGTATAAAGTAAATTGAAGCATTAGTAGGCAAATATATATATATATAAAATTATAAAAAATAACTATAGCAAAAAAGATTGAGATTTGAAGCTGGTCTCAAAATGAAGCTGGTACATCTGAGGTTCCACATGACTAGAAATAACTGGTGGCCTTCTCAACTTTTTCTGATTCTGTGAAAGAAGTCTTTGGCAATGTGTAGGAGCTGGAATACTCCGTGTTTTGGGATATGCACACACAGATTCACCCTGATGAAAAAAATGAGGCTTACAGACCAAAGAGTATATCAACTCCTTAGCATTTACTTCAGTTGAAGCAAGAGACTGACACAAGGGAAAAATGGACCAAAGTGAATACAAAGGATTCTGTGAAGCTGTTACTTCAGAGATGCTTTCCATAAATTCTGTTGCAATTTTGTTTTTACTTAAAACTGGAGCTAAATAATTTCCCTTATAAGTAGCTGTTGTTGTTTTGTACTTTGGGACTGTTTGTATTTGAAGTTATATGTAGAGTGAAAAGAAAAACTTAGCGTTGTTTCCACTAAAACACAGACTGAAGAAAGTTAAAATTGTGTAATTTCTGTATGCTATGCCCCACTTTTTCTGTCTTTGGCCTCTAAAGTGCTCCCAAAACTGATCTTACTTGTCCTGTCTTGAAGAGAACATTGATGATAACAGGATTGCCTCAAATTACTAAGACACCACTAAGACACCAGTTTCCTTCAGAGATGGATAGAAATGCCACCCTACTGAAAGACCTTCACTGGCATCTTCAGTACTCAGTTTTGGTTTTTTTTCAGAAATCTGCTTAGAAATGAAGGGAAAATGAAAACAGGCAAATGTCTGTCCTTTATTTATGGAAATGTAATGCTTTTAGTTGTGAAGGAGGAAGTAATCTCAGGATATTCTCTTCCCTTAGCCTACAGACACTGCATAGACCATAATCTAATGTGGTATTTTGAAAGTCAGTGTAGATTCAAAAAATACACAATAATTAAGACTTGAAGTACATTTAAAAAATTGAATTGTACTAAAATGGTTATGATGCAAATTTTTTCCTTGATCTCCCTTTGGTGTGTGGGGGTTTTGCTTTTGTAAGGGTTTCATTTTCCTTTCACATCTAGTGCAGCATTTTTCATCATTCTAATTTCAGCTTTGTTTCCATTTCTTATTTAAGTAGTGGTGTTTGCTTGGTTGTGCATTATGATCGTATTTTGTCAATTTTATTTTGTGATGGGCTTCAGTAGAATAAAAGCATTTATGAACACTCTAAAATATGTAACTACTGATTGTCAAACCAAAACTGACTGTGGGCCTTCTTTTTATCTTTGTCCTTTTTTTTGAGAATAAAGACCAGTTTCTACACGATGAATCTTCATCTTCAGTATCACAACTTGCAACAAAGGTAAATATCGATTCTTTGAGAGTGTGATGTTCTCTATAGATTTCAGTCAATGTATGTTAGGAAGTTACCTCTTTTTTGTGTGCATTCTGATTAAGGAGAATATTTATGTACTTCACTGATTTATTTTTTTTTAATTGCTTATGATCCTTGGTCATGAAGTTCTCACCAAAGCAATATAACAGTGCAGAATTAGAAAGCTGTCTTACTTCCTTTAAGGGAAAGGCATCTCAATTTTTTTATTCTTCCATGTAATCTGATTTAAGACCTAAATGAAAATAAAAAGACACAGAAATAACTGAAGTCTAAAGAAGCACTAAATTCTATCTGTAACTGGTGAAGAAACCATAAAAAGTAGAGGGAATTGGGTTATTTATTTGATTATATGGGATATAGCTGTACTGGCTCTCTGACCACAAGAGGTTAAGGACTTTATCTCATCTCTTTCAGGAAAGAAAAGGAGGCATACAAGTTAAATTTTTTCACCTTGATATGTGTCCAAGAATCTCTTTTAATGTTCTTAAAATACATTAGTAGAAGATGAAAGAACTGGAAGTTGTTATGCTAGAGCTTGTTTTGAAATTCCATATGTATAGAGAAACACATTTAAAAATAGGTTCATTAGTGTAATAGGATCTTTGACATTAATATGTATAAACTGAACATCTGTCTCTGTTACTTTTTTGTTCTACTTCAGATGCAGCATTATTTTCCCTGAAAATAGAAGTCAAATTGTACTATACCTTCTTTTACTTTTTAGAAAAATTGAGGTTTTTTTATGAAAACATAAATTATTGTTTATTCTATGCCAGATGATGAATGTTTAGGAAAATAATCTTGAAAGGAATCCTTTATACAGAAAGGTTTTTTGCCTTAGTCATAGTCATAGTCATGCAGGAAGGCTCACTACATGTGTGTTTTGACATTAAAAAAAAATAAAAGTTCACCAGACAAACCACTGAGCCACAGCATTTTTGTGTTTTAAAGCAAAACCCTCTTGTCTTAAAAATGTATTCACGAAAGAGCACCTTATCCTTCTCATGTTCTTTCTTTATTGTTGTCTCTGAAAGCACTTCTGTATTTTATTTGGTTGTTCTGTTCTCTTAGAAGCTGTCAGTACTGTGGTATTATTCCAGAAGTTCCAAAATCTTTAACATATTAATAAAAGGTGTATGTGTGGCCATTTATGTGTGGCCTTTTCAGTATGTACATGTCATGAATGTTGAAGCAGTGTGGCAAAGAACAATGAAGTGCTTGAAGAAAAGGACACTGGATGAAGAGTATGTCTGCCATTTAGGAATGCAGCCTTCCTGATCTCCTAAAGCCTGAGTTTTAAGTCAGTCCTGATGCCTAGTTGCAGAGGAAAGCCTCTGGCCTAGGCTTTGAGGTGTAACAGTGGGACCTAGTTCTGATGGCTGAAGACAGAGGTTGGAAATTGGTCTTAGTTTCAGTTCATGCAGGAAGCTGCCCACTTAGCTTTGAGGACAGGCTAACTGCAGTGCCAAATTCTTCTAGTTCCCTCCTCACAGCTCTCCTGAAAGACAGATAACACTGATCAAAAAGCCTCATGACATCTCAAAATGGGGAAATGTGGTGCCTGGTGAAATGCGGAAATCTGGAACTTGTACAGGTTCATGCTGCAACTGGTCCTTCGACCACTACATAGCTAATCTTGGAAGTCTCACCTATGTGCTGAGCTTCTGAGGTGTAAGTAGAGAGGAGACTTCATCTGCGATGATTATTTGGCCAGCTTTGAAAAGAGACAAAGAGTTTCAAGAAACAGTTTTAATAATGAAATTTGAGATGTCAGGACATTCAGTAGGGGCAAATCCTGGAGTTTCAGCTCACTTGCACCACAGAGTGCAGTGACTGTTGGTCCCTACAGCAGCAGTTTGTTGAGAAATTCTTGCCTGAATACCTGGAATACAAAGTCAAAGGGTTGGGTGGTTTGTTTTTTTTCACTCTCTGTTGAGTTTTGCATGTTATTAATAGGCTTCCTATAATGTGGGAACCACATTTCTTTAATTAAAGTTGATTGGGATTTTTTTTTTAATTATAAACCAGTTGTAACTATTAACTGAAAGGTACTTACATGGAAAATTCCATGTCTAGCTTTTTATTTTAGTTGTTTCGGTTTTTTTTGGTTTTTTTTTTTTTCAGGGAGAGGAGGGAGGGAAACTGTAGGACAAACAATTGTTTTTTCTCAGTCATGGTCAAGAGGAAAAAACTGTTCATTTACATTTATAAAAAAATTCTGCAAACATTTTGTGGAGTGCTTCTACTTTGCTGGAGTGTTTGGATTCACCAATTGTCAATCCTCTGTGAAAATATTGGTGAAGGTCTACTAAAACTTGGCCAAAATGTAAGTTTCTGGAAATCTCATTTCATACATGCTGAGCAAGGACTTTTTAGAGATTAGCTGCTTAACTACAGTGTGGCATTGAACATGCTGATTCTCACTGCAGGTATGCAGCAAGAATCCCCTGTAATTGCTCTTTTTGGTTGCTAAGACTCTGTCATGTGGCTTCTTGTAGCCCGCAGAGAGTGATTTTTTTTTGTTTGTTTGGTTTTTTTTTTGTACTACAGTGCACCCAAAAAAAGTCTTAACAGAAATATTGAAAGTTCTGGTACCCATTCATAAACCAGTACCATTTTAGGGTCAGAGTAATATTCAAACATACTTGAATGTCTTGCTTTGGGTCCCTTCCAACCCCTAACATCCTGTGATCCTGTAAACGGTTTGTCTTGTAACTTGACTAAGAGTGTTTCAAATCCTTGCTATTGTTTAATTTTGTTGAACTGTGCCTTTTTTTTTTTTTTTCTTCCACAATAAAATGTTCATATATATTAACTATATCCATCGGATGGATGGATTTAACTGTGTTCAGTTACTTTTACAGCCTTCCTTTCTAGTATATGTTTGCCTATATCTACATCCTTTCTTTGTGCAATGGACTTTGAACATTTGTTCTTAGGACTGATCTTTAGTTTATACCCAATTGTTGGTATTCCTGGTTTGTTGCCTTTTAGCCTATTTTTTTTTTCCTGAAACTTCTTGCCCTCTAGTAGAGCTGTAATGATGAACTGTGTACTTTTGACAGTAAAATTAACTGAAAAATCATCTTAGTGATGCTCTACTGTTTCCCAGTAGATTCTGATTATTCATAATTTATTAATTGCCTGTTTATCTAGTGTGGGGAGTTGAGAGTCATGTAAATCATCAGAATTTGTTGATGTGGTGGAAAAATGGTATATCTAATGTAATCTTTGGTAATAGTACCTCTCAATTTTGTAGATTTCCAGTTTAAGATGAGCTGCCCCTGTTGGGGGAATTTTATAAAGTCAACTGCCAGTAGACTTTTGTTCCCTGTTTTATCCTAACAAACAAAAACTAGAGACTACATATACACTTTACGTACAGTTGATTTACTTCTGTCAGTACAGGTTACAAAGCAGAAAACTTTAGCTGTAAGGATTGAGTTTACAGGGTGAAGCTTAGGGAAAGAGTTGGAGGAAGCAATGGTGTATGTACAAAGCTGTATGTATGGAAGAAAGTGGACAGATGACTGCAACTTCCGCAGTGTGCTTCAGCTGATATAGTAGTTGCTGCTACTAAAAAGGTATTAACTTCCACATTATTTGATCACTGACCAATTCTGACAACTTTTAATGAGCTGATTCTTATTGCTAAGAAGGAATGCAAAAAGGGAACGGCTTAGGTTTCTGCTGTTTCAGTGGGTTGAACTGGTTTCCCACAGCACCACACGGGTACAGAAGTACAGTGTAAGGAAGGCAGTGTGAATGTGAGCAGGCAGTGAACTGACCTGACCCTTTGCAGCAGCAGTGTCTGATAAACCAGATTGCCACTTCCTGAGGCTTCTTTCTGGGAATCTGTCTGACAGATGGGCGCTGATACTGAAGCATTGGCAAAGCAGAGGGGAGGGGATCGAGGCAGAGAAACAGCAGATAGTTTGACTAGGGATACAGACTGCATCCTTCACATGGTGTTCTAGAAGTGCCTACTTGTACTCTCAGCTTGAGAAGATACGCCAAATAAATACAGCTTTCTCTTGGTGGAGATTACCTCATAGGCTGGAATTTCCTCAGCTGAAGGGCAAGAATCTGCTCTGGCCTTGAAGCTTTTAAGATGCTCGTTGAGCTAGATGATGATGATGATTTTTCAGTATTCTGCCAGTTGATGGATTCCTATATATGTGTAATTCCACTTCTGCTGATCCTTTAGGCAAGTACACAGATTTTTCCTGATGTGAAATTGAAGGTATGGGAGAAACTTTATTAATGGCTCTATTCTCTCATAGTCAAAGTGGTATGAGACTAGTCTGTAATCCTGCTTCACAGAGTACCAAAATGGCTGTCTTGAGAATTTTCTGCTTTGTTTCTTGGTGGTATTTTTGAGAAAATAGTAGACTGCAGCATCCAGCCTGTTCCACTAAAGGTTTTGACTTTCTAACATTTGATGGTGCAACAGCAGTCCTTCTCAATAGTGCTTTCTTTTCTTAGCAGTCCCTCATGGGTGTTTCACATGATTTATTTATTTAACCTGGGGTTTTGACTGTGCACCTGGCTCTAGTGGTATCAGTTGGCTTTGGTTTTCAAAGATCATATCCTCCTAGCTCAAGAATAGCCTATCCCACCAAGCAGAGCAAGAAGCAAATGTGGTAGGAGGCCTGTCTGGATGAATAAGGTGTTCCTGAAAAGCCTCAAACAAACAAAAAGAAAAGAGGCATACAGAAGGTGCAGGCAGATTCAAGTGACCTGAGGGGAATGTAGTGATACTCTTTGAGCATGCAGGGTTGGGGTCTGAAAAGGTGAAGCCCACATAGAGCTAAATCTGGTGAGGAAAATAAAGAGGACTGAGATGTTTTGCATGTACACCAGCAGCAGGGTGGGTATCAAGTAGGTGGAGTGACGCCTCTCTGTGGTACTTGGTGAATGGGCATGAGCTAATGGGCACAAATTGAAACAGAAGAAATACCACTTACACATAAGAAAAAATGTTTTTACCATGAGGACAGTCAAGGCCTGGAACAGGTTGCCCAGAAGGGTCATGGATTCTCCAGCTATGGAGATGTTCAAAACTTAGCTAGATGTGATCCTTGGCAATCTGCTCAAGCTGACCCTGCTATGAGCAGTGTGATTGGACTAGATGGTCTCCAGTGGGTCTTCCCAGCTGTAAAGGCTGTGTGATTCTGCAAACTTGGGATGTTGAAGTATTTCTTTTTCCACACACATGGAAAAATACTTTAAAGATTCGAGAATGCAAGCTAGTCAGTTTTATATATATAAGCATCTTTCACACTTTCAGGAGTAGTACTTTTGAGTTTTATGCAGACAGTTACATCACAAAAATGAAATACCGCTTGATACTTTAAGACCATATCTGTGCTCTATTTTCATACTTTGAACAACTTTAATCTTCTTACGTAAAATAACTGTCCTGTGAGATGAGGAGTGAGCTTACCAAAGTGTCTCCTCTTCCTTACTTACTGACCTTCCTTTGACATCCATTGCAAGGAGCCTAATTGTCAGGGATCTGGATCTTTTTCCAGGTGCTATTTAAGAATGTAAGAAATTCACAGCTGATTCTGTGCCTTGCCAGTCTAGTCTGGCAGTCTGTCTTTTGACTGTGGCAGTGGGAGATGCCGTTGGGAGACCACAGCTTGGCTAGTTTCCAGGGCCTCATTCCCTAATATCAAGAATAATTGCTTTGAGATATTAGAAGGTATCTATTTATCAATCTGCTGTCTGAATTGGTCTCATTTTGTTTGCTTGTTTGGTGATGATTCCCAGTGATTTTTGGCTCAGCAGCTGCTGCATGTCAGATTGGTGGTTCATGGTGGTTTTAGAGAATGGTGACTTGAAGATCTCTTTCCTGAGTGGTGCCTGCCAACAGATTCAGGTGCTGCTCTTCCAGTTGGACTGGTGGTGGCAGTTGCCAGAAGGTTAGAAGTCTTTAAAGAATGCTGAGAAGAAATACAGAAATGCAGCAATCTGTTTCAAAGGAGATTTTTTTTTTTTTAAGTGTGTGACAGAGTTATATGACAGCCACAGTCAAAAAGAAAGATTGTCTTAAATAGCTCAGTAGTTAGAAAAAGGCTTCTACAAGTATGAATTGAGTATTTGACCTCTTCCTTTGCCAAGGGTTATATTCTTAATTATGGTACCTCTGACTATCAGAAGTGAGCTTTTCAATTGAGGTTTGCCTATGCTGGCAAAGGTTCTTTCCCAAAAAGGCTTGAAATAGTACAATTTGAGTAAGATAACAGAAGATTAAGGATTTTTTTTTTTAAAAGATATGAAAAGCTAAGTACTTTCTAGAGTTTCTGTATTTTTTTTGTGTGTGGTCTGTTTGGTTGGTTTTGTGTTGGGTTTTTTTTGGCAGTTTGGTTTGGTTTTGGGTTTTGATTGTTTTGTTGTTTTGGGGGTTTTTGTTCTTTTTGTTTGTTTGGGTTTATGTGGTGTTTTTAAGTTTGTTTTGATATGGTTTGTTTTTTCTACTTTGTTTAAACAGACTGCCTTGTTCAGTACCTAACTTCTTGAAGATTTTTTTTTTTTTTTTGGGGAAGTTCATAGTGCATGAAGTACTTTTGAGAGGAAGACAAATTGGAGTAACAAAATCCTCACGTTAAACTTGTTACAGAATTTATCTGAGCAAAAGAAACAGATAATAGGATTAAGCTTTTGCACAGAAAAATTGAAGATTTAGACTATTATTTACACCACAGAAGCACTAACTGCAGAGTACTTCTTGGAGAGGCTGATAATTTGAGCAGAAGGATTTTGTATGGCAAGATACTTGTTTGAAGGTGTCATCTGCAGCTTGTCTGGTTTTGGTTTATATTATCAATAGTACCAGTCTTCTGCGAGGTGGGTGTGGGGTGTCTGGCACAGGGATGCAAAGCTGAAGTTAGCCCTCTACATATTTTTAACATAATGAAATTGAATGTAAGGCTTTGCTTATTAGAATCTCTACTCACTTTATTGTCATAGTGGGGAAAAATGAGCAGTTGTGGAGGCCTGGATTGCGGTGAACCTGGCTCGTGTGTAACTAGTCTGTTCATACCTCATGAATGGGAGCTCAGAATTGTTCTGGGCTTCCTCAGGCTTCCCTCTTCAGAGTTCTCCAGAGCTTTGCTTGAAGCTGGATCTATGTTGGTATCCAACCAAAGTGAAACCGAGTCTAGTTTAGATCTTCCTCCTTGATCGTAAAATGGACCTGCTGTATCTCCTGAGTTGGAGTAGCTGAGGGGAAGGGGTTCAGATGTGAGTAGGGAAAGTGGGTGAGAAGGGAAGGTGTAGGACATAGTGAAACAGGAGAACAAGAGATGGAAATACTCTATGACTAACATAGGATAACGGGTAGTCTTTTACTCCTCTAAATGGTAGAGGAGGTGGTAGTACCAGTATTGTCCTATATGGCATTCATCCTCCATTTGTAGGTGATGTTTCCCACCTTGTAAGGCCTGCTTGGATGTGCTGGTTGTAAACTGTAATGAATGTTGAATTGGTACTAATTTGCACTGATGAGTTATGCAGAAAGGACAAAGCATAATGATAGGTGGTGGATTAGCCTTTCCTCATGTTGACAATGACAATTTTGTTTTGATTGTTTATTATACTTCCTAAGGTATTGTCGTGCTTTTTAATGTAATCAAGTGACACTGATAAGACTGCCACTCTGCCATTCTAACTAGATCCTGTGAGAAGGAGCAACAGCCTTCATATTCCCTCCGTCCTCGGCACACGTGTGTGCATTTCAGTTAGCGTCCCTAAGCATGCCATCAAAATAAGAATAACCAAGACCTAGGGTTTTTTTTTTTTTGCTTTGGGGAGGGGGACTCAAACATTTAATAAGGTTGAAAAAAATAATTTATGCTACGTGTTTGTTTAATGGTCTCAGTAAATTTAGAGAGCACGCTGTAGTACACCAGTGCCATGTGTTACATCTTACTAGTGAGCCAGTGCCTCTTACCCTTTTTGCTTGAAGGGTGAGTAGTAGTTTTGGTGAGTTAAAGATAGGAACAAAATGTGCAAAGCAGGTTAAATCTTAGGAGTTTCATAATTCAGATGAGTGATCTGTCTGTTGTGGTTCTTTCTAGCCATGACTGTTTTGTTGTCCACTGAAGCCACTTAGACCATTTCCTAAGCTGCTTAGATTCCCTTCTTATTGTGATACTAAAATGGAGCCAGCAGCTCCTGCAGAAGAGCATCAAGGAGCCCAGCTGTACTCACTAGATGATCTGCCAGTCTCTGCAAACCACAACAAGGTTTTGTACCCTTTGCTCAGCACGCAGAAATTTAACTTTTCCTTTTTTCAAAATGTGACCATCCTCTGCAGGCTGTAGAGAGTGATCTGTTGGGCTTCTGACTGCACAGGACCCAGCAGGTAGGGCTGTTGCTGCCTATCAGCCACCCAGAGTTGGCACTGATAGCCATACTCTGTGCTCCTAAGTCTGTCATTCGCATTTATGAGGATGTTTTACTTCTCTGCGTAGGTTCAAGGTGCAAGTTTCCGGGGTTGGAAGGAAGTGACGTCCATGTTCAACAAAGATGATGAACAGCAATTGCTAGCAGGATGCAAGTCTCCAAAATCCAAAGGGTGAGTGAAACCAATTGGTCTATCAACTATTAAAACAGACAAAGCTATGCAAGGTTGATTCTGGAAAGCAGTTGTGTTCAACTCCTGGAAGTTAAATTGCAGAGAAAGGTTTAGGTGTGTTTCAAAATTGTTCTTTGTGTGCTTAACATATACATAAGGCATTAGTATATGAGGAAAGGATGGATATTGTCAATAACCTTTTTATGTCTGTTAGAAAGAAAATAGGATTTAGCTGCAAAATAACTTTTTACTGTAGAAAAGGAGTAAAGATTTCTGAGTAAAAAGGTCATTCCCATCCTCACCTCTTCCTCTTAAGGATTAATTAAGTTGGAATTTACAAAGTCTTTTTGTTTTCTCTGCATGCTCTACTTTATCTTTTTAAGTCTTGTCTACACCTAAAAAAGTTAAGTTTGCAGCAGGAGTTGCAAAACTTCCCTGTCAGAGCTGGGTTTTTAACTTGGAACAGTTCTGCTGCCAGTACAGTTAGAGCTGTTGTCTGAACAGAACAGATCTCTTCCCAGGACTGACTGCTTTGCTCTTACACATTTACATAGGCTTTTACCTTACAGGTCTGACCTAACTACTTTGATTACAAGCAGGGAAAAATGTGGCATCTATCAGTATAGCTACTCCAGCCAAATGTTAGCTTGGATTAGAGCTGCTGTAGTATGTTTAGTTCCCAGATTACTTTGGAATATACATATTTCAATATGGTTTTTTATATACCTGCATGTGCGTGTGTGTGTGTGTTACAGAACTGGGGATGTGCGGTTGGAAAGCTGCAACTTCGAGAGGGACCTGGAGGTATTCGTTGATAGTTCACTGAACAAGAGTCAACAGTGTGACCCTGTGGCCAGAAAAGCCAATGGCATCCTGGCTTCTATTAGAAACACTGTGGCCAGCAGGAACAGGGAGGTGATCATCCCCCTGTACTCGGCACTGATGAGGTCACATCTCGAGTACTGTGTTGAGTTCTGGACCGCTCACTACAGGAAGTACATTGAGGTGCTGGAGCGTGTCCAGAGAAGGGCAATGAGGCTCATGAAGGGCCTGGAGCACATGGCAGCATCTGAGGGAGCTGGGGTTGGTCATTCTGGAGAAGAGGAAGCTGAGGGGAGGCCTCATTGCTCTCTGCAACTACCTGAAGGGAGGTTGGAGTGAGGAGGGGGCAGCCTCTTCTTCTTGGTGACAAGCAATGGGACTGGAGGCAATAGTTACAAGCAGCACCAGCGGAGGTTTAGGCTGGGGGTATTCAAGTGGTGTGTGGACCTTAGGGACATGGTTTAGTGCTGGGTCAAATGTTTGACTGGATGATCTTTGAGGTCTATTCCAGCCAGATATATTCTGTGATTCTGTGTAGATATAAAACAATTAAGAATATAAATGTATAAATTTCCATTTGAGCCTCTTCAATAAAAATTACTAAAAGTGACCAGATACTGGCCCTGTAGAATTTGATGGTGTTATTAAGATGCTGAGTAGCCTGAGGGATCCTTTGTAATTGATGATGACTATAAGAATCGAGTAAGAGAGCAGAAGTATTAAAACCAAGTGAGAACAAATGTTGAAAGGTACTTAGCATTACTATGAAAAACGCCTGTATTTTCAAAGTTTGGAAGTGTTTTCCTCTAACTGTATACTGAGAGTTTTACTCTACTTTTAAAGAAGAATGCAGCTTTTCACGTGTGCAACTCAGGAAATAGGAGAAAAGTGTTCAGAGTCTGTGACTGGCTTTATCAAGATGAAAAATCTGAAAAACCTAATCATAAATTGAAAATTAAGCAAAGTAATTGTGAAGGTATTGGTTTGGCTGCTTCCATTTAAGTGCAGTGTTAAGCTTTCATTAGTGGGAAAAAAGCTCTTAATAGAAATACTAAAAAACCTATAAATGGTGACTTTATTTGTGGTTAAAGAATTTGTATGCTGTGAGCAGCTGATGTTTTCAATTTCCTGTTTAACTTACTGATCCCTGAAGGTTGTATGTTTCACCACTGATACTCAGCCTTTCCTTCCAGTCCATTATTTGATTAGCTATATAACCCTGCTTGTCAACTTCTGCACAAACATTTGACATTGTGTATTTTAAATGCTCCACACTGCAAACAGGAAATCATTGAGATTGAAGGATCTTGGTAGGGTAAGAAATGCAATAATATGAGTAGCCTCTTGAATGTCATTTTGAGAGAGAAATTGCAACAAAGGGTGCTTTTTCTTGGTTTTAGGAGGGGAATTTTGGGACTTTCTATCAGAAATACAGAGCAACCATGTTCAAAATACTGTGCAGATCTTTAGGAAAAAAATGATAGTATCTTTAAAGTCTGTGAACATCAGTTATTGTAGGGTATAAGATTTAACTGGCAAAGATATATGAAACTGAGAAATACAGCAAGTGGTTGTTAAAGCTGGTAGTAGACAAAACACTTTCATATTTCTTCTGCTACTCTATCTCTGGATTTGTTTGGGGTTTTTTTTGTTTTGTTTTGGTTTTGGTTTGGCTTGGGTTTTGTTTGTGGGTTTTTTTGTTATTATTGTTGGCTTTTTTTGGGGTAAAAACCTCAGTTATTTCTAATGCTGCTAAAGTACTTCAGACATTTCCAAAGGCAGTTCTGTGTAATTCACCAGGACGGAGGCAGGGGGGAGGGAGTGTAAGTACTTCTCTAATAGCAAAGGGCCACCCTCAGCCCACTTCTGGTTTATCACTGCAAGATTTTGCTGTGTTTATGTTACGTGTATATGAGGATGTTTTTCCTGAAGCTGACAGCAATGGATGTGCTGTCACCAGCTGACGATTATTGTTCCTCACCAGAATAAATTAATTGAATGCATATTAATATCACAAGCATTGTTCAGTGCAGAAATCTGTCACACTGTCATTGTTATTTTCTAGAACAAACCTGAAGTTAAAGGAGGAGCTGAAGTCGGAAAAGAAGCCGGGTTTTTGGGACAGTTTGGTGATAAAGCAGAACGTCCCATCTAGGAAACCAGATGAGATTGAGGGGTGGGAACCACCGCAGATGACTGCTGCTGACTCTGCCAATGATGCAGCAAATACTCTAAGTGACTATACAGCCTGGTCAGGCTGGGAAGATGAAACCAAAGGCTCCACAAAATACACAAACCTGGCCAGCTCAGGAAACAGTTCTAGGTGGAGTATCAAATCAGCTGGAAAGCTGGTTAGTATTAGACGTCAAAGCAAAGGTAACCTTACTGACAACTGGGAAGAACTGGAGTAATGCTGGTAATGTGAAATACTTTATAGGTAAGAAGAGAAAAGCTCCATGATGTACTCGTATGTTTAAACCAAAATCAAATCTGCTCAATATTGCACCTTTATACAGTACTTTGTTTTATTCAGATTGTTACAAATTTTTGCTCACATGATAGTAGATTTTCTTATTACATTGTTAAATAGCTATGTTTTCCACACTGAAAAAAAAAAAAAAAAAAAGAAGTAGAGAATCTATTTTGTGCCTATATTCCACATTCAGACTCTGCAGTATGTTGGATTGTTGGTTTTACCAAAAAAAAAAATTCCTTAGTGAATGTATACACTGGTTGTAAATTTGACTGCCTTATGTAGGAACTTACACTAGCTTGAGGTCCTGTGTTTTTTCCTGGTATATGAGGGCCATTCAGAAGTTTAGTTTTAATACTGTCCCTTTTAAAGTGAGAATACTGAGCTGTTGCTTGCAGGGAGAATGCTTACACTTATTAGACTGTTTCCCAAATCTTCAGCCTCAGCATATGCTTCAGCTTGTGCACACAAGATGCTCAACTGTCACAATGTGCGTATACTGTGTATGAAATGAGAGAATCCTGTTCTAGTGTCATTCCTTCCGTCACAGGATCTTCACCAATAGTCAGGTCAAATAGGTCTTCCAGAGGTTTGAGGGGGTTTTCTATGTTGAACGTTGTTTGACAAAGCTCAGCATCTCATTTTTGTTTTTAAGATTCATGCTGTGACTGCTATTCATATGTGTTTTTAAGATTCACACCATGCCAAAAAAAATTTGGAAAGCAGCAGTGAGCAGAGTATAAGAAAATCTTGTGTATTCAGCATCCAGTCCTGAATCTAGGGATAAGTTGCTTCTTACGGAAGGGCATAGGTATTCATTTTTAGAGTAGCTCATCCTTGCAACTTTTCTGCTCTCTACTGTGTTCTTTGCCCACCTGCCTCATAAGTAGTGACTCGGTTATATTCTGGCATTTTCAAGGTAGCTGAGTACCTGAGCCATTGCAGGTACGTGCATGCATGCAGCTTCTGAAGTGTTTTTGTTAGAAAGTTCCATCTTCTTAGCTACTGATACTTCATTTTTTTGGTAAAAGAAGGTGAAATGTTAAACTTGAGATTTGAAATGTATGTAAGAATACTTAAAGTGCCTCTTTCTAGCGTATTGTCTCTCATTAGCAGTGTGGCTGATGTCAGATCCAAAGTTGATTTCCGTGTTGTTTATATGACCCATATAAACACTGCTTTAACATTCCTGGAAAGGAACCAAACCAGAAGGTGCATAAGAAATGAACAGTAGAGCCTTTTCTCTGTGGAGTGTTAAACTGGTATAACAGAGCTGGAAACTGTTTGACTGCCTAAGCAATATGGCCAGTTAGAATATCAGGTTAGCACTTCAGAGAAAAATCAGCATTTCTACAAGAGAGCATCTACCTTTATGTAATGGATGTCTGAAAACTATTTTTGGAAGAAGCTTATGCTTATGAAAAGGGATGCATGCAATTTTTTTCCTAAGCTTCTATCTTCCTCCTGTCACTACCACATTGCTCCTTTCTTAGCTCTCTTTTTCTCTTCTCTCTCTATTTCATGTGTAGTTTTCTGGCTTACAGTTCCTGCAGAGCTGTTTTTTTGGAGATTCCTGTTGAGATGTGCCTGGAGGGAAACTGTAGCAAAAATGGGTTTGCTTCGATTTTTGGGGGTTTTTAATGGTAATAATAGGATGTTAAAAAGATACTGTTGTGAAGTTTATACAAAAGAAAGTGTTTTGTGCTACAAAACAGGATCTTGTAACTGGCAAGTGTATTTCCAAAATTTGCATTATATATGAAAAAATACTAATAGAGGGGAAAGGTTTAGCATTTGTATCGCTTCATTTAGTCTGTGAATAGAGTTAGTATTTGCCTTTGGCAAGTATGTGCACTGAGGTTAATTATAGGAAAGAATTGGTATTCTTGGGTAAAGTATGCTGCATTTTATAGTTTGTGGAATACCCTCTAAGGCATCAGCTAGTGCTTAGTTTGGTTGTTGGTGCTGACCTAACAGAAAAAGATCTGCTAGTAGCCCTCAAAATTTTGCTGTCAAAGACAGGCCGAGAATTTTTAATTTCCCTCCTGAAAAACTGTTTATACTGTGACCAGTAAAGGTTTTGCCTTGCACATTATACTGTCAAGTGCCTGTTTCTCACCTCAATGATGTGTTTGATGCACAGCTTAACTGCAACATTTTTCAGTTTGTTTTTAAGTGTATGGTAAAGAATATGCTCACAAAGCTGATGCCTATTAGAAAATAAAGCTGCATCCAAGTGGGAAATTGAGATGAGTAAACTTACAATTTAAGTCCTAGCGATGAAAGTTTTGGTGTGCTTTTTAAGAGATACTTCCTCAGAAATAGCCATTGTAAGAACGAAAGTTACTGAACTTAATATAATTTATTGTTATGCTTTAATAATGTATTTGTCTTTTGAGAACTCACCAGTTGTGAGCTTTTCTTCTGTTTATAAATTTGTCTGAATTTTCAGAATGGAGTCCTCTTTTCTTTTATCTTCTTCAGATGCTTAACTACATTTATGGGCTTAAGTGATACACAGCTCCGTGTGTGGAATAAGTGTAGAATATGTCCCTTAATATTTGTTTTGAAATTGCATTTCAGTCCATGTGAGATGGCTTAGAAGAAGGTAGCATTAAGATTGTATGATAAGATTGCACAAAATAGAATACAGTTTATATTGCTTTCTCGTAGCCAATCTGCATGTTTCTTAGCGTGGTTTTAATGGGGAATTAAAAGCTTCATGTGGCTGTAACTAGTCACTTAACTCTCAGCAAAGTTCTTTCTGGGTATTTTTATTTATTAGCATAATTTGCAAAAAAGAAAAGTAGTATTTTCCATATGAATAAAGATTTAGTTTGAACTGAAATGCCTTATTCTTTGATTGCCTTTTATATTTTTTTTTGGGTCCCATTTTATTTGTCACATGTGAATATGTTTCCATTTGCACGGAGGTTGCTGGCAGCTTTGCAGAACACAGACGAGGAAGTAATGGCTGTGTTTGTCCAAACTCAGTGAATCATGCTGTCTCAGAAGCTGCATCATCCTGGATTTACGGCATCACCCATGGCTTTCACAGTGGGAAGAATTCACTGGTTTTGACAAGCTGCAAGTATTTGGCTTTGCTGGTATTTATTGGCTTAAACATTTTAATTTTTTAAGAAATTATTTATTGTCTATTATGAAAGCTTGGGCAGAGCAGCGTTCTATCCCTCAAGATTTTACCAGCTCCAAGTACATTGGAGCTTGCCCTGCCCCATAACAAGGTGAGTCCTGCATGCCCTGGACAAGACAGAAGTGTGGTGCACTCACCATTACCAGTAGATGAGCTGCAGAAAGAGGAGTATTGTCAGTTTCTTGTTCCTCCTCATCAGTCTGCTGGCTTTGCTGTTGTCTACAGAGACGAAGCAAGGAGCAGTTGGGCAAAAAGGTTTTTATCAGCGAGCGTGCACCAGCTGAAACGGGAAGTTTTGTTCATACAAGTTACGTTCGTAGGGGACACAATACCGACATGCTTTGGACCATAGGCAGGTGGGTCAGACGGATGAAGGGGAGAGGAGGGCTCTGCATTTCCAGGCACTGGGAAGTCAAGGACCTGCCAAATGTTTGGCTGTTCCTACATCCCAGGTGAATCCAGCCTGGCATCTGTCTCGATTTCCAAAGCGTCTTGAAGTGCTTGTTCATGTATATGAATGTTAGGGAACAAAATGTAGGTAGGTCCTACCATGATGACCAATGTAGATGTAGGTCCTATCCCTGTACAGTCTGAAAAGACCACAAATGAATGTGCATATCTAAATTGGTGTTACAGGTTTTTTCTAAGCGCCTGCTATCTGGGAAATGAAACTAGCACTATGAAGAAAGATCACTTCCTAAAAAGCTTAGCAGTAGCTGGTTATGGTTTGTGAAGGTGTGTATCATTAGATGCATCTCAACAATTTCTTGTAGCGTGACTACTTTGTACCATACAAGAGAGGAAATCTGATAAGATAGGCAAAGAATCCAGTTTAGAAATTGAAAGGAGAGAGAGTTGCGTTTATTGGAAATGCAACCAGCATAATCACAGAAAAAATGCTTCTTTAGTTACAAAGTATGAAAACAATCAGAAAATAGGGATGTAAAGAACAGAAAATTAAATGAAGTATACAATGGTAAAGTGTAAGGAGAAGATGGGTTTTCATGTGATATTTACCAACTTTTACCATTGGTACAAACCTAAGAAATACCTGCTCTGCATTTGGGAAGAAATTTTTCCTATTCTGTTTCTAGTATTTGCTAGAATTGCCAAGAAAACAGCTATATTCTTATCAAGTCCATAATCATCTGGTAAAAGCTTGGCTGGTGCTTAACTTTTTATGCTCTTGAGACCCAAATAACAGCAGTGAAAGTTTAATAACACATTTTGAACTGTGACTTTGCTGTTAGATCAGAAAAAGCATAGCTGTCTGCGGACAAAAATGCACAGCTGTGTTTTCTAAGACTGGTTTGTCCACAATTGAAAATCATCTTATGAAAGACAAGGGAATAGAACAAGAGGGAATGGCCTCAAGTTGCACCAGGGGAGGTTTAGATTGGATATTAGGAAAAACTTCTTTCCTAAAAGGGTGGTCAGGCATTGGAACAGGCTGCCCAAGAAGGTAGGTGGAGTCACCATCTCTAGAGATGTTTAAAAAACATGTAGATACAGCACTTGGGTACATGGTTTAGTGGGCATGGTGGTCTCAGGTTGACAGTTGGATTTAGAGGTCTTTTCCAACATGAATGATTCTATATTTTGCTTTCTAGTTTCTCAAACCCCTTGCACTGGGAAGACAAACTGGACAGTTTTAATGACTTTTCAGATTGTTGGCTGGTTTAATTATTTGAGTTTGTACAGTAAACCAGCTCAGATTTGATACAGAACCATTCCTAGCAATGTCTTTGAGACTTTCTTATACCTCTTTCCTTGAAACCCACAAATGCTATAATCTTTAACATCATCTTTGTCTGGGAGTCTTGTGATTCTCCACAAAATTATACTGCTAAGTGCTTTTGCTGTTGAAGAGATGGAAAAAATGCTGTGGATGGATTTATGCTGGAGAATGGAAGCAAGACTGATCTATCCAGTCCAAGTTCTGTACTTGGTATGTGACTACTGTTCCGCTGCTTAAGCTTTCTTATGTGCAAGGTAATGAACATCAATTACTCTTTGCTTTGTTTTACTTTTGCACTTGTCCCCTATTAGTATTTTTTGGTCCCATATGCAAAGAGATCCTCTCTGATTACATGAAGATACCATCTTCACACTTTCTTTCATGACAGATCTTCATTTTAAGGCAAACTTGCCTTCAGTTAAATGCCTGTGAACAGTTTATCTTTTGAACAGTTAGACAGAAACTTGGCAGGCAACATTTGACAGACCAAACAAAGGAAAACAAGTCAAGCATCATTTCCCATTAGGAAGTAAACTATTGTTTGATAGGATGGAGCACAAGTTTCCCAGCAGCCTTACTACAGATACTGTGATATTGTAGTGTTGCACATAGGATTAGTTTGCAAATTAAAGACTTAATGAAAATATAGTTGCTCTTTTTTCTATTTTATCAACTACACATTAAGCATAGCTTATGAGGTGTGTTAACCCTTCCATGTAGCATGGCTGCCACACTACCTGCCTCCAAGGGAGCATGTGTGTGTTGAACTGAACTGTTGTGGCCAAGGTGGACAGCTTGGGGGCAGCTTATGCAATGGTGGAAGATCTGGACTCCTAACCTGTGTGGTGAGAACTGGCTGCACTGGGGAAAGGGAAGTTTGCAAGACAAGTGAAAGAGCAGGTGTTCTGGGAGTTAGGGAGGAAGCACTGCATAAAGGGATGTAAGAATCACAAAGTGATAGAATCGTTTCAGTTAGAAAAGACCTCTAAGATCGAGTCCAACCATCACTCCAATGCCACCAAACCATGCCCTGAAGTGCCACGTCTACACCTTCCAGGTATAATGTTTTCACCACCTCCTGGCAGCCCATTCCAATGCCTGACCGCTCTTTCAAAAGAATTTTTTCCTAATATCCAACCTAAACCTCCCGAAGCAACTTTGAGGCCATTTCCTGTTATTCTGTCACTTGATACTAGGGAGGAGAGACCAATACCCACCTGGCTTTAACGTCCTTTCAGGTAGTTGTAGAATGCAGTGAGGCCTCCCCTCAGACTCCTCTTCTCCAGACTAAACAAGCCCCATTCCTTCAGAGATGCACCTCACAAGACCTTCTCTCCAGGCTCTTCATGAGTTTTATTGCTCTTCTCTGGACATGCTCCAGCCCCTCACTGTCTTTGTAGTGAGAGGCCCAAAACTGAACCTGGTATTCAAGATGTGGCCTCATCAGTGCCAAGTACATGATCTGAGAATGTTCCTAAAGGAGGGTTAGTTATTAGTGTTAAAAGAATCAGAACTAACACACAGCTATTCCTCTTTCCTGGTGTTTTTTTTTTCCTGGTTATCCTATCAACAGTGGGATTTTTGGCTGTGATGAGTGTCGGGGAGGGGGTAATTAGGTACTGCGAGATGATATTATAAAAATATTAACATATAATTTATTAATGTTAATTGGAACTCGCACCACCCCCTACCACCATTTAATAATAATAATAATAACAATAATAACAATAGTAACAGGCTCTTTGCAACGTTGTGGAAACAATATACAGGTTATAAAAGGATCTGGAAATAACTATTCAATATATACATTAACAGAACTCGAACCAAACTNCTCCCCAAAACAGAAGGAGAGAGAGCAGAAAAACATGTCTGCATAAGCCAGGACATGTACAAGCCCAAGAAGCCTGTTTAGGCCTACCATGACAATGAGCAATCGAAATGTCCCCTGTGCACAGGTAGAAAATGAAGGCTTTGGATGTGTTTAACACTGGTAGTGTTAACTCACAGCAAGCTCTTCTCCTGCTATCTATGCCATAGTACAATTCCTATAATCAAGCAGAAATTAAGGTGAGTGCCTCTGGTAAAAGACTCTACCTTTAAAAAAAAGCATTACTAAAAGGCATAGGACCAGCTTGCTGCAAGAATTTCAGTGGTGGGGGGATTAAACTGTTGATGTGTTAGCTGAATGAAACAGCTCTGTCCAGTATCCTGCTTCTTCTGATACTCTTTCAGCTTCCTTCTCTTCCCAGATTCCCAAGAGCTCCTCCATCCTTCCCTCGTGTTCTGAGATCCCTCATGACTCCCCGCTACTGTCAGCATATCTTTTTCTCCTTTTGGTTAATGAATGACATGCTGGAGGTTGTTTTTTCCTGTTTGATTGCCTCTCACCCTGTGAATCTGGAAATTTTATGAAGCACCACTTGGAACTCACCCCTTTTGGAATGGGTGAAACCTTATTCAAGTGCTGTGCCTGCCTTTCAACTCTTAAGGCTAGCTGCACTCTGAAATCCAACATACAGAGGGAAAAGAAATTCTCTTACCCAGGACTTGCTGGGGAAAGACATGGGACAGGCCTCTGACATGTGCTAGTTTAAGTGTGGTTGGTTCTAAGCAGCTGCTGCCTGCCATGATTCTTCAACTTGTGCTTTTTCTTAAGGCTAGATGCTCAGCTACTAAACTGTGATTAAACACTGACTAGTCTACTACATGGGACTGGAGTAGGTTCAGCGGGAAAGGATGATTCCATGAAAATTAGCCCTAGAAGAGTTTCTCACATTGGTTGTACCAGCAACTTGAGCTGCTTAATTGCAACAGCTTCAGTGTCTATTACAGCCCAGGGGAGAGGAGGGTCAATTGGACAAGTGACATCACAATGCACATGTCACTTTTGGGAGTCTCCAGCATTCATATTCTAGCTGGGGTGAAAGGGGACCTCTCATGGACTTCAGAAGTGGTAAGCTCTCCCCTGCTTTTCAAACTAAGAGTGCAGATGACAGACTTCCTGCAGAAAATTCACCTCCAGCAAGGTCAAGCATGTAAGTCTTGTGCTCTCTCTGATCAAGAGTTTATCACCTGAAGCCATATTCAGTGTGCTGCCTGACTTCAGCTTTGGCCTTTTTCTAAGCCTTTGCAGAGAGATGACTCCCTCTCTTCTGCAAGAAGCTATCAAGTACTTGGTTTGTTAAAGTTGGATAATGAGACTTCAAAGCATCAGCTGGTGGAGTGGTTTTGCAAAGAGTAAAGGTTATTCAGTGAAATCAGATTTGTCACTTGGGCTGCTTCAGTACCTCTCACTGCATTACCAATGTCTAGAACAGAGATTAGAGAAACTTACAGAATTCAAACGGATTCATCTCTATGGACAAGAGACTTCTAGAAATAATAGAAACAGGATTTATTGCCCTGTAGAAAACTAGATTCAGAACAAGCAAGTGCAGCATTATAGTACACAATTTATTTTTTCTGTACATTACATATTTGTTAAATTGCATTGACAAACCCAAAACTTCCCTCATTTCTCCTTTACCTGCCACACTAAGCAAAGCAATTAATTTTGTTCTGTAGGACAGAAGAAAATAGCATCCTGGAGAGTTTACCATCTGATGGAGCTGGCAGAAGGTGCTCAACTCAGACTGACTTCCAGTTGTTTCCTGTAGCTTGTTAAAACTTGTCAGGTTAGAACCTCAGTTGGTGGTATAGTGTCCTGCCACTGTACCAGTCTAGGAAGAAGCAATTTCATCCTCATTAGGTTTCCATACTGTCTTCTTCTTAGAAGATGAATTCATGCAGTTGCATCTGTAGCCATACCAAACAGTACAAACAAAACTACCATCAAGAAAGTCACTTTCCAGTAGCCCTAGATGGAGCTATGTCCTGTGTGCTGAGACAGGCTGTATGTGTAATAAAGTCCTTAAGAAAAATAAATATTTTTGCATAATGTATGTACAAAGAATGGTTGATTTCCTTCATTCATAGGTTCAGCAACTGATAGAACCACAGCTGTATGTTATTCACTAGCTCACAATGATTAATGCCACCTTAGTAACTGATGGACTGAGTCCAAGAGAATATTGGCCTGCTCTTTATAATAGTGCAAATTTTATGGAGGTGTTCTGGAAAGAGTGGCTTGAAGAAAGAAGGATTAAAAAAAACACCCTCCTTTGGTCCCTGTAAGATGAGTACCACTCTTCCATGAACTTTTCAGAACTCCTCCACATAATTTTAACCAACTATTAAGGCATTAAAAGAACAGATTAAATTGAGATTAAAATGGTCTGTCTTGGACTTAAAAAGAAGCCCACAGCAGATTTCCTGACAAAGAAATGCTCTAAATGTATCTCCTTCTCCTCAGCTCCTTACTGCACAAAAACGAGACACTAAATCTGTCTGGTCATATCCTCGATACCTTTTTAACTACAACATTACACTTAAATATATTGCACAAAAAGCCTAACATATCCTGCCTGACTCTTCACAAAAATGGCCACAAACACAGGAGAACAGCTACTGGACATCTCAAAATTTGAAGAGATCAATGAAATGCTGAGGAGACACTGGCATGAGGCAGTTATTTGGATCACTTGCTGTGCAGGGGTGTCCTGTATCCTGCAAAATGAAGGCGAAAAAAAGCCCAAGTTAGTTCTTTTTCAATATCACCACAATCTCCCTCTACTCACAATAAAAAAATAAATAAAAGAGCAGTAACTCACATCTGGACACATGCAACTATTTTCACTGTACACAAACTGACAGGAACTTGCTCTTTTAAAGAAGTCACCATCTTCTTTAATTGCTTTAGACTAAGTTGTTACAAAAATAGTCCTTTCCACTTTGTGGTAGGGCAAGGTAGCTTTGTATGTCAGAAAAGCAACAACCACCACCCCAAACCACCAAGAAAATCCCCAACAAGCCAAATCAACAACAAACCCAACCATACATACACAAAGCACTCCAACAAACTGAAAACCAACCCCTCTCCTACCAAAACCAGAACCTGAGTCAGAGCTCTTGAAAAAAGTTTCATATTATTAAAAAAAGGAGAAGGAATAATTAAAAAAAAAGAAATAGCAACTGCTTAGTTTAAATTATCTAATGACAATCTGAACTCAGCTGCTACTTCAGGGAGGAAAATGAGCTCCTTGCTTTCAAAGGAAAGAGCAGCACTCTTCCCTCCCCCAAAAAATTACCTGAACAGTAGGTTTGGAGTCCCAGTTATACAACTTTTTCTACCTTACTTGTTTTTCCTCCCAACATTTTTTTCCTCTTTCACTCCTACCTTTTTGCCCCATCTGAAAGCATTGCCTTAAAACAGAAAAAAATAACACCCAGGCAAATAAAAAGACAGAAAGGCTTCGTCTTTATAAATTTACAAAGCCTTTAGTGCTTTAATATTTTCTGGTATTTAACCTGATTTAGGATTCAGATTCCTTTTCAAATGAAAAGTCCAGTTTTTCTGTTTATTAGAATGGTCTAAAGGAAGGAAGTGTTGGAAGGCCCCGGACAGCTCAATAGAGAGGTTAAACACCTTAAATCACTAGTGATGTAAGGCTCAGAATCTGTCCTCCCTAGGTTTTAAGGGGCTTCTCTTTTCCACCAGTGTTGAATTAACCATGTGGGGCAAGAAAACTGGAGTAAATACGTGGAAAGTAGGTCAGATCACAGCAGCCTTAATTTTTTTTTCCCCTCCCATAGTAAAGTCAAACTTTTCTATGCAAGTCAGTTAATAGGAAGGAAATAAACTAAGTGAAATTTTCTTCTCACTTGGAAATTCAGATGAGAAAAAGTGCTGTCAAAAGATGCCACAGTGCCATCCAAGTCACAACACTAGCATGTACTAGGTGAATTCTCCTCCAACTAACAGGTTTTTTTTCTATCAAGTCTATAAATAACTACATGAAAATCTGATGTCACCTCCTCATCCTCTCACTTCACCAGAGAATCAGTCATTATACATAACAGAGGGAAGAACCAAGACAACACCAGGCAAACTGATTAAACCACAGGTAAAACTGCATCTGGGGAAGTTGCAGATGAGAAAGAAGGTAAGACTGAGACCGGAAGTGTTAAACCAGACACCTTCATCTGAAGATGACATCTGCAAGGAAGACATACATTGCAGCAGAAAACACTCTCAAAAGCAGCTGCTAATTAACTATCATGCTATTACTTTCATAGTTTTAAGAAAAATAAAGAACACACAAACAACCGAGCAAAAAATCCACCACCAGACTTAGGTTCTGTGTGCTTCTAGTGCTTATTTGTACTCCTAAATATTTTAGAACTTGTAACATGCCGTCTGCCTTGGTCTGCACAACATGCTGCTTTTGAAAGCTCTGTTCAGCCAGGAATTAGAGGTCCAATAAAAATCCCAGTAAGATCAGTTCTCGTATTTTATTATTGAAAACAGAGAAAAAGGTGATAAGGACTAAAACAAAAAACCGTAACTTGCCTGTAATTATGAGTATTACTCCTTCCAAGAAAAGGTATTTCCCGTGAAATTACATTTAATAGTTCATATCATATTGATTTTCTATATACCTACTTAGAGTATTTTAAATTAAAGAATTCACTAGGATGAGTGTAGTTTACCAGCAAATGTAGTAGTTTTCCTCCTCAAATTTTATTGTCACTGGATACTAAGATGTTCCAGAACAACTCTGGAGTGAGAGTCCTTTTCTGTGTCATTATTTCTATCATTCCTTCATTTGGAAAGCAGCATTCTAAATGCCATCCCCACTCTCCCAAGTCATATGAAGCCTGTTTTGGGAACTGCTTTTCAGAGACACTCTCGAAGTACATACGAGTATGGCATCCCAAGTAGAGTAAAACCAATTTTGCATTAAAGATATCTGAGGTTCATGCTGCACTTCAGATTTAAGTACTGAATTAAATACATCAGGTAATGCAGAAACAGTTGGTAACACTGAGTACAGAGAACTCTGTTTCTTAGCAAAATTTGATTTGACACTTATCGTCATTAGAAGTTGAATTATGGTCCCTGTATTAAATGACATTAACAGGGAATATGGCAATAATAATAAAAAAAAAAAACAGATCTGATGAAATGCTGAGGTGGAAAGGATCACTACCTTACCTAATAGGGAAACAAGAAACAAAGTATTCCTGCTGCTAAACTGATGTGAGGAAACAAAACAATTAGAAATTGGCATGTTATTCAGTTTGACATTACAGAACAGTCAGCAACAAAAACAGATGAGACACACAGGAAATACCTGGAGTAACAAAGCAAGGTGGTAGTCCTTTGAGATCGTGAAGGAGGAAGCAGAAAGGAGAGCCATAAAGTAAAAGAAGCAAAGTTAAGGTTTGCTGAAGGCAAGGTTCATACGCCATCTAGAAAGATTTTTCTTCTTGTGTGAAGTCACAAGCAACTGGAGAACCAAAATCAGTACAAGTTCCAAGAAAACTCAACCCACATGTGAAGCATATCACTTACACAGAACAATTACACTATTTTTCACAAAGCCCCGGATACTGACAGAAGTAGTATTTCAACTTCTGTGGCCATCTCCGAGAACTGAAATGTGCTACTGAGTGAGCTATGAAAAGAGAGAAGTGCCCACAATTGCAGTGTTGCTCAGTGGAACAGAAGAAATTGTGTACAAAACAAGCATTCGCAGAGCCATCAGCCAAAAATTAGTTTGCCATTACTTTTACCCTACTGACATCACATTTTTCTCACTTTCATCATGGACAAATCCTTTACAGAGAAGTCACTTCTGAAAGACAATAATACAATATAGTTTCTTAGAATCACTGCCTCTTTCAACAAGGGAAGAGTACAAGAAGTTTCATTCTATCACTGCACTTCCTACAATGAATTTAGGAGTTAATTTCTTACTCTACTTAATATTACTACAATCACAGGTTTTAAATGAACATAAGAATACAAACGCTGCTTCCTGAAAAGCTCTTAAAGACTTGTTAAAAGTAACACTGAGATTATTATAATACACAGAAAAGCGATTTCCCTTCAGTTTTCCCCTCTGCTAATCTAATTCAGTCACCACCAGTCCCTTTAAAAATAATACAAATGCAGGACTGAAAGAATTTACTGTGTGTAACCCACTCATGTTGCCACTGTATTATCAATTTCATAAACTGATGATAATTATTCTCATCACTAGCTAGGCCTGTGCTTTGTGGCCAGCTTCTACAACTTACTTGCATCAAGAACATCCCTTAGCTTAAATAATTTCTCTAAGTAAGCTCACTTTTATCCATCCCTTTTCTCAGAGAAGAATTTATATAGTCACAGTCCTTAATAGTTTTATCACTAAGTTAATAGAAATAAACCTCTGCTAGTCTTCAAGCCCTGATCACTGAAGTACTTCTTCCTCTGCAACTATTCCAATGTCTTTGCTTTGTTCTTGAATGAGGGGAGCCAAAAAGATGCAATACCAATAAGTATTCACTGCCTGGAGTTCTTCTGAATGCCCTTGAAAACAAAAGCTGCCCAGGTTTTAAATGTACCGTTACAACAGGAAACTAAAATTTTTACACTTTTATAAACTAGCTGAAGAGTCCAATGCTTTAATGTGTTTCAGGACTCAAACACTTGCTACTTTTCCTCTGTAAGATAACTGTGGTTTCTCTTTCACAGTATGGGTTTGCTGTTTGGGTTTTGGTGGGTTTTTATTTGTTCTTTTTTGTTTTGTTACACACGCCATGGAATTTAGCAGAGTAAAAGCTTTAATTAGGAACAAATCTGTATGTACAGATTAACAGTTATATCGACCACTCGCACATTTAATAACCTGTCTAATCAAGTACGATAATAAAGCTTGAAATAATTCTCAACACCTGATAGAAGTTCTAATTAAGAACTACTCATCTAGCAAATGGTTTTTCTAGAAGTAATAAAGTATCTCCTGTCCTGCTGCCCCCTGCTCCCTGCGTTGCTTCTCATTTCATTGTCTTGTACAAGGATATAGATACAAGTGCCTGAAAAAGCAGAACCATTGCCCCTCCCCATGTAACTCAGAGTTGGCTAGCATTACTTTCCTCTCACTGCCCTGCAAACAGAGGCACTGCTTTTAAGGCCATTGATTAACTTGTATCCCTGCCAATAAGGGTGCCAGCTGTGCAGAAATCCATTTGGTTAACAATCTTGTTCAGCCTGATCAAACATTTTAAAGACAGGGACAAGGCTTAGACTCCAAGACCTAGAGAAGGCAAACTGCAATGCAGGTTTGCAGAATAATCAGACCTCTTAAAAGGTCTCTAATTTAGCCTTCTGCTCAAAGCAGGGTAAACTGTAAGATAGACCAGGTTGCTCCAGCTTTATTCAGTCAAGTGTCGAAAATGTCCAGGGATGGAAACTGCACAACCACTACAGTCAAATTGTTTCCTTGTTTGGCTGTCCTCATGGCAGACTCTTAGGTTCCTCTAAAGTCCTCAAGGCCCTCTGATTATTTAGTCCACATCTGAACTCCATCCAGTTTATCAGTATCTTTTTTGTATTGGGGACCTGCTACTGCTATGAAAGCTAGCTTAGCCTCTTAGAACACCCTCACACTGACATGCGACTTCTCTTAAAATCACAGAAAGACGACACATGAGCAACTCATTTCTGTGAATGAGTATTTCCCAAGATTTCTCAAGCACTTCTTGTTCTTTGTTTCCCACCTCACACTGCCCATATTTGATCTCTGAGCTGCAAAATTACAGGATTCTCACCAACTACAAGGCTAGATTATGGTGCACCACAAATTGAAAGCAGAACTGTGTGTTCAGACACAAGTTAAACATTAAAATGTCCTATGGAAATTGAAGTCATTGTAAGACAAAATATGCTACATGGTAAATGTCAAAATCAATTTTAGATGCATTTTGAATGAAATTTCAAACATTCAAGCTTCATATGGGACAGCAGACTGTAAAAGGCAGTTTTAGAGCAATGTGGTGGGAATACTATAGCAGCAAGTTCTCACTGGAGAGGTGTTGACTGCTATGCCATCATTAGGAAAGGGATGTCATACAATAACTAACTTCACACGTTCTTAGCAGCTTTGTGTAAGACTAGGTACAAGACCCAGAGGACAACTCTTTCCACATGCCACTTTTCTTTGCAATTCTAAGTTTGGAAGTTATTGGACATCAAGAGGTAGGACCTATAGATGAAAAACATTTTTAGCATTTAATACCGATTTTATACAGAGTTTTTACATACTACTTAAAAGAAGTTGCCCAATCACATTTCATATGAGAAAGCTGTCAAGATGGCTTTAATATTTTTCAGATCATCATCAGTAGCTATCTGAACTTATTTCCAAATGTCTATTTTCAAAACTCTTACCTTCCAGAACAGAATGCTGCAGTGTCGGCAGAAATGCAAAGTGTCCCCGTACTGCTCCTTCACTGGGTAGTATTTCTGAAGTGCAAAGTACATCAGCTTCCAGTCAATGTGACCCTTCTCTGACAGAATCAAATGCCTACAAAACTGGACATAAAACGAGTATCTTCCTTTAGTGTTGTTAAGGAACTAGTCAAATCAGGCAAAGGACTGGGGTCGGGGGTGGGGGAAGGGTAAAAGGCAAGACTTGTATCTGGGAGTCTTTGAAATCAGTCATCTGACATCATACATCTCTGCAATGCAGTGAGAGATATAGCCACAAAAAAAAATGCAAGATAAAACACTAACAATAGGAGGGTGCATATTTGCCAAGAAAAAGTAGGCCAAATACAGATCATCTAACTCCATCTAATTGTAATCAAGAACCATGTAGCAAATCAAATATTTAAAACCGTAATTAATTTTGTACTTTTCCAAATAAACTCAGGAATAAGAGTAAAAATACCAGCACTACTGTCTTTACAGAAATCCACTATTTTTAACTACAGACAATGCTTTTTCTTCCATTGCAAAAGTACATACATGACTACTTTTCACAGTTACTTATTATCTTTCTAGAAGGCAGCAACAGTCAGTGATTCATGTGCTTCCTGAGGACATCACTTGCATGTAAAGCTTCTGCACACTGGCCACGTCTCTCCAGCTTAATACGGAACCAGGGTTTATTAGGTATGTATTTGTGAAAGGCTTCTGTTCCCTGGCATGGGGATTAATGTTAATACACTGAGGGCTTTCTTCATTCAAAAGACAACTCCTGGACGGGAAGAACAGCACTGCCTTTCTGATTTCTGCTATACCTCACTTCAATTTACAATAGCTTCTCTGTGTAGAGTTCTCGCATCTTCCAGGAGTGCTCTTCAGGTATCGAGTGTTTTGGTGTTTGTTTCAATGGTTCAGCAAATACACTGCAGAGGACAGGAAAACTGACCTAACAGAATTCTATAGCTTAAGGTAGTACACTTTGCAACAGTAAAAGCAAAATTTGATAATCAAACCCCAAGTCAGTAGACTACTATCATTAATAACCTCATAGGAGACGATGTGAGCATTTAGGAAAGCATTAGAAACACTGTGTACAACTATCCCTTATAAAGCACAGTGCTAATTCTACTGAAAGGCTTAAGAGATGGTTCTCTCAACATTACTTTAGTATAACAGCTTCCTCTCCAACCACTTTTGTCACTGTTCAATGCAGCTTACTGTATCTAGCCTCAAAATCTATTCAACTACTACACTAAGCTTATACCTCTTATCCTAACTTCACCTTGCATTCTGCTGAGCTGTTTCTGAAGGCGGGTTTTTCAGTTTGCTTTTGTCTGTTTATGTTCTCATGAATTTCATTCTGAAGCCTTTCATCACACCAAAATTCTTATTGTGGTCAACTGTGCATGAGTTAGTTGAGCTTCAATTCAACTTCTGATATAACAATGCTCAATCTGGTATTCGCCAACCAAATGGTATCACTTCAACCTGTTACATTTAAGAATGAGTATTTTTACTTCCTCCAGTCTAGAATGTACTAGGTGTTTAAAGTTCTTCCTTCAACTCTAATGTGGTAATTTCTATTTTCATAGCTTTCTTTTCACCTAGTCTGATTTTGTCCCATCATATATTACTGTCAGAAAACAAAGACAGTTCTGGAGGCATTCTGAGATTATTTTAATGGTGTTTATGAGGAAGTGACAGAAAAGTACTGTTTCTCTTTTTGTTGTTAATTTCAAAACCTCGGATATTTGTTCTGTTCTTTTTTTGCAAAGATTCAATTTTGCCTTCACCAGACCGTTCAGATAGACTTAAAAGTTTGAGCAATCTATCTGCCTACCTTGGTTAATAAAACAAGTTCTACTTTAATACTAAAACTATAAATACCTTTGAGGTATCATCTCCAGCACTTTGCTGGTGGTTGTGTAGTTTAAAAAAACAAAAAAGTCATCATACGTAGGCATATTTTAAAATACTATCAGGCAGTTTAGTGTGAACCAAGCCCCCCCAAAACAGAACATTTTCACTGTCACTGCACACTGTTACTGTAGCTCAAGAAGGGCAAGTTCACACTTCATTCTCAGTACAGCACGTTGCAAAGATAAGGGCTATGTTTAAGCAGTGAGAAAGTTTATTACCTGCTTTTCTGCAAAATGGTACTGGCAGAGTTTTTTCCACAACTGTCTGTCTTCACTGAGCATGTACAAAGTTGGAGTTACTTGACCCAGCGTAATAATGTCCCAGCCATCGGAGAATCTGTATAAGATGTTATTCAGCATATGGAGAGGGAGATCACTAAGTGTAAGCCCGTTGTTGACTTGCTGGAAAGAAGAATTGAAGACTTAACTACAAAAACTGAACAGCAGGAGGTACAAGTAAGATTCTTACTTTAGAGGTATCTTAGGCCTTAGTTTCATTTGTATAAAACTACTGAGTAATATCTGTGGTTACCTCTGTGATACTTCCATTACTTTGCTACAACTGTATCTAATGTTGTTGAAAACTCAAGTAACTACAGATACAGAAGGCAACAGACTGCAGCTCTGTAACACACAGCTTTCCTACTGGCAAAATAAATACATCCTAAATTATTTAAGTTTCAAATACTTTTAAAACACTTTTCAGAAAATAATGGAGTATACAGTCTTAAAAACTACAATATATTCAGTTCCACCTCAGAGAAGCGTGCTCAACTCCTGAAGGTATGAACCAGTTATTTATAATTTGTAGGATAAATAGTTTCTCCATTTTTACTAAGAGACAGAGCACAAGTCAATTTGCCCTAAGACACCTACAGCACAGAATACAGGACTGAAGAGCAGAAATACAGAAATCAAATATTACAGAAGTCAGAGGTAGAGAAGAGTAGGTTCATTTCTGAAGTCTTAGATACAGTTCCGCTCATATGTAAATGAGGAATTCTGCAGAGGATGACACAGGAGAGCACTGAGAAGGGTTCCATTGAGAATATACACCTCTGCTGAACTTTCTCTTAGCAACACAACTCATACATGACTGAATCTGGAGTTGATACTGCCAGGTGGCACAAAGCCCAACAAGGCTGGAGGTGGTGTCCCAGCTGGCAAGGGAGGGAGCATGGGCAGCTGCTGGCCCCACCAAGCAAAGCTGCCCAGTCACAAGGCACTGAGAGCAGCAGCTGTAGTCTAGCAAGCTCTCACTTCGGCCAGTTTATTTCATGACCATTCATCTCACTTATAGACTAGACTTTCCATAGTGTCATCTGTTATAAACATCTCTGGGACTGTCATTCTTTTCAGGAGTAAGTGAACATTACAGATGTGAGATTTCTCATCAGTTATTTCAACCAACATAAACCAGCTCTGATGGAAGTGGCATGCTGGAAAGAAACGAATGCAGCAACTGCAGCAGCTCAAAACTGTGCTGTAGTTGCTTGGCTTAAGAGAACTGGTTTCTCCCTTCTATTCCAAAATCAGCTGTTTTACTCCAACACACAGCACACACAACAAGGACAATCTCAACATTTCACATCTGAAAGCAAAACAAATGAAACAGTTCTACGACTTTACTGTGAGCGAGGTCTTGCAGCATTTCTTTCTCTAGGAGCAACCCAGAGAGGTTAAAAAGCCTGCTAGTTTGCCATCAGAAGCTTCCACTAGAAAAACCTGGAACAGTGCACAACCACATACTTAAAGACACATGATCAGAATCCAGAAGCTGAAGTCTTCTTTCTTTTTAAAGAAAAAGCAACTCTCTTTATGAATAAAGCTGTAAAATTGCTACTTGGATATTTTTGCTTTTCTTCACCCACCTTTACTACTTCAGGAGTAGAACATTTACTTTGCAATAAAAATTTGTAGGTTTTTTTTTTTTCTTTTGTTTGTTTTTTAAATCTCTGACCATCTAAAGACAGATTTTGAAATCTGGGTGAGGAAAGCAATTACATCTGTACATCTCTACCACATACCTGCAGTGCAGGCACTGTAGCAGGCCTCAGTAAAAAAACTATTCAGACATTAGAAAATCCAGCTTATTCCATTTCATTAATTTCATATTACTTTTCTAAAAAAAAGTAAAGCTGCTTATGATGTATTTGAAACTTTCTTCACTTACAAATCCTAAACCAATATTCAATATAATCCTCTCCTCCAATCACTTTTTTAGCATGATTTAACAACATACCTTGTTCATCTGAAGGTTTTTTAGTTGTTGTTGCCACAGAAGGATAGTTTCTAATCGGCAAATCCAAATATTGATGTTCCCTACCAACACAGATTTTCCTACTCCCCTAATCAGTATACAGAGAGTAGAACTCAGATCCTGTAGAAGATCTTTGATTAATCGTGGATTATATTGATCTTCCATGACTGGAAAACAAAACAGATCAAACAATTTTTGTTTAACTCACTTAACCAAACTAATACAGTTAGTTGAAGCTAATCAACATTTCTGTGGATAACTAATTACAATGCAATTGTGTGTGAAAATAGCTGCCCCAATTCCCACCACGCATTCATTAATGCTGTTCCATAAATGCAAGATCAATAACTAACAATTTCATACGCAAATTTAATTTAATATTTCATGCTATGAATTTAATAAGCGACACTGAGCAACCAGCTAGAAATCTGATTTCTTCTGTTCACAGCATAGAATCACATCTCCACTTAGCCTGGCTACCAGAAAGCAATTTTCATCAGTATTACGGAAGAGCTTTTCTTGAAAATAAACAATAAAGAAAAGCAGTTATGTACTTTACATCTCAGTACATCATGCAAACTGAAAAACAAGTATGTTACTAAGCTAAAAGCTTTCGTGTTTTGTAAAGAGTGCAATTTAATAGCAACCATCAGTTTCTGAATAGAATCTAATTGTCATTTAACTTCACCAATCTGTTTCAGACACGATTCAAGAATCAAGAGAAAACAACTTATCATAACTGCGTGAATGGAAGCATGAAACCTTTTACTAAATAACCTATTGCTTTGCTCTACAATGTAAAAAGTGGTAATAAAGCTAATCCCTCCCCTCAAAAAAAAAAAAAAAAAAAAAAATCAACTGATAGCTTAGTCACAGCAATTAAATCTGAAGCAGCACATCACAGAAATCTCAGCTCTTACCCTTCTGCACAATTTTGTCCAAAATGTTGAAGTAGTTCTTCTGGGCTGCACCACTCAGTGAGGTTAACTGGGATTTTGCAATTAACTGCAAAAGCTAGGACAAAGAAGTAGACATTAGAGGAACAACAGAGATAAAGGATGGCTTTAAACACACGCTTTCAGTTCGTATGTTCACCTGCAGCAGCCTACAGTGCTGCAACTATAGTTTGTGAAAACAGAATCAGACAAGGGAAGGTCAACATGCAAAGCTTTAAGCATTCTTACTGGCATTCCACGAAGAGATGAACGTTTTCAAAATACTATACAAATATTAGTTATTATTGTGATTGAACACAACACATGGTCTTTATTAACTATAATGGGACACTGGGAAGTGTGTTTTTGGAGGCTCACAAATATAAGAGTGGTTCTTGATGTTGCTGGGTTCTGAACCCTAGAACTGTTGAGGCTAGAAGAGACTTTTGAGATCATCACATCCAACTGCTTGCCTACAGCACACAATCTCACCACTACTGCTAAGTCACTACCACTAAACCATGTCCCTAAGCACTATATACATGTCTTTTAAATATCTCTAGAGATGGTGACTCCACTACTTCCCTGGGCAGATTGTTCCAATGCTGGAAAATCCCTTTTGTGAAGAATTTTTTCCTAATATCCAACTTGAATCTTCCCTGGCACAGCTTGACACTATTTCCTCTTGTCCTGTCACTTGTTGCATGTGAGAAGAGACCAACCTCCATCTCAATTCAACTTCCTTTAGAGTAGGTTGAGAGTTTAGTGGTGGAGAACATCACTCTGAACTAATACCAACTACCAGACAACCAGTTTCTGAGTGGAAGTGCCATACTGGGTCAAACCGAGGTGTGATGCACTTATTGTATCCTGCTCAGAGAGGAAATGCCATATTTCATCTGAACTAGGGGGGAGGAAAAAAAAAATTACATATGTATCTGTATTTCCCCCAAATTGAGGTCCCTGGTAGGAGAAAACAGTAATCTAATAATCAGCAGTATACATACTGTGGCAGAAATTTTCCCTTGGCTATATTTTAAGAATGTCCTAGCTGTCCACAAGTTTTTCTCTGAAACCACTGTGATGAGAACAGTGGAAATGGTCTAACCAGAAGAGCTTCAGTTCTTGCTGCAAGCTACAGCTGCTAGAAGCAGCCCTTGCTCCCATTCGGACACATTTGCTTTTGCATTTTAGATTCAGGTTTTGTAGCCAGTAAAGGACCATTGCCTCTTCAACAAAACATGGTCCCTTAGTAGGAAATTAAAGACAGACTTTGATGTTAGGCAGAATTGCAACATTTAGGAATGTGGCACTGAACTTTACAATTGCAGTTCATAATGCTGAGTTCAGGACAAGTGCTCTCAACAGATCAGAACAGGAAAGCAGGGAGCAGAAAGCAGCATCCCTACAGAGTGCTCTGAACACTAACCTGCAGAGCTATGCTTTGTAGGACTGAATCCACTATCAGCACAGAGGGTGAGCAAAGACTAAGCCAGCCAAGAAGTATTTTGTATCTTCATTTCTAGAATACTGATTTCAGGCTACACCCAAAGTTACTTTTCCTTTGGAGGAACAGAGAATAGACCAGTTCTCTCCCTGATTTAATAACGTTTCTTCTGGCTTCTCTGATGATCCCTGACAAAACATTATGTGCTATGAAAGCAGGAAGTAATTCTCCTGATGTATTCAAATACAATCTATTTACCGTAGTTTTTGTGACTAGATATTAGGACCTTATTTTCTTGGCATTTTCAAAGCCTTTTAGTTTGATTAATAATTTAGAGCACACCTAGTGGTCTCTGGCAGTTTGCCAGTTCAAGCAAGTATTTACATTTATCTTGATTAAAAGAAAAAAAAAAAAAAAATCGGTTGTATCACTTAGACTAAAGATCAAAGAAACTCCACCTGGCTAATTCAAATGATGATTCCAATTTCAGTGAAGATTAATATGCAACAATTAAGACTTTCAGCAGGTGCACAAGTACATCAGCTCAATCTTAGAGAGGTGCATATCCATGGTTTCTGTTGTCTACTAGAGACTAACTTTGAATGGATCAGCTATTTAAATGGAAAGAAATTTAAAAAGACCATTGACCACTCAATGTATCAGACTTTTAACAGCTAAGAAAAGATCACTGTACTACACCATAGAAGAGTACAGGAAAACAGGTGATCCTACCTCCTTCCCCCACTGCCCACCCTAAAAAGGTCCTAATCAGACAAATGTTTCCCAAGTCATGTGCTGGTTTGAGGCTAATTGGAATATTTTAAAGAGAGCAACTAGATTATCGGCTGCAAAAAGAAAATAAGGTAATGTCTATATTACCCATTTGTTCTGCTGGGACATATAAAAACACAGACACAAACAAAAATAAGACAGTCTCTGCCTGGCTTTTGCTGTATTAACTCTTCTGCCTGAACCTGCACATTTCCAACTAATCATTCTGCTTCTGACACCCCTTGCTGACCCTTCCAGCTCACCTCACACATCAGAGATTCTGAGGTAAGGGAGGGGATGGAAAGAAGGTGGAAGGGTGGTTGAGAGCCCCTCCTGGGCACTCTGGGAGGGGTCTTGTATTTCTGTATTACTTTCAACTTGCATATAACTGTATATAGTTGTAAATACTTGTAATATATTGCATATATATGCTTGTAAATTATGCTAATCTATGAATATAAAGCTTCATTAACTTCCATCCGGTTTAGTCTGGGTGAATCCTTAGCAGGGGGGAGAGGGGTGGGCCAGGTGACACCCAGAACCACTACAGTCAATAAGTTCTATGGGTACAGAATGAGCAGTAGTTGTCATTCATAGTCATTGTGTTTATTTGAGGTTCAGTAACTTTTAAGATCTTATATGTACAGTTTCTGTAGCTGTTCATAAAAGTCACTTTGCCTCCCTCACTTGAGAAACTGATAAAAAGATAAAATTAAATTTTTGTAATTGTAAAACTAAATTTTTTGTAATTCCAAACAAATTACAAAATCCTTCTAACATTTTAGTCTTAAGTCTGCCTGCTGTTCTCAATCAATCCTAATTTCTTAGAGTGTACCACTATTTAGTAGTGGGTTTGCTCATAAAGCAAATTGCTGAAGATTCAAGTACTGCTCCTTTCTCTGAAGACTGGCTAACTAAACCAGCTGGTTTATATTCTTCAGTGAAGAGCTGACAAACTGATCAATGCGCTCATGTTAGACATTGCATGTTGTTCTAATCAGCATTTGAAAAGAATATACAATTCCAGTTCTAGACTCCTTCTACTTAATTGCCTCACTGAAATGGTGAACAAGGTAGCAATCTGTTGTTAACAAATCACCTTTTTAGGCTTTTTTTCCCCCCTTGTTTTTGGAGCAGAAGCAGCATTAAAAAACAACATTCTAAACCATGATGCATATATATACACACCAAAAAATCTACAAGGGGAATAAAACAGGCAAGTACCCTGACCACTAGGCTGGAAGCAAATCCTTCTTGCTTTGTTTCCTTTGGTCCCACATCTCTTGTTTTTCTGGAAATATAATACGCTGTCTCAGTTTCACAAGGATGGACAGAATGTGTTTTCTCTCCAAATACTCCACAGCCTAATGGTAAGGGTGTTCTCCTAGTATGTTTGTTTAATTTTGATTTGAGTCTTTTCAAGTTCTGGATGCACTCCAACCACTACATTATTTGTGAACAGCCTCACCACTAAACTGAATTTTAGTTCTGATATGCCTTACATTTTGATCTTCTCTGGGAGCCGGGACAAGAACTTTACTACCTCAACTTACATGAAGGAAAAAACAAGGAAGAATAGCATGTCCCAAAACAGGCATTTCCAAGTGGGTTGGATAGCCATTGAGGAAACGAAGGCAAAATACTGTGTGTCTCACTAAACAACAAGTGACGGTGTTTTGGAAAATAGGCAGGTAGCACCTCTGTCCAGAACCTACAGGTTCCACATTTAATTCTCAACTTAAGCCTAGAGTTGACTTAGAGAAGCTAAAGAAGTAAGAAAGGGAGTTTCCAAGGAATCATGAGATCTGTGTATCATAATTGTTTCTATAAATTACATGTCACTGTTGTCTGTAAACCTTCAATGAATATAATTTCTGTAAAACAGAAAAACAAAAATAGACTGAAGAAAAAAAGAAATGGAGTCTCAAGTTTTATAGGATATTACCAAAAGTAAATGCATAGATCTTGTCCTAGATTTAAAAAAGTGTGCAATAAATCAGAAGGTTGTGAAGAAGCTGCAGAATAAATAGAAACTGCAGAACATTTACACATCAAATATTCCTCTTGAAATTGCTATTTTCAGCATATTTAAGATACAGTATATTTATGATGCATTATGCTTCGCTATTTTTGGTTGTATAGGAATTATTTTGCCTTTCAAGAGTTCACTACCCAGACTGATGAACAAAACTGAAACTATCACCACTATTTCCCTGGAAATACAAAGAACACAGGCCAACATCATCCTCCTTAAGCTATAGGCTTCCATGGAATAATATAGTGAGTTTTCACAAAGGAAAAATTACTAAGTTCAAACTTGCTTCATGCAGTATAAATTACATATAAACAGGATGTTTTATAAAGTCACAAATCATCAGCTGTTGAGTGCAAAATTGTTTCTTTTGTACATAAAGGCAGATCAAAACATATTTTTGAAGTATGCATATAAAATAAAAGAGCTTACTTTGACCACATAATTGAACCTCCTGATGTCCTGAATTGCACTTGAAAAGTCTAAGCGGTTAAAAGCTTCTCCCAAAGTGCAATAGCCATGTCTCTGAGGGGAAGAATGAACACAGGTTTAAGTGGAGAGAAACAAAGTTAAAGAAAACATTGAGAAAAGCATCACCATGCAACTGACACTCCCTGGAAACACAATCTATCTGGACTGAAGATTTCCTTGATTTCTTGTAGAACAAATGAAAGCATACACGCTGTTTGGATCTAACAGGTATAGAAGCATTGTCATCCCACAACGAGGCCTTTAAATCCGTGTTAATCATGCAATCTGTAACCACCACTATCTGAGCACCCATGGAATCTTCCCCGCTACTGCATGGCCACAATATTGGCATCTCACTCCCCATGTGCCTCAGTGAGCTTACAACAATAGGTGTTACCTGACTTACATTCCCATTTGAGGGCAAGGGCATAGCTACTTGCTCCTGGGATAGGAAGAGCAAATGGTCTCAACATCTAGAATTTATTTTATGGGTACTACAAGTTTAGGCACAATTTTTCTTCAGTACCAAGAGCAATTGCATTTTCTTTGGTACTTCTGCACAGGTGTCTTAAGTTGAAAATGGAAGTTTCAGAGGCTGTTGTGGAACTAAGGTGGTAGTAGCAGCCTGAAACAACACAGGATCACATAAACTGCCTAAATTTAGAGCCATAAAGCCACACAGAAGCCTTGGAGCAAACAATGTGGCTAGAAAAACCTTACAGCTGGTGAAAGATTTATTTGCTGAGCAGTGTGTAGTGTGGTTTATTAGCCCAGAGGTTGAGGGGGAGAAGTGCTTTCTTGAAGTTCATTTCAAGACAGACTTCCTTGGTGAATTACATTATGTTGAAAAGGTGACAGTACAACTTAATGTTTTTTTGTTATTTTTTTTTATAACCCAGTGAAAGCTTACCCTGGATGTACCCCAGGGGGACAGAAGAGTTACTATCCCCTGCAGAGTGGTGTTAATTCCTGCCTATTGGCTAATGACCAAATGCAAAATTGTACTGCTTAGTCAGCTAATACACCCAAGACCCAAGCACGCTGCACACTTGACAGGATGCAAAAACTGCCTGGCTAATAGCAGTAAATTAACATTTACAGATCACAAAGCTTAGTTGAAACATAACTATTTGTGTCTCTGGTCTCTAGCGTGGATTGGTGGCCTGCAAGGTGAAGTCTTCCACTGTTTCCCCTGTGTAAGCTCTCTCCAAGTACAGAGCTCTTTACAGTCTCTCTCATCTCTAAAATGCAAAGTCGGCTTTGCCTGCATGGCTAAGCTCACCACACTCACCTCCTTGCCTCTCTCCTGGCTGGCACTGGGTGTGTGAATGAAAGACAGCCTTACAGGTGCCCAAGTTTCGCCCACCCCAGATAATCAAACCACAGGAATAAACACAGGAACAAAACTCAAACGTCAAAACAGCATCTCTACACAGAATGGATACATTTTAACACTTGGCTTTCCAAGAGGTAATTTCAAAAAATCTTTCATATCCCCTTTACAGTTGCACGATACAGTTTGTATCCCAAACTGAAAGCAACTGGCCTTTGTGAAACACAGAAGTCCTCTTTGTAGAGTTTGAAGCTGTTCTGTTCAAATTTACAGCAAGAGTCCAAAATATCAGGTAGCAGCCTGAAAAACCTTCCTTGGAAACACTACTCTGATTTTGCAAACACTTTCAACTTGAGTTCAAAGACACATAGTAGAGATATGAGACAGATGGGCTTGGACAACTGGAGAACTATGTGCCCACCTCTGCAAGTTCCAACATCTCTGATACAAAGATCTCGGTGAAAGTCACCTTCCTGGTTGCCTTTCCCTCACCACATACAGATGTATAATAATGCTTAAGACCACTCAGCACAAATACCTTGTTTTTAATGTACTATTTGTTAACTAAGGAGCACAAAGATGTAGGAATTGACTGATAGCGTGCAGTACTTACTTCCTTGGTGCTTTCTTTATGAACATAAATCCACTTTTCACGATAAAAACCTACAATAAAAATCAAAATATGAGCACTTTTAGACTTCTGCTTTAAGTAATGCTTTCAAGAAAGAAAACAGACTATCCTGAATAAAATGCTTCATAAGCTAAAAGAGATGGCTAAGAAGTTTTAGAGAAGGAAGTTTATAAGGGCTGAAGAGGATGAAAACTAATTTTCAGAAGTTATGTACTTCAAAAACAATAAAGGAAAAGTTAACCAATTTCATAAACACAAGACTTGGCACAAAATTGATGGCTGTAGCACAATTATTGTGAACTGTATCCCAATGACAGTCAATTTTTCCTACAAAATTTTTTCCTACCCAATTCTTTTTCTAATCTAACAGGGTCCTTAGTGCTTAACACTGGGAAGTACAGAAGGGAGCAATCTTTTTGCTGCTGACCACTACCCCTCTAATCCATTTTCTTCTGTAAAAGTGACTGTTCCTCACCCCCTTGGTTGAACTAGTTGCATTTATTGCAGGGAAGCCAGTTATATGAGACCAACAGAGGCAGCTAAGTCAAACTTCCAGCTTTCAGAGGTCTTATGTCAAATGAAAGCCTTCTCTTACACACAGCCACTTGAATCTTTCAAAATACATTAGGCTCAGACAAGTCTTTGGAAGTTTGCAGCTTTGTGCAAGACCATCTGCACTACACTTTCGGGAATATGCAAATAGTAGAGATGATGTCCAGATCAAAGCATTACAAATGGGAACATATTGCTAATCAACTTATTTTTACCTACTCTACCAAATCCTCTACTTCATTAAGTTCACTTGCTGTCATAAACATTTAAAAGATCACTTGTAGTTTGAGCTGAAAGACTGACAAAATTACATTATTTTTCTTTTTTTTTTTAAAGAAACTTTTCTTCAAGAAATTCAATACAAATACATTATTTACCCAAAGATATAGGTATTATGCCAAAATTTGTTTATTAACTCATTATAGAGTTGTTTCTCTAATCAAAACTTTAATTAAGAAAAAATAACCCAGCTGCTTTGGTAAACACAAGCTTCTGTAAGAATCTTGAAGAATTTAACTTAAAACTAGTCCACAAAACTGAACAAACAGTGTTCAGTACCCAGAAATGTTTGTTATTCAGGAATTACAGTTCTTAACTTATTAGCTTTCAATATTTGATAAACAAACAAACTCCCAAACCCCAGATAATGTCACAGACCAGTTAAGACGTATCACTTCTGACACTACAACTTGTTGCCAGTACAGAAGTAAACCCAGAAGGCTACTTTGTGGATAAATGACTGCTACAGAATTTTACTGAACCTACAAGAGCCTTTCAAAATAAATGAAAAAAAAAAAAAACAAACACTCCAGCCTTACATTGTGAATCTGTGTTATTCCGAAAATGATCTTTTTTCCTTTTTTTGGCTGCAAACTCACAATCTTCAGTACCACATATTTCTTCATCCTCACCATCACCAGTTAAGATGCTGAAATAAACATACTTAATTAGAACAGCAGTGACTAAATATTTAAGATTAATGCAGATAATGATAAGCTGTATTCAAGTCTGACAGCTGGGAAAAAAAACCACAAAACCAAACAAATCTTTTCTCTAATGTTCCTCTACTGAGGGTGTATAGCAACACATACCTCCAAAGAGAGGCTGTCTTGTTTCTTCTTCCCAGTAGGGTTTAATTTTGTGACAAAGCGATTATATACACAAAATTATCTTACTAACAGGTGTCTTGTAAGTCATTACTAGCGTTTAGTAAGGACTATTGAGGTGACAGTACTAGCTGGACAACTAGCTGGCTGCAAAACTCTGGTGTAGAGGGAAAAAAAAAAATTAAAAAATCATTATTTTGAAAGAACAAAGCCTTGAAAAAAAAACAACCTGTACATGCAGGTGAAAGTCAGTGCAGAATTATCACACATCCTTCCATAGGCAAGAAGCCAGAAGACAGACCTCTCTTACTACTGTCAGCTTTGGGGCAAAGACAGGCTGTCTTTTACCAGGTGCCCTGAACCACAGTGTACATGATGTAGGTGTCACAGTGCTGCTTTGCCAATGATCTGTACAGTATCAGGAACCATGTGGTGTGGTTTGGTCTAGCCCCACTCCCACTCCCCCCCAGGGCTACACTGAATAATTAATATGTATATACAGATATTGTGTGTATGTGCATATATATGCACACATACACACTCTTAAAAAAAACGTTTTAATAGTGTGTGTGTGATGAACTAACCTTTCTAAAATTCATCTACATTTTAAAACTGCCTGCACTACATGAAGTCTTCACGGAAGTTTTGGGCTTTATTTCTTTTTGCAGATAAATATAAGGACCAGCCACAGAGATAAGAATGGGTGTTTATTTCTCTAGCATTGAGAGAAGGAAGATATTTTATCTAAAGGCCACAGTTTTGCACAGATAAGCAGAATAAGAATACGTGGTAGTGAAATTTAACTGTAGAACTGTTTTATTTCCTCATTATTATTTTTCAACAAGAAACTTCTATGCAAAACTTCTATTTGTTACTAGGTTTTTTAACCCAAATTTGATACATGAATCTGTTTATCAATGTCAGTTTGAACTTCAAATTGCATCAACAGTAAAACTGAAAGGACACCAGTTTATTAAAAAATAATCTACATTTGGGCACATTTAAGCAAAAGTTAGATTATATTAGTATAGTGCTAATAGCTTATACAGTTAAAATGTTCAGGTTGGAACCATCTGTGAAGAAGGATGACTAAACACCAATGAAAAAGCTTTGGATTAATTGCTCTAATCAGTAAACACTATCCATCTCAGCTTAAAGGTACAAGTTGAAAAGACAAATAAATATAGCTGTTTTCATCCTAGGTTTAAATCCTGAGGAAGCCTAACATACCTCTGTATTCTGATAGAGCTCAATCCAAGGTCAGTGCCCTAGTTCACATCTTACTATTTTTGAATGCAGTGGACAAAGACTTAGCTTCAATATTCTATGCAATATTGCCAAGTATTAGATCTGGTCAAACAAGAAAAAGGTTTGGAGGAAGGAAACTGGCAACTGACAAAACCAGAACATCAATACTGAGGAGCTACTTGGATTGTGTAACATTCCAATCCACAAGCTTTCCCCTCACCACAAGCTATCGTATAAGAAATTTAAGATCATTCAAACTATTCACTTAATGATGTTTTAGCATATTGACTGCATCACCACGTCACCTGAGAAGCTGCTGCAGAATCAGAAACAGCTCAAAGCTCCAAGACCTAGCTTTACAATTCTCACAACAGCTACTAGAGAGATATGGCCTGAAACTCATCAATACAATACAGGCAGAACAGAAACGTGGCCATGCCCATTGACTCAGGGCTCTGAGCAGAGCAAGGAGCAGCATTTCTGAAGTCTTAGAAGAAAAACATTATCTGTCAGGATTCTTTCTTTTGTTTCTGGAGATGAAGTGTCCCTAGAAAGCATTTTAGATCAGTGACATACCTGAAGTGATTTCAAGAACACCCCTGCCCCCCAATAATATGCATTTTTTTGAGCATCAGATAAAACATCAAGGCAGCTTAAGGGCAGTCAGTTAATAGAAAAAAATTGTGAAGAGGGCCATTTCAAACACCTTTATCAGACCTTCAAATTCACCTGTGAGATTCCTTAAATTCCTCATGGCACTTCAGACAAAAGGCAAATTTGACTGTTATCCCTGAGGATCTTCTCACATTTTTTCCCTCCCATTCTGTCTGACTTCATTCCCCTACTTATCTGCAACCATCACCGGTTCTTCTTGACAACTTAAAAGTCTCTAACTGAAAATCAAAGCAAGGGTCCCACAGACATCCTAAGAATGGGACAGGAAAATGAGTGATTCTGCAGGGACTCCTAGCCTTCCTTCCAGAAAGCTGTATGATGTTAATAGATACCCTGTGCTGAGCTCTCTATTCAATAGAAACAGATAATGGTCTCCAAACAACCTAAGATGGTGCAAAGAACCAGCCACCAGACTGGTGTACACTGCTGTACTTCAGTACAAATCCCTGCAGACAGAAGAACCTCAATCCTGGGTACAAACTGGATAGCAGGCAATTCTGCAGAAAGAGAGCCAGGAGTCTTGTGTGCAACAAGGTGAACACAGGACAGCAGTGTGCCCCTAAACCCTGGTCTGAGATAACCAAAGTGTATACTGCAGACTGAATAGAGTAATCACCTCCCATTAATTGGCATGAGAAGCTGCATCTGGAGTGATGTGTCAAGTTTGAGGCTCCTCAATAAAATAATAACATTGTCATTGAGGAGTTAGAGGTGATTACTGGAGCACACAGTGCATGAAGGTAAGAGAACTGAGCTTGTTCAGTATTAAGAGCTAGTGGAGGGAAATCTAATTACTGTCAATATCTAGTATCAGGGTATAAGTAAGACAGCTACAGCTAGAAAAAGTTTACCTACATATTGGCAAGGACATTGTGTAGGACAATTGATTCCACAGCATAAGACATATAATGGGTCCACGAAGGATATAATGAGGAGCCCATTGGCATAGATAAAGAAAAGAGTGCTAAACTCCCTAATGGAAAGGCCCTCAAGATTTCAGTTTTGCAAGGTGGCTCATACTGGTTTTAGGAATAAGAAAGCTTGAAAAAGCTATAGCTAACATATCTGTAAGTAGCACTGACTGCTACAGGAGATGCAATAGAAGCTCAGCAATTAGAGACAGAAAGCATACATAGGATAGTGAGTCAATACAGCTATGCTTTGGGTTTATTGTTTGTTAAAGAAGGAGGACTATGTGCCATTAAAAATGACAGTTGTTGCTCATATGTAGATAGAGGATAGGATACAAACAGACATACACAAAATATGGAATCTGACCAAAATATTGCACGAGGTACAAAAAGATGATGTTGCCTGGGGATTCTCAGATCTATGGGAAAAACTCCAAATTTGACCTGGCTTAAAGAGTTGTTTGCTGGAAATGTGATTTTATTATGTTTGGTCATTCTAATATTTTGTTTGATAAAATTAGTATTAATAAGCTAAGACAAAAATTAGAGAGTTGAAATTATTTTTAAAAGAATCTGAATAATGGAATCATGTAACCACTGTAAGAATATACTTATGTAATAGAAAAGGGGGAAACTGATAGAAGAATTTAGAGTAGAGGAGAGATTTAGTAGGTTAAAAATGTAGAACAGTAGAAGTAATGCATTAGACTGTCCTGGAAAACTTTGCTGGTCAAACGGGTATTGTGAAAGGGGTCAAAGAACAAAAAGGTTTAGTAAAAAGGTGTAGGAAAAAGTACACAAAAAGAAGCCAGGCAGTATACCATACAAATTGCCCCCAATAGGGATTGGAGAAGATGATCCCAAAGTCACAGTAACCTTCACATTTGAAGAAAACAACCCAAGTGAGCAGGTGTAAATACAGAAAATTGAAAGAGGAAGACTCTTACTTAATCCTCAAAGCCCACCTGAAGACCACCACCGAGAGGTGGGGAGTATTATAATGAGTTCTGGGAAATAATATGAATGTATTAACCATTCACAGGAACACTCCCTCTCAGATCCAGGAGGAAACTGTATAAATATGCACATGAGAAATGTAAAGACATGTAGGTGTCTTGGGAATGATTCCCCCTGCGTCCAGTGCTGCAATAAAGCATACTTAGAAAAATCTCTTCAAAGTTTTTCTATTAATTTTCCTTAGATCAACACTATGAGGTTGGAGGAGACGGGCTATAATAAGTGATAATGGACACAACCTGTGATAAGAAAATCTTGTTAGATTTAGGGGAGGTGGAAACAAAAATCCCACCCAAAAAAAAAAAAAAAAAAAAAAAAAAAAAATCAGTGAGGACAAGAAGTTACAACAAGAACCCAGAGAAGGGGCAAACACACAGACAGAAAGATTAAAGAAAACAAAGAAACCAGGGCCACAGAATATGGTGTAGTTTGGCTTTGTTAAGTAGGAGATGTCCAAGAGGGAAAGGGAGAACTGAGGAATGACTACAGATGAAGGCATCTGCTGCAAACAGGGCTGGTCCATGGATCTGGGATTCTGGGAAACTAGATTAAGAAACTCAAACCATGAAACACTTCAGATTTTATGGAAACTTTTTACCCTCAAAGCATTTTGTGACCTATCCCTTCAAATTAACATACCCATTTTAGCCCTGAATTTCAGTTCTCATATCTTTCAAAAAAACAACAGATTTAAATCTGTTTCTAGCAAGACGACTCCGGAAGAGTTCAATACTAAGTTCTTTCAAGACTAAAGAAAAAATAGATCTAGTAGTTTCTCTTGAAGAAGCAGTAAAAATATCACACCCTGCCCCCTGGAGAAAATAAACACACAAACAAACATATATATGTGTGTGTGTGTACATTCACAAAGACAACTATCATTTATGTTACACTTGCCAAACAGTATTCATTAAAAGCAACCTACAAGATATAATTATTTAGTAACTGTGCAAACAGCTATCAGAATTAAGTTAGATTTCCTTTCATCTGGCAACTATATTATTAAAGATATATAAAAGAGGGAAGATTTTTCTAAAGTATTTAAGGCAACTTCTGTGTTGGAAGCTTACTGAAGACTCTTCCAGACAACCACAGCCTTTTTTTTTATCCACAGTGGCCAGACTGTGTGGAAAAAGCAGCACCAGTATAAGTGACAGATGAACACAGAAAGAAAAGAGGCATGAAGAAAACAGTAAGTTAAGCAAAGTTGAATAATAATCCTTCACTGCTTGGCAGCTCTTGAGGTTTATTTCACAAATTTAGAAAACAGGTGTATGACTACAGCAAGTCCTTGCTTACCAGTAAATTCCCTCTAAATCAGTTACTGTATCATTTACTGGACTACACACAAAACACTGCATGTTCCCTTTTCTCATTATGAGCACATTATGCTGGAATTTATGACCAAGAATGCTATCCCTGAGAACAACCTCTTTGTAGAGAAATCAAGCAGATGTTTGTTTGGACAAAGTTATTTTTATTGCACCAGTCCGTGGGCATTTGCCACAAGTCTTACTTTATTTAGCTACTATCTTTTTCACCTGTTTTACAGAAGCACAGAGAGTCACCTATTGTGTTAGGCATTTACCATAATGCTACAATTAATTGTGTACTTGGAGCAAAGATATGATATGGCTGCCATAGAAAGTCCTAAACAAACACCCAGGCAGCAAAAAAATCATTCACTTTCAGGTAACATTTCAATATGCCTGTTGCACTTGCAATTGGTAAGTATTGCTTTTATCTTTAAATAGCACTTGATGATATCTGGACAGGCTGGGGAGCTGGGCAAAGGTGAACCTCATGAAGTTCGGCAAGGACAAATGCAGAAGTCTTGCATCTGGGGAGCGATAACACCAGGCACCAGTACAGACATTGCCCTGCAGGAAATCAGCTCCGTGGAAAAAGACCTTGGAGTCCTAGTGGACAGCAAGTTATCCACGGAACAGCAATGTGCCCTTGTGGCCAAGACGGCCAATGGCATCCTGGGGTGCATTAAGAAAAGTGTGTCCAGCAGATCTAGGGAGGTTCTCCCCCACCTCTACTCCACCCTACTGAGATCACTCCTGGAACAGTGGGTCCAGTTTTGGGCTCCCAAATTCAAGACAGGGATCTGCTGGAGAGAGTTCAATGGCGAGCTACGAGGATGATGAACTGGAACAACTATCCTATGAAGAAAGACAGAGAGCTGGAGCTGTTTGGTCTTGAGAAGGCTGAGAGGGGATCTTACTAACGTCTATAGGTATCTGGCAGTGGGTGTCAAGATGAAGGTGCCAGTCACTTTTTGGTAGTGCCCAGTGATAGGACAAGGAACAGCAGGTATAAGCTACAACTCAGGAGGTTCCACCTCAATGTGGTTGTGGAGTTTCCTCCTCTGGAGACTTTCAAAACCTACTTGGATGTGTTCCTGTACAGCCTGCCCTAGATGATCCTGCTCTGGCAGGGAGGTTGGACTCAATGACCTCTGGAGGTCCTCTCCAACCCCTAACATTCTGTGAGTCTATGAAAGGGTTTTTGGTTTTTTGAGTTTTTTTTTAATTTATTTTTTGTTTTAAGGGTTTTTTTTTAAGATAGGCAACATAAGATGGGATCTGTCAGCCTAAAATCAGCAACTCAGAAAGTAGTGACAAAAGCCAGGCAGTCTCCACATAGTTCTACTGTCTGCCTAACTAAAGCACATAGCTGCATTTGTATAATTCTAGCACACACAGATGGCATCATCTACCACAAACATGTGCAGTCTGAGTGAAAATTAAGTCAGTCTTTGCATTCTCACCTACTATTATTTAATGCAGAGTAATTATTTTATAACTTACACAGTGTGACTGATATCATTCAGTTGATTATTCTCATCCTCAAGTGCAGGACTAAAAGGTTCACATCGTTTCCATCCATCTTCTGTTTTAACCCATCTCCATCCAGGGGATCTCCAGTCTTGGCCCAAAAATGGCATGGTTTCTCTATAAGCAGCAAGAAGATTGTTTGTTCATTTAATTAAGAGAAGTTGCACAACTTCTTGTCATTACTTCAATTTTCTCTTTAACCTAAAAAAAAAAAAAAAAATTACATTAAGCAAAGAAAGTTCTTTGTAAAGCATCCTTTGGTTTCCCAAATGCATTTTTGACCTCATAACCTCCTCCTTTTCTTTCAGCATTTATCAGATCAAGGTAGGTTTCCTTGTTCTTTAGACAACAAGGAAAAGAATTGTGGTAGTCCAGGAAAGAGATGATACCAAAACAATCAAAATTGTATCTTGTGTAATCTGCTCCACCTTGATCAAACAGATTAGTAATTCTGAAACATGACTAATAAATGGTTCTTAAAGATTTTGAAAGCCCACAAATTCTAAGACTACAAATGCTGAGTTTGTGTTACACTGTATAGTTGGGTTTCTGTAAAGGAATTTATTTTCCCACTGCCCACACTAGGCTATTAACCAGATACCAGGACAAATGGAGACTACCAGACAGTGGGACTCAGCAATATAGTTTAGTGGTCATGTTAGTGTTGGTCTGGCAGTTGGACTTGACCTTGGAGATCTTTTCCAACCGTAACCCTTCCAGGATTCCATAGTCATGGTGAAGGGTCTCCTGAAATTCCTACAAATAGATGCAGGTTATCACAGGCATATCACTTCAACGGTGTTCTTTTTTTTTTCCTTTTCAAATAGGAGATTCACTTCTGACACATTAAATAAGAATTTGGAAAAAGTGGTTTTCTATATGTTGAAAACTCTGGCCTCACTAGTTTCTGCCCTTTTCTCATTCACACATATTGATCTTATTGTAACCAGAGATTTCAGATGCTTCTCAGTGCAGCACTGCACTACACAATCCCTGTGGCTTCCAGACCAGAGCTTGGTTTCAAAGAGTTTCAGCATATATTATGGACTATATGAGCAGCTGTTTACCTGTTAAAACTTCCACCATAACAAAAGATGAGCTCCCTAGATTTGAATTTTGTGCAACAATGCAGAGAAACGGTTTTAAAAGCAAAAAACAACTGCAAAAGAAATGTGGTCAATAGTTAACAAGTGTTTAAGACAAGACATTGATCACATCTTTTTCCTAAAAATAAGCAACAAGAGTTCTTCTCTTTACGTCTCACACATCTCTCCCTCAGGAGAGGCAGAAAAAGGACTGAGGAGACAAAAACTACCAGAAAGAAGCACAGGAGCAACATGTACGGTAGTTTAGTACAGCTTGAGATTACAGCAACTGCTCCAGCCATCCCTACACTTGTAAGGAAAGGGAGTTCTTCTTCCCATGAGGTACAGAACTCACTACATGAGAAACAAATCACTGCAAAACCATTCAGAATTGTAGGAAGTCACCCTATTATTTTGCCACTGTACTGGAGAGCTCTTCTGTTTAAATCTCTCTATACTTAAGGTTCTCATTTCCTAACAATCCAACAGTACACCCATGTCTTCCTTTAGTGTGCTAACAAAATCTCTTGGGCAACTCAACTTTCATTACAAACTGCTTCTTTACACTCGTTACAGGCAGACTACTTCTGGACTACCTTCTTCTAGGAGTTAGCCTAGCCAACTTCTGTGACTCAGAGGCCAGAGTCTGCCTACAATTCTACCCCACCCCATGACGTTTTCCTATCAAATGACTGTCTTAAATAAAATCTCAAACTTCCGCAGGACCATGATTCATCAGTTAGCTTTTCTCTTGACCACCCCTATTCTGATTGTCATTTCCCAAACAACAATTTTAGTGTATCCAGGCCATGCAATTCTCAGATCCCAACAGGCATACAGGCTCCTCCTCTCCAACTGAGCTGCCCACTCCTGCCTTTTTCCTTCCAGCCCGCCACGGTTCCAGTCCTTACGTGTCCCAATTCTCCCATCATCATGTAGCCTGCTGATACTTCAACACCTCATCCTTCCAGACACCCCCATCCACCCCGTCAAGTCCACCCACGCTGCTCCTCATTCCTGACCCCAGCCCCATGCGCCCATCCTGACCCCAGCACATTAGCCGAAATCATTCCAGCTCCATACGGTCCTAAACCTCGGTCGCAAACCCCACAAGTAATTCCGCCCACACTCAGCACCAAACCCCAGGGCCTGTCGGTCCTCACGTATACCGTGCCAACATCCTTCGCCTCCCCACCTGCACACCCGGGCCCTCAAGGCCCCACTTCCAGCGAAGCCGTCCCGGCTGCACTCACCTCACACCAGCACCAGTGCCGCACCCGGCCCGTGTCGCCGGGCTATTGCCGGAAGTAACACGGGGCCGTGCTCCCCACACCCCCCGCCTCGCTGATTGGCCGCCGCTCTTGTTGCTACCCGGCAGCGCCTTTCTCCATTGGCGGGAGGGGGCTGTGAAGTCAGCGGCAAGCGCGTCACGTGAGGAGGAGCGATGCGCACGTGTCAATGTTTTGGTCGGGCGGGGGCGGGGCTGGGCCTCCCCATGCTCCTCAGCTGCCGCTCCGCAGGCCCTGGCTGCGTGGTGTTAACTTGGGCGCTGAGGTGCGCGAGTAGGAAGTGCTGGCGTCGGCGTGTGGCCGGGAACGGCGTGGGTTTGCCTCGGTAATGGTCCTCGGGGAAAATCAAATTGTGCTGCCTGCTCACTCTTTGCTGCAGTCCATGGAATGGTTTGGGTTGGAAGGGAGTTAAAAGGTCACCTAACCCACCGCCGGTGCAGTCAGCAGGAACATCTTCATCTAGCTCGGGTTGCTCAGAGCCCCGTCCAAACTGGAACGTTTACACTGATGGGGTGTCTACCACCTCTCTGGGCAAACCGGACCAGTCTCTCACCGCTCTGAGTGTAAAACCTTTCTTCCTTAGATCTAGTCTAAATCTAAACCGACCCCTTAATTGTTTAAAACCATCACCCTTGTCTCGTTGCAACATGCCCTGCTAAAAGGTCTTGTCTTTAAGAACTGAAAGGCTGTAAAAACGTCTCCCCAGAGCCTTTTGTAGTATGAACAACCCTGGTTCTCTCAGCCTTTCTTCATTGGAAAGGTGGTGTGGCCCTCTGGTCATTTTCATCACCCTGTTCAGGACGTGCTCCAACAGATTCATGTCTTGGTTGTGCTGAAGGCTCAGAATGGCACACAGTAATCCAGATGCAGTCTCACCAGAATGGAGTAGAAGTAGCGGAAACACCTCCCTCAACCTTAATTGTCTGTGTTCAGCTGGATTCACAGACTCACAGAATCTTTTTATTTTAGTTGGAAAAGACCTTTGAAATCATCATGTCAAACTGCCAACCCAACACCACCATGTCCATTAAACCGGATCTCAAAGTGCCATGTCTACACATTGTTTGGATATCTCCGGAGACAGTGACTCCACCACCTCCTTGGACCACGCTTTCAGTAAAGAAATTTTGCCTAATATCCAATCTAAACCTCCCATGATGCAACTTTCATCTTGTCCTAAAATTCAACAGTTCTTAGATTTCTGCTTGGAGGATGTACCACATGCCACAACACTGAGTGAGAAGGGAAATTAGTGGGAAATCTAAGTTTCTCAGATATCAAGTTTTCATAGGTGGTATAAAAACAAGCAGTGGGAGGAAGACACAAATTCTGGGCTGCCTTGAGGAGAGCAGGGGGAATTCTGGTGCCTGGGAGCAGCTGGTGAGTGTGGGTCAGTCACTGTCTTGGCCACTTACCTGCCTAGACAGGACCATTGTTTTTTTTTTTTTGTTTGTTTGTTTTGGTTTGTTTTGTTTTTGGTTGGCTTAGAAGTGTTACATGAAGCTTATTATTATCATTTGGCTTATTTTTGCAAAAGAAAAAAACTTGGAAGGAATGGGAGACAAATCTGTAGGAAGTGAAGCTTATGGAATTTCTTGTTTCTTAAAGCTTTAAATAATGAATGAATAATTGCATGAAAATTCAGCTTTTCTTAAAAACTAGTAATTGTATGAATGTCAAGAAAGATATAAAAAGAGAAAGGAGCTAAAAATAAAGTCATGTTTTAAAACATTGTAATTGGTTTAGATTCTAAGACTGAGAAATTTGTTTTAAAGTATTTTTTTATGTGTAGTGCATGTCTATTTAAAAAATGGACAGAAGAAAATGTTCATTTTAGGGAGATTCGGAATATGAAAATAAGCGAATGTGGAAACTTTTAAGACTGTTGCAATCAATAGTGAGCAGCTCAAACAGTTATTGAGTAATTTAATAATGATTGACGCTATTCTGTGTCAGGCATTCTTCATAACTTTCTATGTAAGTTTTTCTGTTCTGGTGTCACAGTCCTCAACTGGACCTTCTCTCTTATGTTTTATTTAATAATAAAGCAATTTAAAGCTTTGCAGTGGAAACTGAATGAATCAGTGTACGATGTGACTGTGCTGCTTCTGCTTCTTTCAGAAGGATGTGAAGATTCCATTAAGCCCAAACAGTCTCCTGTTTTGTAATTGCAGTGATAGCAGGTCCATGTGAGCAATGAGTACTACAGATGAGACACTCTAGATCATTGCCACATTAACATGAAATTAGGAGACTTAAATGAAATGGCGAATTCCATCTCCCCAATTGCTTTCCTATTAAATTACTTAATGACAATTACTATTTAATGAGCCACAGAAAAGGTGAATTCTCTAGATGAGTTTTCACTGATGGAAAGCCAGGCTGGTTTGCTTTTGAGTTACTTTGCTTTTATGAGCTGAGATGCATGCTTAAAAGCAAAATAAATGGTGTTGTTTAGGATGGCTTAAATTAACCTCATGGAGGAAGTGAAGCAACTTTTCATTGGTATTCATATTTCCTGCACTGCTTCATTTGCATCACATATAATCTTTTCTTTTTTTTTTTTTTTTTTGTTTTTTTGAAAATCACCTGTGAGGGCTGTGATAGATGCAAATGATTTTGTTTCCATTGGGAGAGTAATTTTCATTTTGCTGAGTAATCTCTGTGTGTACTTCAGGAGTGGAATAGCCTGATTCAGTTACTAAGCAACATGTAATGCTAACAGAAAGAAATTGGAAAGTGATGCAGCAGCAATAAAATCATTAGGCAGCAGAAAGGAGCTCATGACAATAATGAAGACAGAAGTCATAGTATTTTATAAGTAAAACAAAATGGGAAAAGGACATGTAATCTAATTTTCCCAAAGAGTCAGTTGCCTATAGTTTAATTTTTCAGGAAAGCTGCCAACCTGTAAAGAAAAAAATTAAATCAAAGCTTGGACAAAAGCCTCATTGTCCTGAAAATTACTTAATGTGTGATTTCCAGTCACACAGTTATTCAGAAGTTCATTTTGAAATTTGCCTCATTGTTTTCTAGATCTTTGTCATCAGTACTACCAAAACAAGAGGTCATGCAGCTGGTCTTCTTTCATTGCTTCTGTTACTCCCTCCAAATTATGAAAATATAAATTTTTGAGTGTGTTAGGACAACTATAGATACACAAGAGAGCATCCTCCTTCCTGAAGTTGTAGCTGTTCTCAGGACCGACTCAGAAGTGGTGCAGCCAAGGATAGCCCTTTCCCCTTGGGAACAGTGGAGAAAGTCTCCCAGCTGTGCTGTGTGGATCCAACCTGACCTGGCCTGACCTGCTGAGCTGGATCCTGAGCTAGACTTACCTGTAAGTTGACTTTCTGCCTTGACCTTGGGCCAGCCTTGCCACTTGCCTGAGATCTGGACACTTAGTTGAATAGCATTCCTCTCACCTCCCCAGTCTGCAGAGATGGAATGTCATCAGACAAATTGCTCTCCATAGACCATGGGGAATGGGAAGCCTCTATGAAAATAAACATCTTATGTGAGTCTCATGAAAAAAATGAATTCATGGATATACAATAGGATGTAGAATTTTATCATATAATAACTTACTGAAAAATACAGTTTTGGTTAAACTCCAGAGAAACAATCTGAAAACCAGCATGTACCATGTCTTGAAGTAAATCTTTAATTGAAAGCACTGAGACACCAAAAGAAATCACACTGTTTGATCAGTGACAGGTTGGATACTGCAGTTAACACATTCCCAGTGGGGAAAATGTGAGGTCCAAACTGATTTTTGGAAAATAAATTTTTATTTTTCAAAATATATAAGCTTTGCCTATATATGAAAGACATAACTAAGAAATGAAATTATCTGGTTTAGGAATTTGCTGTATGGGATGGTATTTCATGGCAGTCCAAGCTGTAAATTTTGGTAAGAAATTACTTATAAAAGTGAGGTTCATGGTTTTATACTAATGAAGGATGGGGAGAGATTTTCTAACCTTCTGCTTGAAACCTTTAATCAGAAAAAAAAAATTTTAGAATAAGACTTCTTGTATTGTTAATAACCACCTATTTTCACCATACTTCTATGCATCCTTACAAACAGTAGATATTTTTGGATCAGTGGTCTCAGATATGTTCATAAGAGAAAGCGATTGCTGTGGCAATAGCTAGGGACATACAGCTAGGGACATACTGTGGAACAATAAAATGGATTGAAACTGAAGACAATGTTATTAAAATAGATGGAAAAAAATCTGTAAATTAGAAGATATGTAACTGTTTAGGAGAGAGAATCTCTTTGCTCTTCCTTCTTTCTGTCAACTTTTCCCATAGGAAGAATTTGAACAAAGAAATCTAATTAATTTTAAAGAGAAGCTTAATCAGTATATGAAGGGGACTATATGATGCAGTTGAATCTATCTGTAGGGACCTGAATGAAAATTGCTAGAGGTATCAGGAAAGTTAAGAAAAGTATTAAATTATTAATCTGCTGTTCTACAATGTGATCTATACTGACGTTTACTAAAATGCTCACCTAAAGGAGGTGGCTAACAGAACTGCTATCTGCAAAAGATGGGTTTCCAGAGAAAGAGATATAGAAAATAAGGGATTTCCAGAGAAAAAAGAAAGATAGGTAGAAAGTATTTAGGAAAATTACATATTTATCAGTTTGGCTGAACCTGACAAATTGGGTTACTTATTAAGTAATCTTAAAGATATTAGCAGTTATGTAGAAACTGTAGGGGGGATTGGAGAGGTAGAGCAGAACTGCAAAAGGGCAAATACAGTGTGCATTAAAAAAAAAAGAGAAAGGAGATTTAAACTTGTAAGTGTAACTTCTGGTGGGATAGTCTGTTAGTCTGTTACTAACACATCTTTAGTGAGCTGGAATATGGAGCAAAGTGATATATGATATATTGGTAGCTGATACGAAATTGAGAGAATCTCTAAGAATCTGGAAAGATATACTAAGAATTAAAAATGACCTTGAAGAAATGGTCTGAAAAACCAGCGAAATTCCCTGCAGACTTTCATTCATGTATCTACTCATAATTACAGTGTCTGTCCATAGTGTGCTTCTATCTCATCGGTGATATAACTGCTATTTAATGGAACTGCATAAAGCCAAACGAAATTACTATTGCTATCAGTAACTGCCTTAACAGCACCAGCTATATCTGATCTAACAGTAACATTATTTAGATAAACCTGAGCAACTGGGAAATAAAAAAGAAAGCCTTTGGAAAAAAAAGAGAAAATTGTGAACTTTACTTAGCTTTTGCTTATTCAAGTGAAGCACCCTTAAATAATAGTTGTGGTGGTCAACTTATGTTATCTTGCTTAAGGTAGTGTGAGAACAGAATCAGGGTAATTTATCAAAATTGTAATGGAAGCCAGAAAACACATTTCATCTGTATGAAATGCAGAGTCCTGATATAAAGTAATTCAAGGTTAAAAAAAATGTATTCTTGGTTTACACACTCAGTTACTGCACTTTAGCTCAGTGGTGTCAGAAAAATATAGTGCTGGGTTCCTAAATGTACTGCTTCACATTTTCTTTCTGAAGTGAACTGCAGATACATAGTAAAGAAAGACAAAAGGTCTTATACAATAAAAAAATGTCATTAAAGACGCTCAAAGTCGGTTTGCTTCCACTGACATAGCAGGCTGCAGAGTAACTTCTAAAACAATTTCATACTTCAGCTGCTTTGATATAAGATGCCTGTGTTACTGTTCAAAACTAGAAGGTCTCCCACTCTTACTGGGAAATTTTCTCTAGTAAATTTTGTGTGTTGAATTGAATAGCTTCATTTCTTGAGGTTTTGGTAGTTTTCAGTTTCCATGTCTGACGTCCTTGAGAAGAGGAGGCTGCAATGAGGTAGGGGCACAAAGAAGAAGGGGAGATGATGAAGTGAAAATTATTTCTGTAGAGGTAGGCACCAGAATTGGGGTTTTGGGATAATGCCATGTTGAGCACTGGAGCATTGTAAATTCTGCTGGCAAGTGTGTCTGCTCCTGTGGGATGCAGGCTTTGCCCTGATGCTCATTTTTCATGACAGATAGAGCACTATGGCTTATGACTATTACCTCATTTTAAGATCCAAAACAAGAAGAAAATTGTCTGACTTTTTGACAAGAAGTGATGTTTTAGCAGCTTTGGGGCATTGAGTCATTGTAGACGTTTGTGTATCAGATTGGATTTTAATGGCTGCTTTCTTCAAGATGTGTTATGGCTACCATTAATAGTGGCAGATAAATGGATAGACACATTTCATGCTTTCATCCCTTTCAGGTGTCCTGTAATGACTTTAAAGCCTCACATTTTCACTGTCTGAGGAGGTTCTGAGTTACGATAGCTTTCTTCAAAAAGCCATTGTTCTGCGATTGTAAATAAGATATTTTGGGTGTTCTAGAGTTTCTAATTGAAATAAAGCTCCATATTTTCTGGAGCAGAGATTCCCAACTTTGATTCCTTTTCCTCACGTTTGATTAACAGTCATTGACACACAGTTGTGAATGAGGATTCACTATCTGATGTCTGTAGCCTCAGATTTTACTGTAGATGAATAGTCAAACAATTAGAAATTTATAAATTTCAAAATGGAAAGGTGCAGAAATGGCATCTTCATTATTCTTCTGTTTCTTTTTTTTTCTAATCAAGGGTAAAAGTGTCATATTTTCCTATGTGTGATGGTTTGGGAGTTCCCCGCCCCCCACACTTTGTAAAATCACCCAGAATAGACTCAGCCAGCTGGAAGTTAAGGAATGAAGCTCTATTTACAGCTTAGCACAATATACAAGCAGATATATACACGATATACAGGAATATTTACAGAAATATACAAGGTAAAGGTAATACAGAAACACAACACCCCTTCCAGAAATCGGAGTCCCCAGGAGGGGCTCCCAACCACCCTTCCACCTTCTCCCCACCCCTCTACCTTACCCCAGGGTTTGGCTTACGCGCAAGGTGAGTTTGGAGGATTGGCCAGGGGGGTTAGAAGTAGAGTGGTTAGTTAAGTTAGCAGAGAGGTCCAGACCAAAACAGCTAGAAAGCCCAAGACTCTCCGGGAGAGCGTCTTATCTATGTTTGTGCAAGCCTATGAATGAAGTAGACATCACCATTGTTTTCTTTTCACAGCCTATAATATAATTTTCTCCATTAAAAATATTCCAATTAGCCTCAAACCAGCACACTATGTAGTTGCTCTTTCAGACTCAACATTCACATCCTGACTGTTTGAAATTCTGCCACTTTTGTTTTTGCATGTGATTTATACAGAAGCAACTTCAGATATGCAGCTACAGTTGTAAACTTTGGAAATAAATTCGGTACCAGTCTAGAACTGAACAGCCAGGAAAGATCTGCACAAATTCCTGGTTTATTTTCTTGATGGTTCTATTTTTTTTTCTTGTTTTGTCTTATAAGAAGCATTTTATTCAGAACCACATGCAGATATCTGCATAGGTCTTGGGACTATTCTACTACACAAAGCAGAACTTCCTGACAGTTTGTTTTTCCAGTTCCCAGCAAGGTTTAGAACTATTAATTCTTAATTTACATTTCTTCATGTGTTTATTGGAAACTTTGATTATGATTTTATACATATCTTAAATATGAAATCTATGAAAAGAGATAGGAGTTTTAAGGAAACATTTAAAGGTCTTTTTCATAGCGTATTTTGATGGAAAGAAGAGGATTATAATTAAACCAAACATAATTATTTTCAAAAGCACATAGGGCTGGAAAATATGCAGATTTTGTTCATTCATTATTTGAGCACAAGCAATATGTGAAGAATTAAATCATTAAAAAAACCTATTAAGATAAAATTGACTCATTAACACCCATATTAGACTGGAGAAACAACAGGGAAGTGAGCAATACATCTTTAGCGTTGGAAATTTGTGCTAGCAAATGCCAATAAACAGTGTGAATAGCCTTGCTGATACCATTGGGAATGCTATTTAGACTGACATTTCATAGCTAGGTGTATAGTTATCCCACCATCTAGAGGCAGGAATCACGTATTCTTCTCCTGTAAGCACCCTAGTTAAAGGAACATAACATTTACTGCAGCGATGATCACCTATGTGTACCCGAAAGATAAATAAATATCTTTAAAACTCTCAGAATAGAAAATGAACATTTCCTTATTTCCTTCTCCGTGCCCCCCACCCCCTTCCTTTTCTTTTGCTTCTTTCTTCCTACCCTGACTTTATAGGTTTCAGACAGTGTATGTCTCACACTGCCCCTTAGTAACAAACCAAGGGACTTGTATACATGCAGCAGACATCTGTGGGCTGGTAGCCTGTCTCCTATCAGCTGGTTTCTGGGTTCTGTGAAGACTTTTGTTCTTCCCAGTTGTGACCTGAGAAGAAGGATATCATGAACCAGTATTGGCTACCCTGAACCAGTATTGGCTACCCTGGACCAGTATTGGCTGCCCTGGACCAGTACTGCCAGACTGCAGTCATTGTCTGCCCTTTTGAGTATGTGATGTTTCGCATTGAGGTTATCCTAGAGACCCTTTGAGAAAACAAAATAGTACCCAACAACTGCTTCCACACCATCATATTAAACATCTAGAAAATTAATTTTAGGGTAAAATAACATTCTTATACATATGACATAACCTAACAGGTGTCTCAGGTCTCACCAGAAAGATCTTTGGTGTATGCCTCTTAGTATGCCCCAGAGGAAATTTTGAGTATGCACAGTGTTTAAAGCACCCCACAGGATGCATTATCCACAGTGTGGATCTGACACTGTGCCAGTTCTGGATCCTCCAGCTGCTCTTGTCTAAAGGTGAGCAGAAGAAGAACTCCCAAGAATCCTTCATAGAAAACAACCACAATACAGGTTGTGCGTGAGTGCGGTATGTAGATCAAGTGTCTCTAATGTTTGACATTCCCAAAACTGAAGAATTCATGTAATGGGGAAAGTTAGCAGGTCACTCATTATCACTAGCAATAAGTCTTTGGGATAAACTGAAATTTGAAGAAGTCTAAAAGGTACAGTAAAGATGTACTCAATTTATTTAAAGAAATTGCTCACTTGTTTAAAGATGTCTCAGTCAGATCTTTTATATTCTGTGGTTGTTGTAAAGGTCCAGTTCTGTGATGCCAGCAGTTGTGGAACTACTGAAGCTGAAAGAAATTTTACCTAGGTAATACTAGCAGGATCGCACCCCATAGAATTCTGTTCTGTGGAATCTTTATTACATGGAAATCAATATGCTTGTACTGCATCATTGTACTAATAATTAATTGCTGTTGTTAACCTCTAGCCATATATTAATTATTCATCTTTGAGAGGATGCAGTAGGTACTTATTGATCATTACAAGTTAGCACATCATTCTGATTTACCTCTCTGAAAGATACTACAATTTGTTGTTGCTAGATTAAAAAGTTAATCGCTTTCCTGTGTGCATTTATATTAGGGAGATAATTTCCTGATTAAATTTGCTGACAGTTTTAAAATGTAAATGATGCCATGTACTATTTTGGTGTCTCTACTTTATAGCAGTTATATTTTATTCATTTAATTAAATAAAGAATGTAAGGGAAGAAGTAATTTATAACTTAGATACTTGATCTTTCAGCTCCAAAGCTGGGATCTGTACAAAATGTGCTTGGCATAGTAAAGGTAAGAAAGGGAAAAGTGGTCTTTCATCCTTTAAAGCTGGACTGAACTCTTACAGTGACAGATGAATTTTCTTCTAGATATAACTACCATTTTGGGTGCTTATTCCTTTAGTAGTCACTTCTAAGCCTGTTATGGAAGTTACCTGATTTAGGGAGTGTTAATCTCATGACTGCAACTAGAGTAAAGTGGTGCTGCGGAGATTACATCTGAGAGATGAACCGGACTCAGTAACTTCAGTCACTATTTGGCAGGGTGAAGACTGGCATTAAGATGCTGTTGTATAAGAAGTTAAGTAGGAGCTGTATCACATCTTGAATACAGGCTGTTCTATTCCATAACATCATGGTCCTGTCATACTGGCACATCTATTTGCCAATATATTTGCACATGCAGTCAGTGGAAGCCCCACAATATGGAGCTCAGCACTTGTGGATACGCATATGAGACTTAGGCTGTGTACTTTTAAAAAGCACATCTTTAAAAATGTGCTTTTTAAAAATAGCTCCTGTCTACGCAGTGCAGCTTTGGTCACATCCCAAGCCTCTTGCAGCAGGTGCACGTCTAGAACATCCATCTCTTAGTACTATTCATGGGATCACAGGAAATAAATCACTACTGACAACTCTGTCTTAAGTCCAGTGCATTGTCCATGGGGATGCTTGGGGGCAGTTTCCATCCATAATTATGCTCTAACTGATGTGTCAGCATGGCTAGTAATGTGTTGTGGTTTTCATCTGACCTGGTTCAAAACCTTGTACTTGCAATGTGCTGTTCTAGAAGACTTCTTCAGTGCTGAGGGAGCTGAATCACCTGCACATTTGCTCACGATACAAATCCAGAACTTGATAGAAACTTCCTGTGCATGAAGAAGGAGGAGTGAGATAGGTGCTATTGTGCTCTGTATTGGTTTAGATTATTGGTATTATTGTGTTGGTTTAGACTCTGTAGTGGTGTAAGGACACTACCTGATATTTGTGGTGAGAAGAGTGATAGCAAGTTCATTATAGACATACAGAGATAAAGAGATAAAGATAGAATCTTTCAAATCTGTCCCAGTCTGAAAGATTTATTTTATTTTCATGTCAGAAAAGTTACTGAATTAAAGCCAATTTGAAATTACTTACCCTTATTTGAGACCATCCATTTAATGTAATGCAGCATCACCCACTGATACGACTTCTTTATGCCTTTTTTTTTTTTAATAGTTTTCTGCAGTATGTACATGCCTTGAGCATGAAGTAACACCAGGATGTAGATGTTAGCAAAACCTTCGCAGCTTCCAACACTGCAACAACGTAATGGTTCCGGCAAACTGGTAGTTCTGGTGGTGGTAGAAACAGTCTGATGAATTCTAGTAGCAGCAGTAGTAGCAGCAGCAGTTCAATGGCTGCAAAGCACTGAGTTCAGGGGATCCAAATGCATTAGGCAAGTGCTGTATACTTTCAGTAATCTATCATAGCACAATTTATCATGCATCTCCTTTTCCTTGGATGAAATTGCCTTCTCGCAACATCAGCACAAATATTTGGAAGATAGAGAAACATATGGCTTGCAGTACTTCACTGACAAATTGCTTCAGCAGAAAGCATGCCTTTTCATTTACCTTCTCAGTCAATGCTTAGAGTTAATCACAGCAACTAAGTGCCACTGCTGTGCCATATGGAAGCAGAGCTAACTGTGTTAACAGAAATTTAAACACATAGGGAGATTCACAGGAGTTATGAGACCTAGGAGTGCATATGTAATAGACATGAACACTTGACATTAAAAAAAAAAGAGGGAAAAGTTCCATATTTCTTGAATCTTAAGCTTTTCAAAATATTCTCTTTTGGCTTAAGCTTTCACCTCATGTGCTCCTTCATGTATCACTGAGCTCCAGAAATTTTAGATACTGCACAGAGCAGGCAGCAGTAAACTGAGAACGCAGTCCTGATCTCACTGAAATCAGTGGCAAGACTCCAGTGCATCAGAGTGAGCCAAAATGTCTCTTTTAATGTAGATTCAATCATATGAAAAAAATTGGCTTAAATAAAACCAAAAATCCTTCCTGCTTTCTTTACAAATATTACAGGGAAATGCTACAGCTAGATTTTTATTCTCTGGTTACTTGCCATTATGATGAATTTTTGGGTTGTACTGTGCTTTGGGGTTCCAGGTCTGAAGAGATTGTGTTGGCAGCTTTGCTGTATCTTCTCTTTAATCAATTATGGAATCAAATTATCCTTCCTTTTCCAGTATTCTGTAGATCTCTCTTGAAATGATTAGAAAAGATTTAGAGGATACTATATGCCCTCAGTGAGCACATAACTTGAAAATCTCATTACTACTCATGAGGAATATTCAGAGAAGGGTTATTTAAATGACAGGCTTAAGTCCAAATTTGGAGACTTAGAAATTCTTCCCAGACATCATGAGAGTGAGTTAAAGTAGGATTCTCCTCATCTGACTTTAGCTGTCTCAGTCTGGTTTAGGTATCTCCGCCAGATCTTGCTACTTGATAGTGAATCTGTGCTTGGGGGGGAGGAAGGGTGAAGTAGGCAATTTTAAGGCACATTAGTTATTTGACCTGTTTTACACTCATTCTTTAGGATGAGATTACTTGTTCCCTGGGAGTGCCTATGTCTTTCCAATGACTGGAAATGGAACCTAAAAGGTAAATGTCTACACTGTAAAATGTCTAGTTAGGTGAGATTCACTCCCTCTGTGATCACCTTTCATTTTCCTGCAGGATATCGCATATTCCTTCCAGCTTTGGGGGCACATTTTCAGTTCCCACTGTAGTTCCAAACTGCTATACTACAAGTAAGTGGCCCACCATAATGGAAATCAAAGCACTGATTCCCATTAGCTGACCTTAGAGAAGTTGTGTAGTAGACATGGTACAAGCTGGGTGGTCTTTACTGCAAATGGTCAGTAAGGTGACTAGAATGGATACAGAAGAGAATCAGACTGTTTTAAAGATCAGTGGAGACTTACAAATATGTGCTTAACCTCATGAAAGGTGAAAACTAGGACTTTAAATACACCACTGTTTTTTGACACTAGATGGCAACAGTATACATTAGAAATAGTGGATTCTCAAACAGTAAAAATAAACATTACTCAAGGAATTGAATGATAAATTTTGCATGAAATTAGAAAAAAAAAAACCCAGCATGTTTAGAGTACATATGTTTCTGCTATCAAGATATAAAACCCAGAGAAACTCATCTAAATCTAATAGAAAAGCTTATAATTACTGTGAGTTAGAATCTACCCTCCTACAAAAGAATATTTATTAGCGGTTCATCAGTCTAAAGAGAGACTGAATGTAGCTCTTACTGACTGGATAATTACAGTGGATCTGAAGGTCAAAAACTCCACTCCTTTGGTCCCCAACTTCCTAAACAGGTCAATGCGTGCATAGAGCTTGAGAGCAGTTTTGGTTTATGATCAGATACATTTGCAGAATTTAGGAATCAAATTTTAATTTCCAGCTGTACAAAAGAATAACAGAGACTCTATGCCATATGACTCATTTAATTGAAAAAGAAAAAGCCTGAAAGACTGCAGAGAAATGAAATCGTGGTGGTAGTTTGGGAGGAGAGACCACAGCTGTACTTCTCTTTTCACAATGCTCTAAACCTGCTAGTTTGGTTGGTGTCATTAGCCAGTGCAGAAAAGCAAAACAATGTGATTTTTTTTTTTTTTTAATGCTGACAACTCCTTTTTCTTTCCTTATGTACTAGAGATACTATGTTGGGGACATAACATGGATATATGTCAAAGTTCTTTACTATGAAAATAGTGGGACACTGAAACAGTTTGCTTCTTGAGGTGGTGGAAGCCCCATCCCTGGAGACATTCAAAGTCTGCACGACCTGATCTAGTTGGCGTGTCCCTGCTTACTGCAGGGTGGTCCTTAGGGAAACTTCCTTAATCCTCACTACTTGTTGGTTTAGGACAATTTTTCTGAATGTATCTTCCTCATTGAGATGATTTTTAGGATAAATATCCCCATCACAGCCAGACCCAGTACAGTCTTGTTTGAATTTCTCAGGTTCCGAATGATGTAATTTATGGAGCATCCCATAACTGTCAACATCCTGTGAATGCTGATTAGTCATTAGTTCTGCAATACCACAATACTATTTATATAGTAAATGAAAATGTTGGATCTTTAAAAAATAGATAAATGCACTGTTTAAGGATTAAAAAAATGTAGAGCAAATATCCTAGACTACTCAGAAATAGATCTTTTTAATATTGCTGCCATTTTGAAAGAGAAAAGCCGAACACAACAAACAGCTCATTTCTTTTGTAGAATGTTCTTCTGGGCTGTGGAGCTGCCCTTTTAAAATTGCTACTATTTTGAAAGAAAATCATATCCTATTTCTTTTGTAGACTATTCTTCTGGGCTATGGATGAGTTTACTGTAAAATGAAGAGGACATTGACTGAATTAATATGCTGCAGAGTTTTCTACATGACTGAAATCATAGCAGTAATCATGGCATCACAATAAAAGAATACAAAGAAATCTTTTTTTTTTTTTGAAGGCAGACTGAGAATTACCTGCTTTTTTTGAGTATAAAGTCATGCACAAGAATAGAGATTTTGGTACATGGGCAAACTTTTGACCCAGTCTCAAAGGTTCAAAATCCACAGGATAACTTGCAGTTCTCATGTGACTTAGAGGTAAGGCATGTCCTAAGGGAAATATTTTTGGAGAAGAGAAACAATGACCTTTCTTTACTATTAGGTGAATAAGGTAACTTCATATTTCACAGATGCGGAGTATGAGGCAGAAAGATTAAGTGAACTGCTCAAGGCTATAAAGAAAATTTTGTATCAGAGCCCAGATCAGAAGGGAGGAACTGCTGACTCCCAAAGCTATGCTAAGATGCCTCTCTCTGTTAAAATAGGCCTATGAATCATCCTACAAGCCAACACTAATGCTTTATGAGTCTCAGCACTGCAGATGCTATTAGTACTGTTGAGAAGAAAAGGACTTCTTATCAATGTGCAACAATAACCATTCTTAACTCTTCCAAACATTTATTCATATTCAAAGCACTCGCAATCTACATCTAGCAAAGCACATGGCATGTCAGCCCTGCCTTTCCAGGTCTGTCTTTGGACTTGCTTTTATCTAAAAAATCCTATTGTTTTTACTGTTTTTCAAAATACGGTTTCCACAGCCTGTAAAAATGACTTTGCAGTCATAGCCGGTCCTTGACAATGCCTTTCTGTCCATCCTTAGGAGGTATTTAGAGGATGTCGTAAGCTTCTTGGTAGCTACAATGCATGGAGAAAGAAAGAGAAAAAAAACCAGCAAACACCTAATGTGAGCCTTGATATTTCAGGATATACCTCCACTTAATTCTGAATGATAATACCTGCTTATTTTTTGTCCTTTTTCAGATATGAACAAATTTTTGTCCTTGTCTGCTGAATAAGGTCTGTATATGAGACAGATTTTGAACATTTGCCTTTCCTGACACAGCCAGCAAGAGCAGAAGAGTCAGGGTAAAACTTAAATGATCCCTTTACTAGGGGAAGGAAATGATCCTAGAATATCTGGGAACAACAGGAAGACTTTCCTGGGCACTGTCAAGCTGTGTTCCAGAAGCTTTTCTGTGTCTGTACAGAAAGTGATTTCCAGGTGAACAAGAGCAGACCTGTTCAATACCTGTCTATGTGAGCTACCCACTTCTTTGGCATAGGTGGTACAATAGCTTTTAGGCTAGTACTTCTCAAAGTACAGTGATTCAACAGAAAACATGCTTGACAAACCACATGCAGATCCCTCAGAAGTCAGTGAGACTTTAGCACATACTAATGTACCTTTCTTATTGGAAGGCTTTAGTTGCATAGCAGAATGAGGCGTTTTATTATTGCTTTGCAACTTGCAGGGAATATTCCAGTTCCCAAACGTGTCATCCCAGGATATAAATTGAGACCTAAGGATTTGGACTATTATATTCATGAAATGAGGAAAGTATTTTGGCAATATCACAGGTAATTTTTTACACACCTGACTAAAGCTTACAATATGATTATTTGAAAGTGAAATAGAAGTAAACCAAGCACTTCATGCTTGAATTGTTGAAGGATGCTACAGCACAAAAAGTTGTGCTGTGACAATTATCTTAAGACAAATTGTCTTACTGGTTACATTGTGAAACAGGTATCTTGTACTGCATCAAGGAATCAGTCCTGGAGGCTAAAATCCAAACTGAGGTGGTAGGAGATAAAGAGCAGTTGTGCTGTGTAAATTTTGCTAGTATTCCTCAAAAGTCTATTTCTATGAAGAGATCCAACTAATTCAGAATAGAAGGCTTGATATTGGGAGAGCAGGTCTGTGTAGTGGGGACAAATAGCAACTTCTGCTTTCCATCTGCACCTCTATAGCCAATTGCAGGGCGAGAAGTGCTGAAGAACATCTGCTTCCAGTGTATGATTGAAGCTGAAAGGTTTCACTTGCACTCTGTGTTAGCACTGTAATTGCTTCTGATGGTTAACTATAAAGTTGTTCTCAGCTGGACTGCCTGTGAAATGCCTTTTGCTTCAGTTACTTTTTCATGGGTTAAGATCAGCTGGAACAACTTGGCTACTAATTTCTAAAACAGATGCATTTGGAATCAAAAGGGGCTGTTTACTGGGATAAATCAGGAGTAACTTCAAGTAAGGATGCTGCAGTGGTCTGCAAGGAGGAAATGTCATGGTAAGAAGTTCTCTTGACAATCAAACTCAGCTGTCTGTCTGAGGTGATGATTTTAGTTGAGTTTAAGGCAGTATGTCTCTTAATCTACTGAGTGAATAATTTGGTCTTCTTTCTCCCTCTACATGTAAGCTTATGGCAGTTACATTAGAAAGCAAATTCCCTACGTGTATGACACATGATGATAGTCCCCAAGTAATCCATAGTTCCCACAAGTTAAGATCAGTTAGCGCAGATTGACTTGAAGAGGTTTCAGTGTCTGTCCTAGCACATAAAACTGTCCAAGAGTGTATTGTCATGTGTTATATCCTGTGAGCCATGAAATGTGTGATTGCTGTAAAGGTGCAAGGACTTGAAAAATCAGGCCTGAAACTTTATAGGTTATGAAGGACATTTGAATACCTGAGTGTGAAATGCAGTAAAGTAACTTGAAAGGAGAAACAACATAATATATTACATGCAGCCTCCCTGACAAATCACCATGAAGCATAAACTGGATGATCCTTGAGGTCCTTTCCAACCCTGACAATTCTGTGATTTTGTGATAAAAGCAATTTAGTAAGATATCATCCAGATTCAGTGAGCTCTGAAACGATGCTGTTAGTTATGGTGTCTGATGTCTCACCATGCTCTCTCATCTGGAAACCAAAATGAGTTTTTTGTAGTGCTGGTAGGTTTTCACATGAGCTCATTGGAGACACTTAGTGATAATATCTGCACAGGCTTGTTTATATATAAGTACTCTTTAGCTTGATGTCCTCAGAAGTGAGGACCCTTTCAAAAAATAATGTCTCTAGTCCCACATTTTTCAGTAAAATTAATTGCTGCATCCAAGATCTACTTTTGCAACAAAGAGATATATAATACTGCTTTTCCTTATCAATTATTTGTGTTTAGCTACTTGCATAACTGGCTGCTTTGAAGCATTTAGCATATATATAATTTTATATTTTCTCCTTTATTTAGCTATTGTCTCACTAATTTTCCTTGGTTAAGTTACTTAAACTTTTGTAGGCTACCATCACATGGCTTGATCTAGCATACATATTCTGCTTTAAAGGCATTGGAACTGATTGCCCAGGGAAGTGGTGGAGTCAGCATCCATGGAGGTGTTTAAGAAACATGCAGGCATGGCACTTTGGGACATGATTTAATGGGGATGGNCATGGCACTTTGGGACATGATTTAATGGGCATGGTTGTGTTGGCAGTTGGACTTGATTTTAGAGGTCTTTTCCATCCTTAATTATTCCATGGCTCTATGAAAGCTATTTTTCTCTGGAATAATTTTCATATGGGTTTTCTTAGTAATGTCACGTTCCATACACATTTTGAAGTCTGCCCATAAACATATTAGAATGAAAGCATGTAAGTGTCAAATATGTTATATCAAAACTTATAAGTTAAAAAGCTTTTTTCTCTAAAGTAGTGTTTGCTATCTTTTCCAGTCACTTTGTTTTGTAGCTGCTACAAGTCACTTCAGACTGTATTTTTTAACAACTCCCAGCAAACAAGTTGTTTACATCCATCCGTCGCAGTGAGAAGAAGAGTCTTGTAGATGGTGCTGGTGACAGTGCAAGTCTCATCCTGCTGTCATTCAGATGAATCAGAGAACACTGCATCTGCAGCAGCCATTGATTCAGGATCTGAGTGTGAATACTATCCAGCCTAGAAGTATTAATGTAGCTCAGGAATTAGCAACGAATGGGAGGAATGCTATTGTGCCAGTGGAGAGTTTTAGCTGATAAGATATGTGATCCTAAATAATTTTGCTTAGGAAATAACTCATGCTCTTTTCTGAAAGTGCTGAGACACTAGTTTGAGAGACTTCCTTGGTGTCTTATTCAGATCCCTTTTCCCTGGATATGTAAACTGTTGCCCATTTTGAATAATATGATATTATTTCCTGACACAGATTGACTTGAGCTGTTACCATTAATGAAACGCCAGAGGCAATTCCTGAAAGCCTTTATGTCTCTAGTGAAGAGTGGTGGATAGCTTGTAAAATGTTCAGTTACCCTTCATAGAGAAAAGTGCTGTTTAGGTGTGCAGTATTTTTATTATGGTAGGTTGGTGCAGTCTGTGTATTAAGAACAGGAACACAGGAATTACAATGCTTAAACAATTTAAAATCTGTTATCCTGTTATTACCATGTCTAAACACCAGATGTTTCAGAAATTTAATGAAGTACTTAATACAAATATAGCTTTACTGTCATTTCACAGAATAAATCCTTCTAATTATACTAAAATTGAACTGTAAGTGCAGAATCAAGGTAAATGATCCACAGCACATCATTTGTCGTAGCAAATAGCTTTTCAAAATATTTTATTTACATAACTCGATACATGTTTCTTTCTCTCTTTTTAAATTTTAAAAAACACCTGAGTAAAATAGAAATAATGAATGACCTGATCCTAGGATGCTTCAATTAAAAGTTACAAAACTCATATGATGACTTCATGAAGTCATGAGTATGAAAATGACATTTGAAAAAGGCTCCAAAGAAGAAGTAACTTAGATCAGGATGGTCACTGCCTCTTATTGCTGATGTATCATATTTCCATGGCCAGGTGTGATTTTCGCTGTCTGTAGTGTTTCTGGTTGAACCAGCAAGATGAAATCTGGAGATGAAGTTCAGCCTGGCTAAATACAGCCATGGCACTTGACTGCCTATATTGTTAATTGTTAGCCTGGATCCTGACCTTTTTATTTTATTTTCTTTTTTTTTTTTTTTTTNTTTTTTTTTTTTTTTTTCTTCCTCACATAGACACCAGCAGTCTCCCAGCTGATGTCTGGGCATAGTTCAATCAGCATAAACCAAAGAGACAGTCAGGCTATAGCCATTCATAGCCATTCTCTTTTGGGATGTAAGAAAATGTGATGATGTGTCTGCAAACCATAGTGTGATACTTCACCACTTGGTGCTAGAGAACTGTCTCTGGAGTATTTAATTTACTAATATACTGTAAGCAAATGTAGTGTAAATTTACTGATAGAGTGCACATACTAATATAGCCTGGGTGTCAAGTGTCACTGTTCTCCTCGTTTTTGTTTGGCAATTTTCAATGAAAACAAAGGAATTTTTAACTAAGAACGAAGTGAAACAGAAATACAATTGTCTTTTCAAGGTATAAAGTTCTAATGTCTTTGAGTTATTTCCAAATTGTTTGGCTTAGTATGGTACAAAGGAGCATTTAGTACTTTTGTCAAGCTTCCAGCTCTTAAGAAAGACAGAAACCAAGAATATAGTGATAATCTATAAAATGTTTAGCTAAGAGGGAGCCTTGCAACACAGAGGAATTGTGGAAGAAAAAAAGATAGAGAACAATTACTGGGAGGCTGGAAGCAAAAAGGATAAGCAAAAGATTCAGTTGCCTTTAATTTGAGATAAGTTTTTTTGTTCCAGAAGTAACTTGCCTCATTCATTAGAGGCCTTCTTATTCCCTCAGGAAAAGAGACTGTTACAGGTGAGAGTCTCCTTCAGTGCTCTGCTTTGATTTCATCCTCAGCACAGCTTGGGAAGAGCTGTAATTAAACATTATAATAATTCAGACATACAACAGAGCTCAATAATGTTATCCACGTGGTGTGGAAGCAGATATGTCACTCTGCTGGTACTGCTTTTCTTATTCTAGACTATATTTGTTACAACTAAAGCTCTTTTCCATGACAGTCCCAGCACTAAAGCAACTTGATTATTGCAGGTTTGTAATCATACACTCTGATAAACAGGATTGCTTTTAATGCTCAACTTATGGTTTCATATTCATACATCCAAGCTGTTCCATTAAGGAAAAATCCTAAATCTCATTTAAAGGAAACTTTACTCCCTTTCTTGCTCTTGCATTCTCAGATATGTGAGAAAAAGCAGGTTGGTGACATGTTGTTTTCTTCATGCTGCTTGCACTGCTCAAGTGTTGCTTATTGTAACTGTCAGCATGTAGCAGGGCATTTTCAGAGCATTTCTCTAAATCTTCTCAGACAGAGAAGCCAAAAGAGATTAGACACAACCACAGTACGATTTCCCTTGGAGCAGACTGCAAGACCTACTTGTTTGCTAAAGGCTTCCTCCTATTACAGGTAAAGATGAGGAAAGCAAAACACTAAACAGTATTTCTTATTGTAAGAGGTGGATCAGGAGCCAAGTCTCTGGTGAACTTGATTTGTAGAAGTCACAGTGAACACCTGGTAGCTTGTACCCTAGAGAAAAGTGTAGGAAAAAAAGATGGGATAATCTAAGTAACATTGATTATGGAATGTATGGATTACTAATCTTAATTTTCAGTTTTCACTATCATAGACTTGATTCCATTTCCTTGTATAAATTTTGTATTTTTCTCTTTTAAATGAAATTGGCAATTAACAAAACTTTCTGTTTTGTTAGCTTATGTTAGCATATCTGCAAGGGTGTTGAGATATGGTGGTTTGGGTTTGTTTTTTTTTTTTTTTTAATTCACACCACATGGAGATTTTATACAGTTGTGAAGCAGGCTATTAATGAAACTTCACTCTTACCCATTAAGCTGTTACCTATCACCCATTTAATTTCTGCAATCATAAGTCCAAGAAAAAGATCTCATCTGTATGTGCCTCTATGAAAATTCAGGAACTGCAAAACTCCATTTCTAGTCAATACTTTCTACCTTTTTCCAAAAGTTAAAAAAAAAAAATAGAGAAAAGAACAAATAATAGTCAATGCAGAGCCTTCTGTAATGCTGTCAAGATTAAGGGCAGAGGGGAGAGGAAAAGAACATTTCTGGAAGAAAGGGTGCATTCTCATAATATAAATGACTATATGATATCTTATGTACTGAAGGCTGCAAAATAAGAAAGTCATTAGTTTCAGCATCTTCTGGATGCTCTACTGGGTGTTAAGAATGGCATTCATTATGAAGTAGTTCAGACCTAGCTAAGGATAAATGAATCTTCACATCCTCTTTCATCTTTACCTTCAGTTTTCTGTGGTTTGTCTTCCCAAAGTGTGTCACTGAGTTCAAGCTGAGGAGTATCCCTTAGTAGTAGGGTTACATTTTTCAGCTTCTTTGTGGCTTTCTCTGTTTGCTTCTTGCTCTGCAGCAATCTTTGACAAGTAGAGCTCTGTCGTGCTTGGTTCACGTGCAGCAGTATAGGCACTACAGCAGCAAAATGTACCTTAACTGCCTGCCACTTCTTGAGTTAACTCAGGCAAAAAAATTCTATGTCAGGTCTTTGCTTCCTGCAATTTCAGTGGTTAGAAGAGGTTTTGCTTTCCTCGGGAGCAGAAAAGAACTTCACTGAAACAAATTTTCCTTTGTTCATATCAATCAATTTTTTCATGGCCAAGCTGCTGTAAGGTATTGAGCATGCAAATGCAGAGATAGAATGTGGAATTTAAACTGTTTCTTTGAGTCTCTGGTTGCTAGGTCATTATTTCACTTCTTGACACATATTCTGTTGCTGACAACTGAGCTAATGAATATTAGTTGAAAGGAAAAAATAAATGCAAATTCTCTTTCAAAGCACAAAAGGACATGTTACCCCCTTTACAAAGCATTATGATGTGGCATTCTCTTGATTTTATTTTTAGGATAGGTTGTATTGAGAAACATAGGCTTGAGCTACAGTAAATTAATGATTCTGGGTGAAACTATCTAAAACTACCTTAAAGGATGTTGTAGTGAAGTGGAAGTTGGTCTTTTCTCCAAAGTAACTAGTGATAGGAAATGGTTTAAAGCTGTGCCAGGGAAAGGGTTACCTTGGATATTAGAAGGCACATGGTTTAGTGGCCATGGTGGTGTTGGGTTGACAGTTGGATTTGATGATATTAAAGGACCATGGTGATTCTATTAAAAAAAAAAAAGATATCTTTCTTTTATTCTTTTTTTCTTCCATGAAGAGTAGCTTATGACAGGGAATTGGAAATGCTTTCTTAGCTACAGAATCATGGACATACTCTTGTCAGGCATGAGGACACTTGGAATAAGGGAATAAGGGAGTGTGAGTCCTGGGTCCTTTCTGCTAGTACCGATTCTCCACTGCATGTAGGAATATAACTACGTGAACTCGACTTACTCTTTTGAAGGTTGGAATCTAAGGAGGTTTTTGCATCTCAGTACTTCAGTCACTAGGATGTATAACTTGCTAGAAATACCACATTATCTATCATATGTATTGTATAGCTTCCTGTTTATGTTTCTGTCTACTTGTATATAAATATGCATGAGTTATGTTCCTGCTGTCCTGGATTTTTTATTCTGTGATTTCATTAGTGTCCCCTTTGCTGAATAACGGCACAGCTTCAACAAGGAATAGTAGACAGTGCAGACTTCTTCCCTCAGCACTCCAGGAAGAAACTGAATTCAGGTTTCCTGCTTTCTGGACCCTGCTTACTTTGGGACTTGTTTTTTGAAAGAAAAGAGTGAAAAATAATTATGCTGTGCTTAGGAGATGATACTGAGCTGTGGGTCCCTGGTACTACATCCCCATGGCTCCCAGTTAAGGATCCAAGTCCAGATAAAAGGGAATCCTTCATAAACATATACCCTGACGTAGACCTACCGATGAGCTATAGGCAATTATATTTAATTTAAAATATATTTATAAACGTTATCTCTCTGCATAGAGATTATACATTTAAAATGTGGGTTCTCATTTCTAGAACCTGCTACCAATGTTTAGGCTGTAGTCTGCTTTAACAAGTCTAGCCTGTGGGCCTTTAACCAGTGTGTGAAAGTCTGTGAACTTTTCAGATAATGGGTTTCTTTTCCTCCTCACTAAATCCAGTGAGTCAGTAAAATTACAAAGCACATTTACTTGAAGTATGACTCACTTTTTAAAATCAAAATTTGGCAAACAATTGAGGACATGTCTTTTTGTAGCATTAATTTTATTAATTTTTAAACTGCTGCCAACATTTCTGTCATTACTTTTATTTAGTCACATTAGAGGCATTTCTTTTGGTCTACCAGATCCTAAGAGCCTATTTTTCTAGTCAGATAGGAACAATGTGCTCAGGTAACTCCCTTTATTATGAATTGGAATAAAGAGCTGAAGCCAAATATGGATTCCACTAAATTCCATTTGGAGCTGTAGTGACTGTGGTCAGGAGGTTGAGGAAGGTGATTCTCTCCCTCTATTTAACTCTCCTGAGACTCCATCTGAAGTACTGAGTCCAGCTTGGGGCCCTCAGTATGAGAAAGATACGAGCTTGTTTGATTTGCTCCATAGAAGAACCACAAAATTAATGAGAGGACTGGAACACCTCTTCTGTGAAGAAAGGCTGAGAGAGTTGGGGCTGTTCAACCTGGAGAAGAAAAGCCTTTGGGGACATCTAACTGGGCTTTTGGTACTTAAAGGAGACTGTAGTGACAGGGCAAGGGGCAACAGTTGTAAACTGAGAGCAAATAGGTTTATACCTGAAAAAGGAAGGAGTTCTCCATGATGAGGATTTTGAGACAATGCAACAGGCTGCCCACAGGAGTTATGGAAGGTCTGTCACTGGAAGTGTTCGATGTCAGGAGACTGAACATCTCCCCTGTGAAGACTGGCAGAAGGAGTTGGCTTTATTCCACCTGTTAAAGAGAAGGCTCTGGGGAGACCCTATTGCTGCCTTTTAGTACTTAAATGGAATTACAAGAGAGATAAGGAGGGACTCCTTATCAGGGAATGCAGAGATGAGTAACGGTTTCAAACAGAAAGGGGGTAGATTTCAATTATATAGTAGGAAGAAATTATTTGCTGTGAGGGTAGTGAAGCCCTGAAACAGGTTGCCTGGAAGTGTTCAAAGCCAGGCTGGATGAAGTTTTGAGCAACCTAATCTAGTGGAATTGTCCCTGCCCATGGCAGAGGGGTTGGGTCCCTCCCCACCCAAACCATGTGATTCTATGATTTTTTTTACATTACCACCAAAACTGCCTACATGTAGTTCTCACATATCTAGAAGAGAAAAGACACTTTTAAAGCTGAAGTTCCATATGTTTTTTATCCAAAAATTCCAGTAGTGGAGGTGTCTTTGTTACTCAGACCTCTCTGTGTCTCTTCAATATTGGATTTAGAATAGCTTCTGACAATTGTATTGAGTGCTACAGTTTGTCTTATCTTTACTGGAATTTATCCAGAGCATCACTCTGTTTTTTCTTTCATAATTCAAGTGATGGAATTCTAGACAAACCTGAGGCTAAGAAACAGATATCTAATGAAAGAAAACCAACATAAGTGATGTTTATTCTGCTACTTCCCTGCACACAGCGATGATACTTACATGCATAATATATCTCATTTAGATGAAGATGCCCAGATGAAGATAAATACAGCATGCAAGACATAGAAAGTAACCATCAGTCTTTACACAGCATTAGTGAGGTTTCTGCAGAAACAGAGGAGGAGATCCACAAATTCAGGAGGACATCAAACAACAAACAAACAAACAAACAAACAAACCCACCAAAAAAAACCAAAACCAAAACCAAAAACCATAAAACCAAAGGTCTGAAAAACATAACCTATAAGCTAAGACTGATCAAACAAGGGTTATTTAGATTAAGAAGAGAGGATTATCAGGGTAAAAAGACAAAGTAGTGTCAAACTTTAAATAAGTAAAGGTTTTCAGTGAAGATCAAGGAAATAATTTATTCTTTATGTCTATGCAATGAGATGTAAAGACTTAAACTACATCAAAAAATTCAGGTTAGGAATGGAGGCTTTCTAACAGTATGAATAGTAAAGGGATGGAAAAGCTACTTCAGGACAGTTATGGCATCTCTGTCTCTGAAGAACTTTAGAACAGATTAAAGCGAAGTCTACTGGGAGTAATGCAGGTACACCAGAGCTCCTGCTCTGGTGTACGCTGGTGGAATAGCAGAACATAGAGTCTTCTGTAGTTGCTGTAATTCTATGAAACTGGTAGGAAGAATGTATTTGCTTCATTTTGGTAGATTTAACTCTTCCTTCCCAGACAGTCCCTGATGCTAAGAGCACAAAATTCTCCAATGGCTAAGCAAAGATTTTTATGATACCGGCAAAAACTTAATGAAATAATTGCTAAGAAACCAGGAGAGGAACTCAGAAGGCTGAGTGACATAGACACTGAAATAGTTATGTTTCTTTTGTAGATAAGGATGATGAAGAATAACTCCAAACTTTGACTGCAGGGGAAAGTGGCTGGATACATGAATATGCAACTGCCCCTATGGAGAAGGGCAGGTGTCCTTTTGAAAAGGGACTTGTTGAAAGGAGGTTAGAGTGGAGGGTAAGTAATTTCCTGGATAGTGGCCATTTGCTTGGAGTTCTGCTCTTAGGAATCTTCTTGCAAAAAAATGTAGATATCAGGATTCCAGCATAGCAGTACCATGAAATGATAAGATGCTTCCACTGAAAATAGAACATGGCCTGAAGGAAGTGTGAGTGCAAAATTATTTTGTACAAAAGAAGTTAATTTCAGTTGGTGAGAATTGCACTGCTGGGGACTTTCTTTTAGTGCACGAATGTCGTGTTTATGTGTTGGAAGCCCAGAAAGAAAAGCAGCAGCAGCACCAGTGTTCCCAGTGGAGAGAGGGCTTCTGGCACAGTGACTGTTGAGATCCATAGTGGAATCTGAAAACTGCCACACTGGCTTCTTACCAACACATTCCTGCCTGACACAAGAGGCAAAATATTCCATAGAGCTGACGAATGGTCTGGTGCAGTTGTGTGCTCTCTCGTACCTGAAGAAACTCAGTGGGAGTACTGCCACCAGCTGTGAATGCACATTTCCCACCTTCCCTGGTCAATAGCATACCTACACTCAAGATGAACAATGGTCATATTGCATGCAGCTCCATGAGGCAGTAACAACAACAATCACAGTAATTAGCAGAGTGCAACTCTAAGTGGAGAGGAGGTGACAAACTTATTTTCCTATTTGCTAAAGCAGAGACGCGGTTTAGTTTGTGAGTTTTGCTAAAAGAAAATGATATAAAAGCTGTTGCTAAAATGCCAGAAGAAACTTCAAGTAGTTATTAGCTCATTACATGTACGCTCCCCTTACTGACAATAACTTTATCTCATGGTGGGAAATATTGCTTCATTATTATGGTAAGACTTATACATAGACTCAAACTAACAAAATGTAATTTCCCAGGATGTCTTAGGAGAATGCTGTGACTGATTTTGTAACATCTATGAACCATCCCTAGAGATAAGGGTTTGAGGTTGATTCATGGAAATTCATTGCACACACAAATTTCAGGAATGTCAATAAAAAGTGAAGATGCTTTGCATGTTGAGGAACAGATTCAGGTACCAGATGAGTGTGAAAATCTATATATAGAATGTAGGGCAGGAGCAACTTCCTACCACTAGGAAAGATGTTCCTAATGGTGACAAATTGCTTAAAAATTAAAGATGTGTGAAACATTTTTTAATGTGTGTAGGGGATACAGGAAGACTCACATTTGCAACCAGAGCTGATGCCAGGCATTTAATCTATTGGTATGAAGTACTGCAACTGATGGAGTATTTCCAGTTTCTGGGGAAGCTCATTTAACATTGTTGAAGTTATTCTAAAAAAAAAAATTGAGAAATTTGTGACAGCTGGTCAAATTTATCACATGTGCACTTCTCTGAAATGAATCTGGCTCAGACAGCATTTTCAATTTCTCTTGAAGTGTGACCACAATGCACAAGATGGAATGCAGAAAAAGATTCAAGGTGTCAATCAGTTTCTAATATTATAGTTAATAGGTCTGACCTGTGAGATACCCCTATAAATGTAGAGGGAATGATATTAAGGAATTTAGGCATCTTGTCAAAATTGGATGAGTGATTTGATTTATTACTAAGCAGTAGGAAAGTTTATTTAATGGGACCATGCTTTCTTGTTATTTTTCCTGTGATACAAAATGTACTTCACCTTCTGCTGCATTGTGGAAAATGCTCTTCAGAATCAACAAACATTACTTCTTTCCATAATGTGTTTTGATAATTACAGATTGGGGCCACATAGCTTTAGACAAGATGTAGCTTTAAAGCATGAATTTGTCAGGGCTCTGGGAACATTAATAGGCTTTAATGGCCCTGACCAGCCTTATGTGGAGCCTCCACCTCTCACCACTGCTCCATTTCATCTCAAGCCTAGGCGTCTAGTTCTGACCTCAACTGTGCTGTGGATGGACCTGTGCCCAGCTATATTTCTGGTCCTGTTCTCAGCCATATCTCTGGTCCTGCCTCCTGGATGATGGATCTTGGATTTTTGCTATAGCCTTGTCTTCACTACTGTCTCTGCCCCTAATCTCCTGATGGTCCTTGGATGGAGCATGGACCTGGCTCATGTCCTCACTGTGCCTGAGACTGCCTTTTCACCCTGTTAGCAAGACTGCTGCACAGATACTGTAGGGCTGTGCCCTGGTTAATGAGGACGCTGCTGAATGGGCAGTCACCCTTTGGTCATTTCAGTAACCTGCTGCTGGGCTTGCTCTGTTTTGTCCTTGTCACTCTAGTGCTGGGGCCTGAAAATGAAACCTCAGTATTCCAGATGCGGCTGCACAGGTACTGAGAATAGCCTCTTACCTTGTCTTGCTGACCATTCTTTTGCTCATACAGTCCAGTATGTGGCTATATTGGATTTACATGTGCAGCAGAAGACCAAGTGTGTCTACAAATAAGCTCAGGGCACTGCAATGCATCTCAGTATTTCCACAGAACCTTGAGAGAGCACTGGGCAGGGGTAAGGGATCTAAGTTTTGTGTGGGCATGGCTGCAGCTTGCCATCGTATCCATCCATCTGCCAATTTAAATTTTTATTTTTAAGAAGTAGGGATTATGTAAGTGAGTCTGCAGTTATCACACTCTTTCTGGTCATTCTGCAGAATGTGCAAATGAAGGCTGTTCCATGTGCTTGGAAGTGCAGTGGTTTATCATCTTGGTGTGAAAAGCCCTGCTTTTAAAAACAAGTGTTTAATAACAATTTCCTCTGCCTCTAATGAGAACAGTTTGCATAAGATGGTGGTGAGAGTCTGGCCAAAATCAGCAAAAACATTCAGGTCACTGCACTGCCTGATATGTTAGCATAGAAACAGAATCATTAAGGTTGGAAAAAAAGCTCTGAAATTATCAAGTCCAACCTCACTATAAGCAAGACACTGAGTGGCTGGAGTGTGTCCAGAGAAGGGCAACAATGTTGATGAAGAGTCTGGAGAACAGATCTTGTGAGAAGCATCTGAAGGAACTGAGGTTGTTTAGTCTGGAGAAGAGGAGACTGGGGAAAGACCTTATTGCTCTCTACAACTGCATCAAAGGAGATTGTAGTGACGTGGGTGTTGGTCTCTTCTCCCAGGTAACTAACATTAGGATGAGAGGAAATGGCCTCAAGTTACACTGGGAGAGGTTTAGATTGGATGTTAGGAAAAAATTCTTTACTGAAAGAGTCATCAGGCATTGGAACAGGCTGCCCAAGGAGATAGTGGAGTCATCTTGCCTAGAAGTGTTGAAAGGAAAAAGCAGACATGGCACTTCTCGGACATGATTTAATGGCCATGGTGGTGTTGGGTTGATAGTTGGACTTGATCTTCTGAGCAGAAAAGCTACCTAGTCCAAAGTATCCCAGAGTTTTAATTGCTATACTTGGTATACCGACATGCTCATGTTTTTTAAAAGGCGTATAGGTGCAGACTGTCTTTGGACAATTTTAGGAAAGAATTTGTGTTTGTTTGAATACATTTGGCTGCAGGTGGTTACTTGTAAAAGAGGTATGGAGAGAAAAGAATTACTATTGTGATTCTGTAAGTGCTAATGTTTTAGCAGAAGTCCTGCAGTGCAGAGAGAATCTGTCCTTTTAGTACACAGATTCAAAGAGAAGGGAAAGGGAAAATGAATAGACAAGAAATCGTATTTAATTCTTTTAGAGTCTACAATTACACAGGTCATTGATTCTGTAACTAGTGATAGCACACTAGTAACCATGTAACTACTGATAGGACAAGAGGAAATGGCCTCCAGTTGTGCCAGAGGAGATTAAGATTGGATATTAAGAACAATTTCTTGACTGAAAGAGTGGTCAAGCATTGAAACAGGCTGCCCGGGGAAGTGGTGGAATCACCATCCTGGGAGGTGTCCAGAAACATGTAAAACATGTAGACATGGCACTTTGGGGCATGATTTAGTGGTCATGATGGTGTTGGGTTGATGGTTGGACTTGATCTTAGAGACCTCTTTCAACCTTAATGATTCTATGATTCCACTGCATATAATATTCAGCTGCAAAACTGAGAAAATGCGTGCATGACGCTGAACTCTGTGTAAGTTTTCATGCTGTTACTGGACAAAAACTTGAAAAATGCTAAGCATCTGTAAACTCCCAAGGGGGAGATAGCTACTGAGGGAGATAATCTTCCTCCTCACCTGAAGAGAACTTAAGAGTTCTCTGTATTAAATCTTGGATACAAAGTGAGTGTGTGTTTCCTTTTCAGTACTTTAAGTTGGCCTTTATTGAAGCACTTGGCTGTTGTTCAGTGAAATTTATGACTTTACTGAAGGTTTGAAGTGACAAATATTTGTGCCTTCTTAATAACACAGTGTGGTTCTGTTCTTTGTACAAAGGTATGGTGCAGCACAGAGCACCATATGGTTAGTTCAAAACCGTACAATAAGAGAGATGCTCGGTGTGCTAACATTTTTTGTTGTAACTGCCTCTCTCTGCAAGCTGTCAAAGGTCTACACAACAAAAAGTAAGAATGTGGAGTCTCTTATCACTGCCTCAGGGATCAAGAGGGCTTCAGAGCCCTCAACAAAGAAAAAAAAAAAGCAGGAACCTGCTCATTTGGCATGCCAAATGGCAAATCTGTCTCCTGTCAGAAACAGAATTCAAAAGAACAGCATTATTTCTTTTTTAAGTGCTATTTTTAATATAAATATCAATGAATTAAAAAAAAAAAAAGTGACCAATGAGTTCATCTGAGGAGAAGAACTCCTAACCCTGTTAATACTGACTTTTTGGGAGAATTTGGGGTTTCAGGGCTAATGCAGAGCTAAAGCTCTGCTTTATTTTTATCTCAAGTCTTGGCCTGTTGGAGGCAGAACACTGGCTCCTTGGTTCAGGTCTGCAGAAGTACTTAAGGAGGAATGGTTATATGTTTCTACAGTTGATCTCACTCATAAAAAGTAGTGGCCAGAAGATTTTACTGGCACAGTGAGTGTTCTCCACATCTTCTTTAGCTTCCATGCAAGCATCTCTGAAATGATGATCACGAAAACAGTTCAACACTGTACTCAAAAAGGCATCCCAGTGGGGCAGCTGTAGTGGGTGGCTGTTACACTGTGTGCTTTTGCTACACCTTTAGTATAATGCTGGAACTTGAATTAGGTACAGTTGTCCAGCTGAAGTCTTAGCAAAGCAGAGCAGAACAGAAATATTACTTCCTTATGTCTTAGGAGGCATATTTGTATTTGTGTATGCCTCTGTGCCTTTCCTCCACTAGCATGGCAGTTCTGATTTTTCATCTTAATATTGACTTCAGCTCCAACCCTTTTTTTCTTTTGCAAGAGTATGTACTCAGTTATTCCCATATCTGTGTTTTCACAAATGATTATTACTCCTGAAAAGTACCATTATACACTTGTACCTATGTTTTGAGACCACTTCTCCAATTTGTCAAATGTACTTTACTTCATTCTGCAGTAAAATTCTTTGGCTCCAAAGTTTTACCCAATCCATCCTCTTATTTTGAATTACTATCCCTGTAGTGGTTACACAGTATTTGAAATAATAGTTTGCTGTATGCTATAGTCTGGTTTGTGGTTTATTATAGGAGTAACCTTTACAATGATGCAATTATGCAATACAATTTTGTCTCTCAATTTTGTAAATTCTCACCTGTTATATCTCTTGGGTCAGATGACCCAGTTATTCTTTCAGGACCCTTTCTCAGTTCCCAGTGTATATTACAGAAATTTTCTGCATGTGCCAATTTATAGCTTGATTTTTATTTGCTCTTGGCTTGTAGGATATGGTGTATATAAAAGGCTTGGCCTAAAGACTGTGTGTTAAAATTATTAAACATTTCAAGACAAACTGAGTATGCCAAACCCAGAGACAATGTATATTGCTTTTGTACTTGGAGTACGTAGTATTTTCAACAAGTGCAAATAAGCATGGTAGGAAGTTCCTCTCTCTTGATTACTTTCATACTAGGTATTTTGGCATAATTATATTTTTTTCTTTTTAAATACTTTGGACTGAGTTTGTCTCTCATTTCTGCAAATCTGGAGGAATTCAAACTACCTAACAGAATTACTGGAAATTAAACATTGCCGGAACTGCAAGCTGGTGCCCACATGTACTCCAGTATATAGCAATCTTACCACAGATTTCATTATACTTTGATTTGCAGCCTCTTAAAGGCTTATTTTTGTACATTAGTGCATTCAAAATACTTTATTGTTATAGATGTCATGCTCGTCATCTATTTTTTTGATGTCCAAGCACATCATTATCTGGAAGAAAGACGAATTATGCCATTTCGTTGTGCTAATACAAAGTCCTGGGTAGAGAAGGTTCCATACACAAAAAAAGATGATGTTCTGTGGGGGCTGTTTTGGTTTGTTTTGCTTTTTAATATAATGAATTCTTGCACTGAATTGTTCTATAGAAATTGAATGCAGAGACCAAGATCACAGAAGGGAGGCTTTCCTTTGGGTAGTGTGTGCCCATAGGTAGTAGTGGTATACTCCTATAGGTAAAAGTAGCTTCTCCAGATACATCTCTATATTCGTAGATTCACTGAATCATTTTGGTTGGAAAAGACCTTACCAAGTCTGCTGCTAAACCATGTCCCTCGGCACCACTTCTCTGCATCCTTCAAACACTTCCAAGGATGAGGATTCAGCCACCTCCCTGGGGAGCCTGTACCGGCATTTCAGAAACTGCAAGTCAAAAATTTCTTCTGATATCCCATCTAAACCTCCCCTGGTACAACTTCAGGTCATTTCCTCTCATCCATACCAGAATATGTCCCTGTGCAGTGAACTAGATCTGCTGTATTGTTAAATTTTTAGAGTATTTTTTGGCAAGATTTGACTCAGCCCAAGTGGCTTTTGGGAGTTCTTGGCCATGATGTCGGAGTCAGCACAGGTCATTGCAGGTCAGAAATTTCTATAGGGGTGTTGCATTTTGCCGGGTAAGAGTTTGGTATTGTGGGCATGGGCTGGGGGTACTGATGGTCACAGAATAGTCTTGGACATGTGCTTCTCAGCACGGAATACCTTAAAATAGCAAAGCACCGGGCCTGTATTGTGGCTTTGTAGCAACACCATCAACAGACGGGTTCCATTAAAAAGATGGCCTCCTGAAGTTAGATACATGAACTAATTTCTGTGTCAGTAAAGTCTAGAAGGACTGAGCACAGGCAACACATCTTTCCCATCAGCATTTGAGTATAGTTCAGGGAACAGCACAGGCCAACCCCCCACATCTCAGCAGCTAAGACCCTATTTTGAATTGAAAGAGGAATTCTCCATGTACAGGCAAGGTTTGCTTTATGGTTTTTTGTGTGGACTCATTTTGTTTACTAGCACAGATGACTCCTTTTGTTTCAGGAATGCTAATTCATGTTTAAGTATCTAACATAAGCTCTTAGGTCCCTTGCAATAGAAACTGGCATTGAACTTCAGTTTGAATTAGAATACTGGGATGATTAAACCTATTTAATTATCATAATGCAATATTTGGTGCACCTCCCCAGTGCACAGCAGGCTTCTGCCTCTCACTGAACAGTTCAGTCACTGGACTGCCAAACCTGGGGAGTGACATGATTTTGAGCAGGTTTATCTGTATGCCTGGGATTAATTAAAATTGACTTCTCTGTTTGTAGAAACAGGAATTCTAGTAAAACAAATGCTATGTTAAAACATCACCCTGAGGTGATAGAGCTGCCAGAAGAAATTCATACAGTGACAGTAAGGTTTGCAGAAGGACATATTTGCCATTTCCCTGGTGCTCAGCTTTGGGGAATTGCTCTCTGCAGTCCTTACCTGTAGACAAAACATCTACTCTATTTATGAGTATTCATGTTGATAAGGAACTTACACAAAAATGTAAGTGTTTGTGGACTGCATTTTTGTCATTATGGCACCTTGGGAATGTTAGGTCCTGCATTCTTTTTACATTTTGCACTCAAGCTCAGGTATTAACCACAGCCACAAACAGGTGTCAGAGGGAGGATCAAAGAGAGAACCTCCCATGAGAAATACTGTAAGCACACATTAGCTCCTGGTATTTCAGCAAGCTTCCTGTGTCTTATTTCTATTTTTAACTCAGTTTTGTGAGGGCACAAACTTGGTAAGGCAGGAAACTTTAGGAAAGAGAGAGCTAATTGCGAACTACAGGGATAAGAAACTTTCCATATGCACTAAAGCTTTCTGAGGCACTGGAGTAGCTGCATAAGAACAGCTATCTAAAGGAATGCTCTAGATGCTAATGAGAGCAGTTGCATGAAAGTTCTCTATGGTGAAATCCCTTACTTGTACTGCAATGACCATTACCATTGCAATGTCTTCAGAAATCTAAGAGGATTTGACCTGGTTTACAAAATGTATTCCAGGTCTGAAGATTTGGAATAATTTTTTAAGCCACTGGACCATGCTGTAAAGGTAGAGAACTTCCATAAATGCCATTGCAGGTAACATACTTTCACTGTTAAAAAAAAAAAAAAAAAAAGACAGGAGAGTTTTGCTTACCTAGCTGATCCCTAAAGGCATGGTATGGAAGTTCTGAACTCTGTTGGTCATCTAAACTTGTTTTTGGGCTAATTGTCCTGATTAACAAAATCAATGTAGTATGTGTATTCTTCATTCTTTTCCAGTTGGCAAAATTAACCACAGGCAGGCTGGTAGGGATTCAAAGAAATTCCAGAAGTGTTCAGTTTCTTACCCTAGATACTTTGTTTTGCAGACAGGTGTGGCTTGTTGCCACTGCTGCATGGTTATGTATTTTAGAGTGTGTCATGCAGAACACATAGGAAACCAACCTGTCATCATTAAGTAGTACTTAGAGCAGCGAACTTAGAGGCAAGAATGATATTTTTTTTTCCTGTATTTGTACAGAAAAAGCCACGATTTATTGACTGGGATGTCTGTGTTAGCACTTTAAAGGCAAATAGAATAGAGCTGCTTGCTAGTGTTAGCACAAGCTTACAGCTGAACTTGAAACAATTATTTTATTGGTCATAGTCAGTGATCACAGTGATTTCACCTGTGGGAGATGAAAATGTTCCTTTTACCCTGAAAACTTTGGTAATAATTTCACAGAATCACAGAATTAGTGAGGCTGGAATAGACCTCTGAGATCAATTCCAGCCTATGATCCAGTCTAGGGCTATTTCCACTATAATGTTGAGGCTGAGTTACATGGCTAACAGTGATACATCCTGATGTGAGAGAACTGTGAGGAGCAGCTGTAATATTAGCAATTTTCTTAGTTACTTGTATGTAACATTTTATGATGGTAGGAGAGAGGGAACCAATATGATAACATGGTCACTGATAAGGAAAATGCAGCACAGTGATAGCTTCCTTGCTGAGCAAAAAAAAAGTGAGGTGTCTGGGAAAGGACAGGGAACATCTCTTTTCTGTGAGCATTCTTCCTACATTAATAAGAATTTTCCATTATTTCATTTAAAGTAAACCCAGTTTGCTTATTTGCTTTTAATTTAAGAGAGTTTTTGGTGCATTGCAGTCACAGTGCATCCTGCTGAGATAACCTAGAAAGGCATTGTGTTTTCATGCACAAAGAACAAATCATGTTTTTGCAGGCTATAGCTTCTTTATTTTCACTTAAGGAAAGGGACAAGAAAAAACAGAAAATAAAAATTCTGTGAGAGGGTGTTGGAAGAATGTCTCTTTTTACATATTGCAAAACCTGGCAAAAAGAAAAAAAAAACAAACCATCAGTTTTGAGGTGGAAAGATAGATGTGTTTAGTATTCCTTATGTTTAAGCTGTGTATAAGAACTCCCATCAAAAGAACAGGTTAGGAGTCCACAGGACTCTCAATGCGTTTCACGGCACCATTGAACAGCATTAATTTTAGACAGGCATTCATTCAGGGGTAGGATTTGGAACAAGGAGGTTTGTCACTCAGAATCTGCTAAAAGCTTTCAAACAATGACAAAACTCCCTCCTCGTTTCTTCTGTTTTAATGTCATATGCTTAAATGCACCGGCTCCAAACTTACATTCACACAATTATGTGGCATTAAAGGACGTTCTTGCAGGGAACAAGTTTCAATCATAGAATCATAGAATGGTAAGGGTGGAAGGAGACCTCAAGGATCATCTAGTTCCAACCCCCTGCCATAGGCAGGGACACCTCCCACTAGCACAGGTTACTCAAGGCCTCATTCAACCTGGCCTTGAACCCCTCCAGGGAGGGAGCAGCCACAACCTCCCTGGGCAACCTGTGCCAGTGTCTCACCACCCTCACTGTAAACAACTTCCTCCTAACATCCAGTTTCAATCTCCCCTCTGCCACTTCAAACCCATTGCCCCTTGTCCTGCCAAAATCAGGATTTGGTGCTGTTAAAATTTAAGGAGACATACAAGGTTTTCCCTAAAATTCTTACCAATGTGAAGGGTGGACAGGTGTGCAAATATCCCATGGGAAAGATCATTGCCATCTGACAGTCTCTGTTATTAGCTCTGAAATGTTTCTGCCTTGTCCAGAGTGCCCTGAGCTTGTCTTGTCACCACGCAGCTTTGCCAGCTGGGTCTTTCAAATACCTTCATGATGGCATTTGAAGGCCCAGAATGTCATCTGAGATCATGCCGTTACTTTTTGGCTCTTTTCTCCAGGGACTCCATTCAAAATAGAATGTATTTTCCTGGTCGTCTTCTAATAAGCAAATCCACGGTTTTAAACTGTTTTCCAGAAAATGGAGTTTGAAATGTACCTAAGGCATATTGGACAGGCTTAGCATTTGGGCAGACAGTAAACAAAACGTTTCCTAGAGGCAACATCTAATGAGTAGCTTGATCATTGGCAATAAACTTACCTGTTGAGAATTATGTGTTCTTCGCGGGCTGCTAAGGAGTGGAATAAACCTTAGAGCACAGCCCTTTATATCATATACATCATAAATATGCTTTATATAAACATAGGAAGGAGAATTATGAAAACACCTTATTGCTAGCTATTGACAGAGTCTGGAAGTGATGACAATTGAGCAGGTCTGGACTCATGTTTGGCATGAGAGCCCTCTCCCAGAATGGGCTTTCAGAGAGTAGAGAGAGTGTGACAACTGCATGTAAGTGTGCTGAGAGTCAGACACAACATTTTTTTCCTCCTTAATAGAGTGAATTAATTAACCACTGCCAGAGGTAACTGATTAAACTGGCCTGTGTTCCCTGTAGTCATCACCATAGTCAAGAACAAATCCGTGTTTATAAGGTTTATTTTAGTAACTTTAAAAAAAAAAATTCATTTCAGATCTGAGGGTGTTACACTAAACAGAATGGGGAAAGGGGATCAACAGCTTCTGAAGTGTTCAAATTGACCTGAAAAGCTTCAACTATGTACCTTGAAGTGTTGATGAAAACTCACCATGCCAGTTGTCTGTGCTATGCTGAAGCAGTAGTCTACATACTATCTTTCTTCAACAGTAATTTTTCATATCTGACTCCTATTGACATCCAGCTGTCTGGAATTTCTCCAGAACTCTAAGATTTATTAAAAAAAAAAAAAATTGGTAATATTAAGTTTTAAGACAAATCTTCCAGATTTTTAAGTAGGAGTTATTAAGTTTGCAGATCTTACTGTCTGTCCCTTGTAGGTACCCCTAGGAACTAAAAAGTTTTTCATCTCCTCATCTATACACTGTCCTGCATCTTCCAAATCCCATCCATTTGGCCTCTCATTGAAACAACTCAAGATTTTTCTTTTAAAACAATACTTTCAGATGAGCTTTGGTTATAATTTTCAGTAGTGAAGCAGTAAGTTACGTATTTGTTAAAAGTGGTCCTCCAAAGTGCAAAATTCTGATCTCTATGTTCTTTGTATTTTTTGCAGAGGTCTTTGGTGAAGTTATTTGGTGTTGTTTAAAAACACTTGGGAAATGGCCACTCGTAATTGTAGGAACTCCAGTTCTGTTTTCTAACTGGCCCTGTAAGATCTCCTCTAGGTCTGCCAGATGTGCACACTTTTGAAACTTTTACTCTATCTTGTATTTGCTTAAAATGCAATGTGATACATCCCTGGTGTTAAATGCTTTAATTTAGTTGCACCTTGTTTATAAATTCATGTATTGATGAATTTGGATGTTAATTAATTAATTAGTCATGACAATCTCTAAAGAAAAAGGAGGATGGAGACTATTAATGCCTTTTTTGAGCTTATTCCCCAAACACTTTAAATTACACTGCAATGAATCATTTACCTTTGACCACAATGTTATCTCTAGGTTGATACTTGCTTCGCTGGAACATAGTTTACCTGTTCAGCCACAGGGGTTTTGTAGAACTTAGGGCGACTCTCCTCTGCACATCTGGCATGTGGTGCCCTGCTGCTCCTGAGTGATGTGCAGAGATGGCAGCAGCAGGTGTCTTGGCTGCAGGCTGTGGAGCTGAAGCCTCTTGGCCTGGAAATTTTCTACTTCACACCTCGACTTCTGAGACTGAAATTCAAATTCCACTTACAGATCAGTCCCATTTATGGAATGCTGAAGTGCTAACACTTTTCTTTGTATTTTGATCGTTTGGATACTTGGCTTTCAAACTATGCTTCAAGATTAAAAAAGAAAATTGTTTACCTGTGTGAGACAGCAGCACATGAAGCACTTGTGCATGAAATGAGAGCATGCCTGCAGCAGCTGTCAACAGTCACACATCTATGCACCCATTTTTCTACTTATTAGACCTATATCTTGCGAAACCTTGAGATGGTCCTTTTGATACCTTGTAAGCCTACCAGAAAATCTTATGTACCATGCAAGTCACGTTCCAGCACTTCAATTTTCAGAAACCTTGTGGTAATGCAAAGATATACATCAGGTAATGCATTAAACAGTGAAAGCAGGAGCCTTTTATAATATTCAGTTGTTGCTTACTATGTAATTTTTTTTCTGTAGATCAGCAGGGTAGTGTTAGACACGTGCAATGGTAATAAATGAATCTTGGACTACCTGCAAAAAGCCAGGAGATACTGGAGATAGAGCTTCCACAATGCAAGTAGCACATGTAAAGTGTTTGTAATTAAGGCTTTAGTTTTATTTTCGGTGGAACAAATCTTAAGTGAATCTTGGTTCCTTTAGTCAACTTGTGTAAGATAGGAGATGCAAATCCCCAGGAGAATGGTACAGCCATGGGAAGCTTTCTGCCAGACCAGTCAGATCTGAACAAATATGTCTGGCCTCTGCTTCCCTGGGTGTATGTGGTAGGCAAGGACCGGCTCCACTGGCATCACCCTCTGGGCTGCAATCATCAGGGCTAAAGGGTAGTCCTCCTGGCCAGCCAACAGCAGCTGCAGTTCCTGCCCAAACAGAGTCAAGATTTTTATTTTGGGTTTCACTGACAAGCTCGCACTTGATCTTTAAATTGGCTTCATCAGGAGAGAACTAAGGCAGAGTATGTAAAGTGCAGTCTGACCTGCTGTTGCTGTCCCATGAGCATTTGGAAGGGAGGGATGTGGGTTACAGATTGTTCACATTTTAGTCTCCTGAATGTTCCTTGACCAGCTGCAGCAAGGACAAGGAACAGTAACAACATTCAGCAGAGGAGCTCAGGTGTTCACAGCTGACCTCCTACAACTTGGACTAGGCAGGATGGGAAAGCTAGCCATTTTCTGCAAGCTGTTCTTTACCACAAAACAGACTGTGGTTTATTTTTGTGGCGTGGTTGCTTCTCAAAGGTCAAATGAACTCTTTAATTTTGGCCAGGACCTTTGTTTCTTCTTTGAGTTTTGCAGCTTGTTTTCTAACTTTCTGCCTTTAAAATATTTCGAAACACATTATAAAACTAGAGTGATTAAAGCTGAATTCTACTTTGTCAGTGGCCTCAGTGATATAAGCTAAGTTAATGATGAGACTACGTTATGTTAAAGCTTTACACTGAAGTAGACACGCTGGGATTCAGTTCAGCAGCTAAAACACATGTAGCTGTCTACTTGTAGGTATGTACAAGCTTAGTGATTATCTAAACTTTCCACTATAGTCAAAAAGAATGACTTGTCTAACCTTCAAGCCAGTTGAAGGAGAATTTAACTGCCAAACTCTTCAGTATCTAGTGCCACTGTCGAGCACTGTTTGCCTGTAACCTGAGCAGGAGAAACAGTGAGTGTGGGCATTTATGGAGAGGGGTGGCTAAACTAGAGGCTTGCGTAGGGTTTGGTGGAGATGTATCACATCCTGAAGTTTAGGTGAGTGATGGAATGATGCACAAACTGCCACAGTGACTGCTTGCCTGGGAAATACTGATTGCACTCTTCCCTTTGATGAAGTATTATGAAATATGAGATTCAGAGAAGGTTACTTTTTCAAGAAGATGTTAAGAAGTTGAAGTGCTTCATGACTTCTGCTAAAAGCAGTAGAAAAACAACCTGTTGAGTCTATTTCTCTCTGTTGTTAGAGCAGGCTTTTATTTTTATTGTTTTTACTAGTTGTGCTCATTTTCAATAATAGGACATTTATGCTTCCTTTGGCAGGATCAGGCAGGCTTGTACGTGGGTAGATGGAAATACATTTTGTCCTGGCACGTTGAATAATAAAAACCCCCAGAGCATGGGGAAAAAAAAAAAAGGTCTGTGCTTTTTGAGAGCTAAACCCAGTTTTGGTGCAATGACCTACTATTACAAGTGTTTCTATACCCTTCAGAACAAATACTGTCCTGAAAGATAAAAGATGTCTCATTAACATTTTGATTTTTTTTCTCTGTGTATGAGTAGCTAAACTATGTTGTTAAACTATGTTGTTAAATAAGCAGAAATAAAAGGGATCTGATATCTTTGAGTAGAGCTTGGGACCACAAATAAAACATAAATTGTACTGGAATATCTCCTTTTACATAATGACTCTGAATTACAGGCTTGCTAGAGAGGACTGCAGATCTTCACTTTGATTTGCAGCTCCATGCTGTAAACAGAACATTGATTATGACCAAGCTTAAAAATATTTCCCAAAAGATATGTCAAGAAGCAATAGTCTAAGCTCCAGGGAATATCCAGAGCATATTTCCCATGCTATAGACATGGATGTTAGGAGGAAGTTCTTTACAGTGAGGGTGGTGAGGCACTGGAACAGTTTGCCCGGGAAGGTTGTGGCTGCTCCCTCCCTGGAAGTGTTCAAGGCCAGGTTGGATGAGTCCTTGAGTAACCTGTGCTAGTGGGAGGTGTCCCTGCCTGGGACAGGGGGTTGGAGCTAGATGATCCTTGAGGTCCCTTCCAACCTTACCATTCTATGATTCTATGATTCTACTTGACCTGTTTAACTGTAGAGATATTCTGCAACTGAAAATTTTAGTATCAGTGCCCTGATCTACAGGGTCAGTATTCTTAGAAAAATTCCTTTTTGCCAGTCTGGGAGCCAAGTAATACTATAATATGAACTGTGGAAACAATCTTTTAATAATATCTAATAAACAAACATTAATAAAAAGACAGAGTACATTGCTAGCAAACGGCAAATATGTTAGAAATTTTTTTTGTTGTGGTTTGTTTTAGGGCAAATGCTTGTGAACAGGAAACTTTTTGAATTGGTATGAGCTTATGAATAGATTGTTAAAAATCAATGAGATTAACAAAATATCAAGGGTTAGGACTGGGCTGGCCACTAGACAAATGGCAGATGCTCTCTATTAACTCCTCTCCCTTCCCAAAGGGGAAGAGAAAGGGAGAAAGGGAGAGAGACATCAGGATTTGATAAGAAAACTAAAACAGCTATAATGAAAATAATAAAATAAAATATACACAAATATATATAAGATCAATATTGAATCCATTCCCCTTGATGGCAATTATGTCAGTGTCACCACTGATGCTGTGGGCAGGCACTGGGGAAGTCCCAAACTGGGCTCAGCAGCACATGGGAACTGGGTTAAGGAGCTGGATTCTGTAACTGCATTCAGGAATGTGTGAACTGGGACTGAAGGCGGAATAGAGTCCTCCTCAGATGCCAGCCATCTAAAAAGACAGCTTGACCCTCAGCTTTATACCAAATGTGAGGTGTAAGGTGTGGAATCCCTCGTTGGTCAGTTTAAGGTCACCTGAACTGTCCTCACAGGTGTGACTTCTTACTTTCTGCACCTCCATCCTGGTACAAGATTTAACAGTGACCTTTGTTTCCATAAATGCAAGTATAAGCAAAGGTCATTCTGCACCCCATTAATGGCTAGTAACTATAAATATTGAGTGTTAGCACTGCTAGAAGCAGTCTAGAAAATTTTAGGAACTATTAATTGCATGACATAATTATTAATATATAACTTCTAATGAGTAATTTAAGATAATCCACAATTGTGGATTTATTGTATGATACAGAATTGGCTGAGTGAAATTAAATGAAGTGGTGACATGGTAAATGAGATGTGAAGCAAGAGGTGAGGAAATGTATTGACTTTGATAAGAAAAAAAGGCACATTTAAAAAATTTTATTTGAACATTGAGCAAAAATAATAGCTATAAAGGAACAAAGGAACAAGATATAGGACTAAACCCAAAGATTTGGAATGATTTATGTGACAGTCGTTCACAATACACATAAGTAATGTCAGTTCTTGAAGGTCTGGGTTTATTTCAGCATGCCACTTGTGCTGGAATCTTTTGGGTTTTTTCAGTGTTTCTGGGCAGTATGTATTGTAGACTCTGCAGACCAGAACAGAATTCAAATGCACTCTGTGAACCAGAAAAAAATCTCTCTCTTTTTTTTTTTTTTCCTTCTCTTCTTGTGGGATGCTTCTGTATATGAAAATAGTTTAAACAATGTTCCAGTGAACTGATTTTGCTTAGGCATGTGAAATCCATCAGCAGGTTTTTGTACAAATAAGCAGAATTCAGAATCATATGTCTGGTGGTCCACAGACAGCCCAGCACCTTGCGAACTGGACTCTCATTAAGTGGCTTTTCTTAATGTTGGAGATGAGAAGACCAAATAATTCTTCCTATCTCATTTGCTTAAGTATCTACTGACTGGCACTCACCAGGAGATAGCTGAGGAAAGAACATACTGTCCTTTTAAAGATATTTTGAAGAACATTCTTGAAAGAGAAGCTTGTCTTGCTGGTGAAAAGTTGTAGTTCTTGGTAATGCAGAAAACTGCATTATACCTTTTCCAAACCAACGATCCCTTTAAATCATCTGTGAACCACTGGTGCCTGTTTTTCCTTTCCCACAATGTTCAGTAGTTATTGATGTCAATAGTTTCTTCAGGTTGGTACTGCAATAAATGGAAGAAAAATAGTTCTCTTGTCACTCTGAAAGCTAGTTTTCTCTCCCATCAATAAAAGGACAGGCAGTAAAGGGAAACAGAGAGTGGTGGTTTAGTCAAATTGACAAGAAAATCGTTTGGGGTGAGATTTGACCTCTTCTGAGTACAGTAGATAGCACTCAACTCTTTGAGTCACAGCTTCATAGAAATGGCAATTAAGAGGTAAGCTGACATTTGGGGGAAGTGGGGAAGGGGCAGGGGGATAACTATTTGTTAACACGGGATCATAGAATCGTTTGGGTTGGAAAGGACCTTCAAAGGTCATCTAATCCAACCTCCCTGTAGTGAGCAGGGACATCCTCCATTAGATGAGGCTGCCCAGAGCCCTGTTGAGCCTGACCTTGAATATCTCCAAGAATGGGGCCTCAACTACCTCCCTGTCCCAGTGTTCCATTTCCTTCATGGTAAAGGACTTCCTCCTAATATCCAACCTAAATCTACTATTCTCTGACTTAAAACTTTTACCCCAGGTCCTATCACTGCAGACCTTTGTAAACAGTCCCTTTCCAGCCTTCTTGTAGGGCCCCTTCTCATACTGGAAGGCTGTTATTATTGTGTTGATTTGGCTAACAACATGGGAAATTCAGAGCAGTAGGTCTCCTGCTGTTGTACTTAGTCTTGATGGAGACTGTTTTGGAGTGATTCTGGGTGAAGGCTGAAATTATTAGATATTCCCATGGAGTACCTGCAGGTGCTTTGCTCTGCACCTCTGAACTTTCCAAATGTACTCATCCCAAACTCGGGAAGAAAAGTGTCTCAGGAGGTGTAGGCCACCAAACTCTTCTTTGCCTGGGCAGGTACTCCTCTGGCTAAACTGGGATAAACATCCCAGTAGTCTCTGGGTGGTATCTCTGCTCTCCAGAAGCTCTATCAGCATGTGCACCCAGTTCACGGTATCCTTATTTTTAGAAAGGGAGAAGTCATCTGAGCATCAGCTTGTGGATTTTGCCATCTTGTATGTACATTCACCAAAGAGTATGCAGAATGGAGCTAATCTCAGAAAGTGACTGGTTTCCTCTCCATGGAGATAGGGCTTGTAGAGTCAAGCAGCTGAAATGCTGTCTTCTGCTGTATCTCTACATGCTCCTGAAAGGGCTTCTGCTGATCTCTGCCTGTCTACTTGATGTCACTGAGCTGTCCCATCCTCCAGCAAAGATACTTATCTGCAGACAAAACCCGTTGTTCACAAGTAGTAGAGCTACTAGCTTGGATCAAAGAGATTCTGATCACAAGAAAGAAACTGACCTAAGGAATTGACTCTACCCACCTGCCAAGGCTGCAATTTCTGCATTCCTCTTGTTGTTCTCTGCTGTGTTTGATTTCAGTTCTCGGAGATCACACTGCAGACTTTTCAGTCAGCTACTCTGCAGTGCAGGGAAATAGTGAAAACAGAGACTTTCCTTTTAAAAATACAAGAAAATAAAAGGGGCTTCCCAAACTGTCATCCCCAAGAAGTTTTTGAAGCCATAGTTGGAGGCCTATGGACAGTCCTCAGAACAGCATTACCCTAATACATTTTCTGTTAAGTTTCATCTAAATGTGGCAAAAATATTGGGATGTGATGGCAGTAGAGGTAGTTTAGGATTACCAAACAATGTTACAGTCAACAGTGCCCACTTACAGTGAGCAAAGAGTAGAGAAACCAACAGTTATTCTGCAATATCAATGGAATATATAGTGCTAGAAAATACAACCAGGAAATACTTGTTTTGAGAAGTCTACAGACTGTGGCTTAATATTTTAACTCAGTGAACAGTCTTCAGCCAAAAGCAGACCTGAACTCAAAAATAACCATCATGTAGATTGTGTTTGCCATCTACCAAAAGCCACCTCCCTTGGTACGCATGAGGAACTTAAATGGATGGCAAGGAAGGAGACCCATCACACACTTCTGTCATGTGGTATGGAGCTCTATACCAGCTCTAGACCATCTTCTGTGGCCTTACAGGCCTCTCATGGTCTTCAGACCATAATCCATGACCCATAAATGCCTACATGCAACTTAGGGAGCAGAAGTGCACCCAATTGTTGACATCCCTGTCTTTGAAAATGGACAAGTGAATTCAGTACCTGGATCTGGGTTTTTTGGCCTAATTTTTTTTTTTTAATCCCAGAATGGATGCCATTTGTTTGACTCTTGAATTGATGCATATTTTTAAATGAGCCATTAAAAAAATTAGTTTAAGTCTTCATCAGATATTTATGTATTATTTAATAATAATGATATTACTGTTGATCAGTGCTTGACATTAAATGAATTTGGTGACTGCCTTCTTCAAAGAACTTACAGGGCAATACTTGAGTCCCACAACAGAAGACCACAAACCAACACAGTTAATACACTCATCACCTCAAGCTTGTGTGTGTACACAAAAAGGTCCTCATCCCACACTGACAAGTACCCAACATGGTTTGCAGCAGCATGAGAAAAGAACAATTCCAGCCTTCATCTAGATGATGCATTTAGTGCCTTGTGGTTGGTGGAGAGAGAGGAGTTTCTCTAGGGAAGCAGCTCTGGGCAGCTGCTATGGCTGGCACAAAACCAGCAGGAAGTACAGTGAGAGAAAGGGGCGATCAAGGAAGAGTAACCACTATTTGTATGATGAAGATAGAACACAGGCAGGAATCCAATCAGATCAGCAAAGAAAAAGCAAGAATCCAAAGCCTTATGATTTGGGCACACACAGAGACCTTGAAGAAGCAGAACTGCATTTGGTTCCCATCTTCTGCTTGTGTGCATTGACCCATTGCCTACTGCTGTCTTGGTGTATGTATCTTCACAGAATCACATAATGGTGTGGGTTGGGAGGGACTTCCAGGGATCATTGAATCTAACCACCCTGCTAGAGCAGTATCACCTGGAGTAAATCACACAGGAACACATCTAGGGTGGTTTTGAATCTCCGGAGGAGGAGACTCTGCAACGTCTCTGTTTCAGTACTCTATTGGGAGAAGCAACCAGGCAGTACTAAAAAGCTTAAAAAGTACTTCTGGATTGTGCTTTTGGACACTGGATCCAAATTTTGCATTTTTATTGCTTTCCATCTATTTTTTTTTTGGTCTGTGTGACCAACACTATGTGAAAGAACACTATGTGATCTTTCATGGCATTTCCCACCATATTTCTATTATTTCTCATACTCCAAAATGTGTGAAACACGTTACTCATAAAATATTCTCTGCCTCCCCCTTTTAATTTTCAGTGATATAATGAAAGGCCTGCCACAGCTTGTGTGCTGTAGTCTTCATTATTTCGGCCCCGTTTTCAACAGCCATTTCTATCAAGAAGGATAAAACCTCCAGATTCAGCTTGTGTGCCAAATAAAACAACTGCAGTTCACAGAAATCCTTTAGTAATTTCAGCAAAATGCTGAAGTTGGAATTTTATGATTAAAGATTTCATATTTTCTTATTTGATGTTCCATGCTGGGCTGGGAGGACTTTTGTTTTTCTGCTGGTTCCATGACACCACACTGAGGGGAAAAATTGTTGCACAACTGGCAAGGTTTTACTGGAATAACTTTGTCATATTGATATTTCTTTGATTCATGGAATAAATATTTACATGTATCCATTCCCTGGGCAACCTTCAAATCAGCGTTTTCCTCATTAAATTGTTGCAGCATTTAGATTAAGTGTTCTGGCAAAAAAAATTAATTCTGTCCCAGGTTTGTGAGTTAGTGTTTGGCAATCCTTAATATGTAACAAATTCTATCAGGATTCTGTGCATCCTGTGAATTAGAATGTGGAGGATGGATTAAGCAAAACTTTTGTCATAGCAGAAGATCATAGGACTCTGATACCTTAAAAACAACTGCCCTTGCTCCATCTATGATGTGCACCATTGTCCTTTCCACCAAACCTTTGGGGTGCAGCCAGGAAGAACTTCCTGATGTCTATACTTCCATTCTTGTGCTTCAGGGATATAATTGTGTTTTCTCTCAGAGGAATTAAAATGACACTGCAATTTATTCAATACCAGGTTCAGCAAATGATATTTTGAAGTCATGCAGGATATTGAATTTCTTCCTGGCTGACACTGGACAGCATGCAGCTAGCTCCTAGTGATGCATACTGAGTTGTCTCCTGCACAATTGTTCCTTGTCTTCTAGTAGGACATCATTCCTCTTCCTCTTCTTGCAGAAGAAAATGGATTTAGCAGACTGAGCTGCAGCACATGCATACTCCTTCTTTGTGAGTTTTACATAACAATTCCGTGCCCTAGGTTAACCTATTTTGTCCACAGAAGTTTGCCTGACGTTAAAAAGAACCCCAAACAGTCTCCTGTTTTCCAAGCCTTTTCTGATGGAGATCCTTACTGCTGAAAGTACAGAAAGCTCAGTCTTCAGAAAATGGAGAGCTCTACAAGCCTTAAGAATACAAACTGATAAAAGGAGAACATTCCTACCTTTCTCTTAATTTGTATCCACATTTATAATGATCACCAATAACCACTGTCATTGATGAAGTGCATGAATTAATAACAGGAAAAGTCCAATGTATTATTGCAGCAGATTAATGAAAGGTTGAGCATATGACAAAATCATAAATTTAAAGATAATTTCTGTATATTGTATTTTTGTCCTCTGGTTTCTCTCTTCTTTTAATTAGAGCCTTGGTTTATTAGCCTATTTCTAAACCTCTTATTAAACTGCTCCTATGAAGTGATGTATTCTGCTGCATAATATTGAATTTTAAGACTTGCAGCCTAGCCATGCAGAAATTTCTGCTGATTCAGCAGAAAGGCATCACCTCCTTTGGCTTACTCTGCCATGGACTTAGAGTAGGCTCAGTCCCAAGCCAGAGAGGGAGAGAGCTTTGAGACAGACTTAACTAAAGGAGATAAAAAGGAGAAAGCATACAAAGCAGATTTTAATTTGATAGTTATTATTGGGAGGGCATAAAAATTTGACCCCATTTGGAGAATTTTGTGGAGAGCAAGACTGGAATGTCTATGGTTATAAATACTAAACATTTTGGAAAAGAAAAAGCAGAAAACTGATGTAAACTCTACATTAAAAAAAAAAATGAAATAAAAGAGAATTCTAGTAAGACCACATAGATGTACACAAATGCAGTTTGAGACCATGTGGGTTACAAGAACAAAATTACAGTAGAAAAAGTGCTCAAGAGATAAAGTCAACTTTACTCCATCAGGCCGGATTTCTGCATCTATCTCTATCCATCTTTTAAGGTATCTTTTTACTTGCAACTCTTCACAATCATGACATCAGCTGACATCAGGTTATGATCACTTATTTAGATTTACATAATTTCTAATGAAGGTTATAGCTCTCTGTTCATTGTCCATATATAGCTGAATATCTACCTACCTGTATCTGTTATATATTTGTGTGTGTGTATATATATAATTACAAATGTTCACATACACATGTTCATAGATAATGTAATCCTAAAAAAGCAGAAGTACACAGCTATATTTCTAATTCCATAGAATCATGAAATTGTCAAAGTTGGAAGAGACCTCCAAGATCACTAATCACCCATCAACCCAACACCACTACAGCTGTCAAGCCATGTCCTGACATGCCACATTCAGGCTGTTGGCCTGTAAGAAATAATATATTGCACTTTCTTCTCTCTGTTTTTCTTCTCTCTGTTTTTCCTCTTCCTATTTTTCCAGTCTAAAATAGAGAAACCCACTCTGTTCAACAGCACAACTTCTAGATGCCTCAAAAGAAATGCAGCAAAAATAAATGTTTAAGTTGAGTGCACTCTAATCTATTTAAAATAATTCATGGCTCTCTCATTATGGGAGTAGTAGTTATTGATTGTCTTCTTTTAAAGCGTTTTTTTTAAGCATTGAATTTCTGTAACAAGCTGCTTTTGTAGAGGGCTTTGTGAACTTGACTTATTTACTGCAAAGTTAATGAGGCTGATGACCTTGGTTACAGGAAGGTTACAGGGAGTATAGGACATTGAAAGCTGTTTGTTTTCTGCCATTTTATTAAAATGCCTTTAAAAAGTTTAATTACTGGTACAAACAGCAGAGATCAGAGCAAGGAGTCAGAAGAAGCCAGGTTCTGTGACTGTGGGATAATGAGTATTTTGTGCAAGAGCTGTTGTGTTTTCATGAAATACAGCTCTAATCCTCCTTTGACTATCCAGTGTTTTATCTTGGGATGAGTCATTTGACTCGTTACGAATCCCACCTTGGAAAAGAAACAGAAAGTTCCCAACTGTGCCTGCCATATTCTAAATAAAAAAGTACATTCAAACACTATATTCAAATCAGGTTATGTTTAACAGTTAGACATTAGATACCAGATTCATATAGACAGTCTCTGGTTTAAATAAATAAATCTTTGGCTGTGCATGTTCGGGTCTGTTGGAGTGTTTGTCTTGATGATGTAAATTTGCTAATATTTCTTCTTATCTGTCTCTTTTGCAGCAATAAAGGGATGAGGCAATACTTCTTGTCTGTTTCAGCCCATATGAAATATAATCCAGCACAATCTTTTTTGGTGCTATATTATACTTTTGAATAGAAATTGCAAAACTCCCCGGTGATACTCATTTGTCCCAGTGTTTAATTTTTCAGAAACCTTTCAAATTGTGGCCTCCTTGCTGAGACAACCAGTCAAGGTGACAAGGAAATCTCTCTGTTCAGCATATAAATATATAATCAGCGGGAATTATGCACAGTGTTTCAGTTCATAAAGAAGAATAAATATTCTCCATGTGAGAGTGACCACTTATCACCCATATTTTATCTAATGGTGCTAAAATTAAAGATTTGCCATCATCACAACTATACTTAATTTTAATAGTAAAGTTACAGAATAAGCACTTTCTGGACACTTTTCTGAAGATCTTGCAGGATGGTGCAGGCTTCCTGCTCGTTACTGGCATCCTCTGAAGTATTTAATATGTTTCTTTGGAAAAATGTCATCTCTGCTCTTCAGTCCTAATAGATGTCTCCCACCCTGCTGTTCCTCTTCAATTCTATAATCCATGTTGGCATGAAGCCTCCAAAAAAAGTCTAGAGCTATCTTTCACCCTAGGTGTGCAGAAAATGCAGAATGAGAGTGTGTTCGCTAACGATACAGCAGTGGCTTTCTTACAAAATCCACAGGCAATCCATTTCCCCTTTTGATACTAAGACCAGGGAGAATCTAGCATAATTATTCTGCATTGAACTCTAATTTTGCCTGTCCTTGTGGCTTGTCTCATCCTTATCAGGGTGATGATCACTTCACCCTGACCGACATGGCTTCTGTAACTCCTCCACAGCTGCTTGATGTGCCTGTGGGTTGCTTCAGTAGGTGCTGCAGCAGATTTCATGCTGCTGTCCACAGTGTGCTGTCAGATGGACACTCTTCAACCAGGCTGAGGAGGCTTGTGATGCTGTTATTACATAGAATCATAGAATTATTTTGGTTGGAAAAGACCTCTAAAGTGAGTCCAATGGTCATATATACTATAGATATTCTATTTCTCCCAAAGAACAGAGTATCATACAAAAATAAAGCTGTTTGTCTAGTTCAATTGATTGCCCCAGGATGGGATCAGCTGTAGCTGTAGTTTGTCTCTTTTTCAAAGGTATCCAGGGATTAATATTTCACAATAACCTTGTGCAATCCACACAGTGCCTCACTATCCCTGAGATTAACAGATTTGTCCTAATGCCTACCCTGAATCTTTCTCACTGCCGTTTAAGTTCACCACAGTGGAGTTAGCCTTGCTGAGTAGAATTACCTACACAAATAATATCTATTTTCCCTGGAAAATATTGCATATGAAAATTTAATGCATTTTGCAAGCCTGCTTGTGCATTCTACATTTCTAAAGCACTTTAAAGTATGTGGAAAAAGTCAAGAGAACTTTCCTTTCTGCAACATGAGGGAAAACTACTTTACTGTAAGAGCGATGGAGAGCTGAACTGGATTGCCCAGAGAGACTACGGAGTCTTTCAAGACCTGTGTGTCAGCGACATGGACAGAGGAATCAGTGCACCCTCAGCAAGTTTGCAGATGACACCAAGCTGTGTGGCACAGTTGACTTGCTAGAGGGCAGGGATGCCATCCAGAAGGGCATGGACAGGCTGGAGAGGTGGGCCCAGACCAACCNTCCAGGGAGGTTGTGGCTGCTCCCTCCTGGAGGCGTTCAAGGCTAGGTTAGATGAGGCCTTGAGTGACCTATTCTAGTGGGAGGTGTCCCTGCCTATGGCAAGGGGTTGGAACTGGATGATCTTTGAGGTCCTTTCCAACCTAAACCATTCTATGACTCTATGATTCTATGATGCATTCCTGTGTGACCTGCCCTAGGAGATCCTGCATTGGCATGGAGGTTTGGACTCAATGATCTCTGGAGGTATCTTCCAGCCTCTACCATTCTATGACTCTATGATTTAGGGACAGAAGGGTTCTGTGTCTTTATCTTCATCTTTAAAGTGTAACAGGTAGCATCCACTGTCAGGTCTTATGTTCCCAGTGATGTAAGTCATATGTTCCTGGGATGAATCATGAATTCCAAAGCCAGAAGTCATTTAACATTTGCAAAAGGGGAGACAAGGAAGGCTATATCACCATAGCAAGCAAGGGAACTGGAAAAGCTACTTGTGCATTACACACCCTCTCTTGAAAAATTGTCCAGAGGCCAAGACCAAAACCATGGAATGTTCTTTTTTAGAGATGAAAAATGGGATTTACTTGGTTTTAGTAGAGTTGGTCAAGCTGCCTGCCAAAATGTCCCCATAAATTCTTTGCTAGAAAACAATCTGGAAAAACAAACCGATCAACAAGACAACAGTGCAATATTAATCTCTACACAGATACAGCAACTGACTGATAACTAACTTACAACTTCTGTCAGCATCTAGTCAGCATATTGGCTCATATAATCTTCTTTTGGACCTGTAAGCATAACTATGGCTACAAGGATAAAATTATAAAATACGTAATGGTTATATGTAATAATTTAAAAGGAGATTTTGTTTTGTTTGTTATCTCATATCCAAATACGATCATGAAGCCAAGTGAGCATAAAATATTCGGAGATGAAATGCCAGAATGGTTATAGATGTCATATATTCATTTCAATAGCAGATAATGCATATAGCTGATCTAAAACCATGCTTGCATGGTACACGGAGTTTTACCTCTACTGAACAAATGAATATTGCTGCCTGGATTGCAAAACCAGCAGAACTTTACAGATACACACCATGCTGTGAGCTTTTATTGTCTGACTGTGTCTGATGGTTGAATTGCCAAAACTAGCAGCAGGACTAGAATGAATTATGAACAGATGAAGAACTCTTTCATCCTTGTGTGATAACCTGGAGTTCCCTTATCTATAAATAATGGCCCCCAATGAGAAGCACAAACCTTATGTGAATAAATGGTTGGAAGCTTTTAAACAAATAAACCACCAGATATCTAATCCAAAGGGGATGGAAATCTTCTAAGTGTCCAAGGTACATGTATAACACATTGTACTGTCTGAACTTGGGGTACACTTTTGTCTCTGCTTTTATGCAGCCTTAGTGTTTTGCATGAATGAAATCTATTTCTTGTAACCAAATTTAGCAGAAATACCCTGAGATATACTAGAGATGTTTTCCTTAGCGGCATGGAATTTGCCAGTACCTCCATTTTGGTTTATTTTTTGTATGGGAACATTGTTCATGGCACTGGGTAGCAGGAAATTTTTATTATCAGTTCTAATAGTTATGGAAATCTTGCAGTATTTCTTGCAGCAACTAAAGTTCAGATAAATGTGGATGCCTCTTATTTTCCAAAGTAATTATTTTTACTCACTTTAATCACTTTTTGAACTTAAGTTTCTAAATTAACTGCTGGCTTCTGATAAAAACACGCGAATGTGTAGCTGCTGTGTAGGATGAAAGTGTTAATTAGAATTGGAAGTGATGAGTGTTGCAGGAAAACGCACTGGATGTTCATCCTGTTGTGGTCTGCAAGGGAGCACTGGTGGATTTTCTTTTAAAAGCTGTGTTATTTTTAAGGGCAGTCCAGGGAGATCTTTAAAATTAGGGTAGCTCATGAAGATGATGGCTCTGTGAGTCACAGTCGGTGTTCTCTTTTTAGTCAAGAGGAAGAAGGTCCAATTTGCACAACAGTCTGCTCAACCAAACAGTTTATTCACATAAGGAATACCATTGAAATTAGTAGTTTTCCTCACATAAGCTTTGTTTCCTTAGAGTAATTTTGTCTATGTAAAGAATGACAGGCTTATTTAAAAATGTTTATGCCAACATTGCTAATGCTAATTCTTCCTTATGTGGATTAGCACCAGTATTGTTGTTTCTATGAGGAATTCACACTCTTAGATCAGACAACTATCCTCATACAAATTAGGTCTAATAAAATTCATGTTTGCACATTTTCTTATTTGATGAGGAGCGGTTGAAATGAGACCTATGCTTCAAGCTGAGTGTGATGAGGGAAAAAAAGAAAGACAAAAAGAGTGTCAATTAAAAGAGGGGAATAACAGACAAGATGATAGAAAAGATAGGAGGAGGTTTAAGAAATCCATCTTTCCTTTAAGTTTTGAAATAGTCTGTCCACTTCAAATCATTATTTGGAATATTATATCAACTGAGACTTATTTTGACCATAATCTCAGGTCTGTGTCCTCCTGAAGGGAGGCATACACATTTACTTGGACATTATTAGAAAACTTATTAGTGTGGCACTTGTTAGTGACTACTAACATAGTTTGAGGGGAGGTGGCAAAAAATAATAAAAAGGATTAAATTCAGTAAGGATGTATATGGAGTACTTGGAATTATAGAATCATAGAATGCATGAGGTTGGAAGGTACCCTCGAATGTCATCTTGGCCAACTCCCCTGCAGTGAGCAGGGATGTCTCCAACTATATCAGGTTGCTCAGGACATCATCAAGTTTGGACTTGAATGCTTCTAGGGATGGGGCCTCCACCATAGAATCATAGAATATCAGGGGCTGGAAGGGACCTCAAAAGCTCATCCAGTCCAACCCCCCTGCCAGAGCAGGATCTCCTATGCCAGATCACACAGAAATGTGTCCAGGCAGGTTTTGAGTATCTCCAGAGAAGGAGACTCCACAACTCCCCTGGGCAGCCTGTTCCAGTGTTCTGTCACCTTGACAGTGAAAAAAATCCTCCTCATATTTAAGTGAAACTTCCTATGCCTCAGCTTCCACCCATTGCCCCTTGTCCTGTCATCAGGCATCACCGGGAAGAGCCTGGCACTCACCCTTCATATATTTATAAACATTGATGAGGTCACCATATCTTTGGCCACCTCTTTGAGTATTTCACCACCCTCATTGTGAAGAACTTCCTCCTTATGTGTAACCTAAAGCTACCCTTTCTCTGGTTTAAAACCATTCCCACTTGTCCTAGTGCTAGATTTCTTCCTCAGCTTTCTTGTAGGCCCCCTTCAGATATTGAAATGCTGCTGTAAGGTCTCCCTGGAGCCTTCTCCTCTTCAGGCTGAACAACCCCAAACAACCTAAAATTTGTAGAGATCTGCAATACAGATTTTGTGAGCTCCCAGATTTCTAGTATCTACACAATCTTAAAATCTGTCAAATCAGCATCTTTATTTCACAGCAAGTACCTGTGGGATATTTCAGTTCCAGCCTAGCAAAGTAGGAAAAGGCAACTGCCATGATCTCTGCTTTGATGTTCACAAAAAAAAAGTGGAGTGGTCAAGGATTTCTGAAAATAGATTAGTAAAATCCAATGAAGTCATGTCAGGCTGCATTTACTATGCAGGATAAATTTGATTTGCAAAAATGTGGAATATAGATTAGTAGATTAACGAATTAAAAGAACAGAGCATGCTGTCTGTCTTCTGCTCTTTTTCTGTCTCATGGGAAAGAATAAATTATTTTCTGTCTACTCACTGGAATCATTCAAATTTTAAGGAGCATGCAAGTAGAGCATGCAAGCAACTCATCAGTTGCTATTTTTACTGAACTTTCTTGCTCACAAAGTGAACATCAGTCTCTGCATCTAGTCATTAAGAAGAAATAAATACTCCACTCACGCCATAAGTTTTGCTGCCTTTCTCTATGATTTAAAATGAGTTCAAACTCTAAGTGGACTTTTGAATTTTTTTTCTTTCTATTTTTCACTTCATCACAATTCCCCTCCCCTCCCCCTTCTTTGTGTCCTGAATTGGTTTTGCAGCTGCCAGTAAATATTTAGAATTTTTGTGTGAAATCTGTGGCAAGGAGGACATCTCAGACAAAAGAAGAATCTGGCTACAGATCTTCATCCAGGGACACAGCGAAGTCTGTGAGATACTTTCTTAGAACTGCAACCCTATAGGACTTAAAACCCTGACTGATAGTCCAGGAGACTATTTCTATATGGAATTAACAATTTCTGTATGAATCTATATCTAGATTCAATGTGTATTCATACAAAATATTTCTCCTCTAAGGTGGTCCCTCTGCAGAACTCCTGTCAGTTTAGATTAGCTTTTTGAAGCTTTAGAGCCAGCAGCTAACAAGCTTAACACCACAGTCTTGTAAGTCATCTGTCTTGCAAAGGCACTCATGTAAAGGAGCTAAGCATCTCCAAAAATCAGGCCATTTCATTTTCCTGGCTGTATGTGGAGGCGGTGACTTAAATTAGGCACATAGAAATGTTAGCAGTGGGATTTTCTAAAGATTGATTGCACTTGGTTATTAGAGTGTGCTCTGAAAGGTTGTTTTGGGCCAGAAAGGAGACTATGGCAATACTTCAACTAGCCAAATGGACAGAATGACCTTTTTGAAACTACTCTGGCACAGGATGGGGCTGACACAGCAGCATGGGTAAATACTCAGAAACTCAGAGGTTCAGTTGACACAGTGTTAGATTTTGGGCTAAGATTATGAGTTCTAGATTTGGTTATCTCATGGGGCCACTCCACAGCTAAGAAGTGTGGGAAGCTGGTTTGGGCAGATCAATGATGATAAAGGTATATATCATCTTAGAGCAGCCTTCCTGGAGGGGGCCTATAAGAAAGCTGCAGGGGGAAAGCTCACAAGTTCTTGTAGCACTAGGACAAAGAGCAATGGTTTTAACCTAGAGCAGAGTAGGTTTAGATTGAACATTAGGAAGAAGTTCTTTACTATGAGAGTGGTGAAACACTAGAACAGGATGCCCAGGGAGGTGGTGGAAGCTCCATCCCTGCAGACATTCAATCTCAGGCTTAATGGGGCTCTGAGCAACCTAATCTAACTGGAGATGTCTCTCTTTACTGCAGGGGAAGTTGAACTAGATGACTTTTAGAGGTCATTTCCAACACAGTGCATTCTATGATTCTATGATTGTGTCTGTCTGAGGGTAGTGCTCAAGCAATGCCAAGCATATGCTGAGCCAGTTGGTGGCAACCTTTAAAGTAGCTTTCTAGCTGAAGGATAATGTGCTTGAGGGAGTTGGGATCCTTTGCCCTTCAAAAATAGTTCTCCTGAGCGACTGCTTTTGGAGCTTGCAGCCTGGTGCCAGCTTGGCTCTGTGGCAAGCAAAATGTGTTTGTCCTCCAGGCCATGGGCCACTGTCTCTGGCACCAGCCACTTGTCTAGGGAATGAATATTTAAGGTCTGCCTCTGAACTTGGTGAGACTGCTGCCCAGAAGCTTGGTCTTGCATTGATCAGCCAGCGAGACAATCCACAGCACTGAGAGATATTTGATCGGCTTCCCACGGAGCTCTGAAGATCTCTGAAATACCTTATTTTTCAGTGATTGACACAAGATCACATGGGCACAGACTGGCATATGCCTAACCTTAATGAGTGAGTTGTTCTGACTCGCTTTGGCTCACAGTCCACTCTGGCTCAGGCTCGACCTGATATGGTTGGGCATGTTCCTGCTTACTGCAGGGTGGGGTTGGACTAGATGACCTCTAGAGGTCCCTTCCAACCCACTGCATTCTGTGATACTGGCATTTCATGCCCAAGAAACACCAGCCAAGTTGTGGTCTGATTTGACAATGAACAGATTGCTTATTTACCAAACGAGGGCTTGTGCCTTGCTTGAAGGGTGGGATTCTGCTGTCAATGGAAGTTTAGTTTTTATTTACTTCTGAAAGGTTTGATTTTTAAATACTGATGATTCAGCGGTAGGAGAATTTTTGCTATGTGTTAATGCTGCTACCACAGCTACAAGCCCCAGAGAGTCCCACTGTGTTGACTCTTTCACTGTCACTACTCTGCCTAAGTGTTTGCAGAAAAGAAATATCTCAAATGTAAGATACTTTGGAATTACTTCCAGAAATTCGTGGTCACCCGTGTCTGGTGAGAGGACTTGGAAGCAAATGACTCAGCTCTGCACCTTGGTGTCTGTGTTACAGCCAGGGACACAAACACTTCCTCCTGATTTTAGACATCATGCCCACTCCCTCTGGCATGGACTTTTGATCTGATACTAGTTTAATTTAGTCACAGCACTGGCATGGTATGCTGTGATCTCTGTCTTCCGTCTGCTGAAAGGTTCATTCCAATTAGAGGAGAGCATCGCCTGCAGACAGTAGGCTGGCAGGGAGAAACGGAGGCTAAGGCCATCATATAAATAAGCCAGAGCTAGGGCACAGGTTATATCACTAGCACAAGATTGTCCAAACTGGGTGTTAGCATAATTCCTGGTATGGATTTTGGCATGCACCAACTAATTCTCCCTCAAGGAGTGCCCAGGCAGAGCCTGGATGACAGTGTCTGTCAAGTGCTGTTCTTCAAAACAGTGTGAGGGAGGGAGGATGCGAAGTGTGCTTTGAGTTAGTCTCAGGGCCCGTGGTCCCTGGCTTTATCTACTCTCTGATATGGATAAAGCTGGAGATGCCAAACATCAAAGAATCATGGAGTCATTAAGGTTGGAAAAGACCTCTAAGATCAAGTCCAACCATAAATGCAACACCACCGTGCACATTCAACCATGTCCTGAAGTGCCATGTCTACACATTTTTCAAGCACCTCTAGGGGAGGTGACTCCCTGTGCAGTCTGTTCCAACATTTGACCACCCTTTCAGCATTTTTTTCCCCTAATATCCAATCTAAACCTCCCCTGGTGCAACTTGAGGCCATTTCCCCTCATCCTGTCACTAGTTACTTGGGAGAAGACACTGACCTCCACCTCACTCCAACCTCCTTTCAGGTAGTTGTAGAAAGCAATGAGGTTCCCTCAGTCACTTCTCACAACACTTGATCTCTAGACCCTTCACCAGCATAGTTGCCCTTCTCTGGACCTGTTCCAGCACCTCAATGTCTTTCTTATAGTGAGGGGCCCCAAACTGAACAACTTTCTCCCTGCATCTGAGAACAAGAGCATCTGTAGGATACTTTGGTACTTGAAGGACAGAGCTGGCCAGGAGCTTTTGTAGCCTGGGGTTTTAGAGATTTCTTTTGTAATGAATGCTTAGACTATAAACAGGTTTATAAACAGAATGATACTTCTTCTTTCCAAAGCCTCTGTAGAAAGCCTGTACCTTTTTAAAGGACTACGTGCTGTGCTCTGTGTAGCACAGGTGGAGTATATCCCTGCTAAAGCAATACCATCTGGCAAACATGCCTGAGAGCCATCCTGATAGTCAGACTGCAGCTTTGCTGTAAATTACATGGCAACAAAAGTGATAAGGCATTGTTTATTTTCTTAGCCTGGCTGGATTATCTTAAATGCCTTTGAAATTTTGCAGAGTGATTTTCTTCATGCATTCACGGTTAGGGCTGAACCACTGATGCACTGCTTTCAAGGAGTCTACACTTAGCTAAAGGCTGTTCATGAATTCTTCCATAATCATGAACAGCACTGAAAAGACAAAACCCTGCGGCTTGACTTTACGCCGTGTACAAATTAAAGAACCGACTCTTGCGTTTGGTCTTTTAATTGAAAGGGTAAAGTATGACACTTGGCCTCTCATCACCTTACTTATGCCAGAATGATGCTCATTTGCAATCCTAGTGGTTTATACACTAGCTCAGCTGGATTTCAGCTACAGTTCCACATGTTGCCATTGAGATGTCCTGTCTTTGAACTGAAATGTTTGCAATTTGTCCTGCTGCAGCTTCTCCGCTTGACTGTGAATGCACAACCCAGAAGATATTCTTCCATACCCTCTGATTACTGCAGAATTAAGTATGTTTTGAATCTTCCCCTCAGCAGGCTGAGCATCTGTATTTGTTTGCAGTTAAAGGGAACTTGAATCCATGCTGCTCGTTTAGCTCTGTTGTAGAAAGGGTTACAATGCTTGCAGTTTCTTTTGTTGGTGGTTTTTGTCGTTGTTGTGTTTCTGTTGTTGTTTGAGGGATTCCTCCACTGCTTTTGCACTTATTAAATTTGTGCATTTGTTAATCAGTCTAAATTGCCTTGATTCCCAGCTGTCACACAATGTAGCTGTAATAGTGCAGACCGATTTACAGAGGTGGCTTGACTGTTGTGTTAGAGTATATGCTAATGAATTGGTTGTCAGAGATTTTTAACTGTAGATGCAGCAGCAGATGCACAGATTGGAGGAATGAAATTTGTTATCATGGTGATACTGCTTTTCTGTTTTATGATATAGTCAATCTGTCCTTCTCCAATAGATAAAAAGCCAGGTTTGATGACTACTGAACAAAAGAACAGATGTTCCCTGCTCCAAGTTGAGCTTACAGGGTGCGGAACTGTTTTATATAACCTAGTGAGAACTTTCTGGAGAGGAGATGTTTATAAAATAGTTTGGATCTGGAAAAGCAGAAGATGATGGTAAGACCAGTTATTGCAAGTTTTGGCACTTAAGCACTGTCCATTTTTTGGACTGTAAACTGTTTAATTACCTCTCTGAATTTTAAGAAAAGGACTGTGTCCTTGAGCAATTTCAGCAAAAGCAGGATAGCTGCCTTAAAATGGCTGCAAGCCTGGATGTGGCACCAGTGAGAAATCTACAGGAAATTTTTTTCCTACAACTTGTTTTCATAGCCAGATATTACAGCAAAAGGGCTACCTGGGAATCAGCACTGTAAAGTGCAACAGAAAGAACGGTGTAAGTGGTTGAATCACCACACCTGGATATATTTTTAAGCTGTGTAGATATGGTGCTCAAGGATATGGTGTAGTAGTGGCCCTGGTAGAGTTAGATAATGATGATCTCAGAGGCATTTTCCAGCCATGGTGATTCTGTGAAACATCAGTAAATTTTCCTATGGTATTGTAACACTTTTGGATTAAATGGCTTGTAAGTTAGAGGAGGGACATTATCAGATCTTTCTCAGGTAGCTCTTGCTGCACAGTCACACAGCTCTGGTGTGAGGCACAAAGGACAGGGCTCAGATGGAAAGATGAAACTTCGTGTGGTGCAGCCATCTCCAGGAGGAAAAGGAAGAAAAACCCACAAATGCTTCATTTTCTTATGCTGAGAAAACCACATAAGGCAATTTTTCATAGAAGTACTGACTTGGAAAAAAAGGCAGCTTTCTGTCAGCTTGGAAAACGTCTCTAAAGCCCATCTCCTTTATTAAGAGATATGAGAGAGAGTGTGTGTGATTGCATCCTTGGCTATATGATGCTTTTTCCTTGAGTAAAACACTGCTGTAGAAATAATAGACTATGTCTGTCTCCTAGAGCAAAGGATGACCTCTTGTTTGCTTTAAGCATTGCTGAATGTTTTCTTCTTCCTGCCTCTTGACTTTTTCATTAGTGATGGATTCGAACTCTTGGGAGTTAAACAGAAAGATTTGGGTTGCTTGTGGAGCCATGGACCCTAATTGTAGTTCAGTGTAGTTCTTCAGTAGTGGGCCCTCAGTTAATTTCTATAGAGGCTTGATACAAGAAATCACTCCACAATTTTGGCCTCCAGAACTGAGATCACTTTTGTCCCCATAATATGAAATACTACAGACTTTAGATGGCACAAAATATCTTCTCTTGCAGATGGAATAGCTTGGGTCCAGTGTCAAGGATACATCTTTTTTTGCTGTTACCTAGAGACTGAGTGAAAAGAAAAGTCTGCCCTTTACTGAGCTTACCTGAGACAGGCAAGATAATAATAAGCTGGAAAGGATGAGGAAAAGGAACTATGATTTCTGTTTGGTGGCATCTGTCTCTCTTCAAAAGCTGACAAGAAGAGGAATTGAACTCCTGCATTGTGTGATGGATGATGCTCCCAGATTATTGATGGATGATGCTCATTTCTGCCTTTCAATTGTTCTTAAGACAACATGGTTAACTTTGATTTATGCAGTTTACAGATTACTGTAATTTTATATTCTATTTTTTATCTCACAAGAATATTCAAAATAAGTATACCAACATGAAGAAGAAATCTCTCATTTGATACTCATTTCATTTACGAGTTTACACACCACCAAAATTAAATAATNTCCTGACTTCACAAAAAAAATCGGTGTTGTGGTGAGTTCATTCTACCAGGGGAGGGATCCACTCTAACCGGATACACCTACTGAAACAATTAAATTACTTATTGAATGGAGTCCTGTAAAATATGTTACCAAGCCTATAGGTACTATGTGAAAAGTTTTATGTTTTCTTTCTCTGGTTATACTGTCTTATTTTCCCCAAGTCAGCCTTTGAATAATAGGGCAATGTATTTGCATTAAGTCTTTAGTAGCAGCCGTGATGGTTTNAAGGATACATCTTTTTTTGCTGTTACCTAGAGACTGAGTGAAAAGAAAAGTCTGCCCTTTACTGAGCTTACCTGAGACAGGCAAGATAATAATAAGCTGGAAAGGATGAGGAAAAGGAACTATGATTTCTGTTTGGTGGCATCTGTCTCTCTTCAAAAGCTGACAAGAAGAGGAATTGAACTCCTGCATTGTGTGATGGATGATGCTCCCAGATTATTGATGGATGATGCTCATTTCTGCCTTTCAATTGTTCTTAAGACAACATGGTTAACTTTGATTTATGCAGTTTACAGATTACTGTAATTTTATATTCTATTTTTTATCTCACAAGAATATTCAAAATAAGTATACCAACATGAAGAAGAAATCTCTCATTTGATACTCATTTCATTTACGAGTTTACACACCACCAAAATTAAATAATAGACGTAATCAGGAATAATCATGTGGCAAGAAATAATCTTTCCTGACAAGTTGCTGATTATTTTGTTTTTCTGGGGTGGGGAGGGGAGCAGGCTAGAATGTTACAGTTAAAACTGTATCATCTATAGCCTGTACCTCAGGCTGCCTACCTACATCCATCATGCCACATATTTACTGAAAATGCAAGAGAGATTGACAATATGTAATTTACTTCTAATAAAAGTAACCTACTTGTGGCCANTTTAGTAGCAGCCGTGATGGTTTAAGGTTATGAGCATGCCAAGATTCGTAGGGAGAGACAATATCTGACTGATCTAATGAGAAAACTTGGCTGGCTTCCAGTGGCACAGATCATATCTGAGCAGTCAGGTACCTGAATATTTGCCCAGTTTTCTTCCAGCCTTTCCCTACCTTAAATTCCCTGTGTTTAGTTGATTCTTGTTCAAGTTGCAGTCTTCACAAACAAAGCTTTGTTCTCAACTTTTGTCTTTGTCTCAAAAGTATTTGCTGGAAGAAGTACCACAGGAAGATTCCTGTGGATGCAGCAGTACACGTTACAAAGCTGTTGTGCTGCAAATTTTTTAAGAAAAGGAAATTCAATATGTTTTCTTTTAGGAATGTAAATCCAATTTGCCTAATAAAATCCCAACTCTTCTGATGTCAGTTTTGGCATTTGCTGCAGTATGGCTAGGATTTCACCTCTCATCAGAGAGGTGTGTTTGGTTAATCACCAGTCACCAAAGACCAGGATCGTACCAAGTTCAGAAAGAGAACTGCTGGCTGGTGTGGTGGCAGTGGTACCTATTAGTCATTTACACACGCAGCTTTGTCAGTTTGTAAAGGACATTTGACCACAGCTATGATTTCGAAGCACTAAACCTTCAGGTAATTTTACATGTCAAGTCTCACAGCTGTGGTTCAAGTAGTATAGCACCTGAGGCTGTGTTCTAGCTAGTTCTAATCTGTACAGATCCTCTTTATCTTCCCCCTGATAATAGATGCATACTAAAATACAGAGGATAAATGTGACCTGCAGACCTACAGCTTGAATTTGGAGTAATTATGCATAGTGTTCCTCTTACTACATGCTGATTTAGGATGTGCAGTGCTGATTTTAGGATTATTAATTAAAATATGAAAGAATGAAGTTTTCTCATCAGGCATTGTAACAGGCAGCCCAGGGAAGTGGTGGAGTCACCATCTCTGGAGACATTAAAAAAACATGTAGACAATGCACTTTGGGACATAGTTTAGTGGCCATGGTGGTGTTGGGTTAATGGTTGGACTTGATGATATTAGAGGTCTTTTCCAACCCTAATGATTCTATGATTTCTATGATTCTGTAGCAGGGTATTGTGTTTTCTATGAAACTCTCCTCACATTTCTTCATCAAGTTGAATTCTTATTCATCCATGCTGCACCTTGGCATTTTTAGCTGTAAGAAGAGGAAAGCAAAGTACCTAAAGGAGAGAAGAAAATAGCAAGAAAATATTCTGTCTCCAAACTATAAAGCTGTTACACTTTATAGATAATCTATAATATTTTTTTGAGTAAGTTGCACCGTAAAAGGAATCCTGCAAATAAGAAATAACTTGATTGACAGACTGTGCAGATTATTTGCACTGTGGGGAATGACTAGAAGCCCTGGAACTGTATGCATTTATTTCTTGAACTATATAATACGTTAATCCACAGTGGAGAATAAAAAGTTTCCTTTACAATGCTTAAAGCTAATTCATTTTTTATTTGTCTGTGTTTAGATAGCACCCATGACTTTCTGAAATAATGGCTGTTCTCTGCAAATTTCTTGGTGATTTGAAAGACAGAATTTTCAAACAAACAAACAAAAAAATCTCAACATAGAGCAAAACTAGACAGATGGTCAATTAGATAATCCAGTGGTGCTCAGCAAGTTACTTATACAAGTGTGTTAATTCAGCAGACTTCAGCATGTGCCTTAATCTCACATGGTGACTATGCAGCAAAATGAAGCTTATGGTCTGGATTAAAATTAGTCTACACTGAAGTTTATCTTGCCAGCAGAAGAGAGGATACCTTTAAAATATGATAGGGGCCAGCAAGTAGAATGCAAGCTGTCTGTGGACTTTGAAGATGGCATATCTTTGTCCTTAATTCCTTTAATGACTCTATTACTGTCATCTCCTCTAATGTAGTTTAAGGGCAGCACATGTCTACCCTTCCCTGTACTATATAGTCTCTCTTTCATGTGGCATAGGTCAAAATTTAAAGTTACGGATCTAATTACTTGGCTGAGCAATCTTCCATGAAGGAAAAATGGAGGCAGCAGAATCTGCTCCACGCTGGCTGTCAGTGCACCCCATCTCCACCCACACAGCTCGAATAAATGTATTGCTTGCAAATTGTCTGTTTGTAACTCAAACTTCAACATTTCTGCTAATTTTAAGGTGTGAGGTAAAACACTTTTGAAATATTTTATGTGAAAGAAAAAAACCTTTTCCTAATATAGGGCTGTGGACATGTTTTTGGCTTGTGAATTTGTGTGCTGGTCTGTGAGGTTTTTCTTCAAACACCACAGCTCCCTGAAACTGGTAAGCAAAGATTAAGTGAAGAGAGCTCAAAAAATTAAAACATAACGACACCTGGAAATAAAAGGAGAGGTCGATTGGTTTCTTTCAGGCTTAAAGAAAGAAGAGAAACTACTTTTATCTGTGGTTTCTTCAAGAAATGTGTTTTACCTACTTCTTCCATTACATATTGTAGAAACAGATTACATAACAAAGCAAAAGCCATAAAAGCTGTTTGTGACTGGTATTTACTACCTATTATTAACAATTTGCTACTCTGTGTCGAGAGGAGGACCTTTTTGAGAGGATAATAAGTAATTATGAACTTCTGACCTTTTACAGCTTTTGGGGTGAGTGGCAGGGTTTAGGGATCTCTTTTTGACTGAAAGGGAGAAGTTGGTTGGTATGTCATGCAGCAGCTGAATTAAATATGGAAGGACACTTTTGTCTGTTTACATGTAGGTAATACAATGTTCATGCGAAACCTTGAAGTAAAATTTGTTCACCAAAAGCTGAGATTCATAAATTACTCACTGAAAAGTTGGATTTGCTTTTACTGCTTGCAGAGATGGGAAAATCTGAACCCAGTCCCTGAAGAATTAAAGAATTATACAAGCCAAGTCCTTCAAATACGCAGCATATTCACGTGCTGGTTTAAAATTCCTCTCTAAGTAGCATAAATGCGAAACCTTCCTCTGAAGTCAGTGGAGTTATTCTCAGTTACAGCAGTGGAAGATAAAGCACAATATAATTCACTGTCTGGGGGAAGAAAAAAAAAATCAAAACTTGCTAGGACTGAAGCAGAGAAAGTACTTTATTGTTTTGTCTAAGTAATATCTTGACATTGCATTGTTATTTGAAAATTGCTTCAAAACTTGCTGTTTCTTGAGCCTGTGGTAGCACCTGCAGGGCTGACATATGTGCAGTGAATGAGACATCTGGTCTGGAACAAAGCTGTCTTTTAACCCAGAATAAATGTCACTTGTTCTTCAACCACAAACAGAAGACAGAGGTAGGGATGAAAGCCAGGTGACTGTTTCACAGCACATATCAAAAGTGATTACAATAATAAAAGCTTACAGGGTATGCTATTTAATCACCTCTCAGCCCGCTGTGGTTAGCCACGTTTGCTTTGCTGTCTGAGGGTGATGTTGCAGCCCACCTCATGAAGTGACACAGGGAAGTAACAGTGTTTAGCTTCTCTTTCCTTTTCCCAGTGGTCCATGTTTGGCAGATAGGACTGAGGGAACGTGGTGTGGTTTCTGGAGGGCTCCTACTTGTGTCCCAGTATGGTGCTGGTATTATCAGCTACGTTGACTGTTGTGATGAAGCCTGACAAATCTCTCCCTGTGGAGAAAGGTCTCAGGTGATTTTTGCCTCTGACTTATGAGAAGGTGCTGGGTGGTGGGGGAATGACTGTGGGGTCAGGCTGAGAATGTGGTACCTACCTGGCACCAGTGCATCATCATGATCTTCCTCCTGCTGGCCATCTGGCCAGGCTGTCCAATTCCACTGAGCATGTTGGACTGCAGAGCAAGAGAACTTCTTTAATATAATGGTGACAGATCATTGGAATAGGCTGTCCAGAGAGGTTGTGGGGGCTCCTTCTCTCAATGCTTTCAAGACCTGTCTGGATGCATTCCTCTGTGACCTGTCCTAGGTCATTGTGCTTTAGCAGGAGGGTGGGCTCAGTGATCTCCAGAGGTTCCTTCTGACACTGCCATTCTGCGTTTCTATGATTCTATGAATGTCAGGGTAACTTTAGCCTTTTCTCTGTGACATGGTGATGAGGGAATAGACTGCATGAGCCTCTCAGTTTACAGGGTTTGACAGCACTGTTGAAGGAAATAGAAGTAGACAATTCTTCATATTCTAGTCCTTGGCACCCTTTGTGAAGGCATACTATGAATATACTGGGATGTGGTATAGTCAGTATTCAGCCCTGAGTCTGTCAAGTATTTTTATTGTCCTTAAAATCTGTAAAAGTGACAGGGTTTGAAGTTAAAAATTTGGAATAGGCCCAGCACTTGAAATATTTTGGATGCTTTGCAAATTAGAACAACTGGCAACCTGCTGGCAAAAATGTGGTTGCTAACTTTTGCGAACTGTGTCATTTTTGATAATCCAGGCACAAAATACTCTTTTATATCCCAGAGGACTATTCTTGAAAAATAAAAATAAAATAATCTCCCCTGCTTCTCTTCCAGTGTGTCAACGTGATCACTGTATTGCAGAGCTGGGTGTATGACAGGGAAAAGGTTGTAGTAGTGCTCCACCAATTGCTTGCTGTAAACAAATAGCCACTGGAAGAAGGATAATGATGACTCATTTGGGATTGAGTTCTGTTCAGAGTTTGGGCTTCTGGCTTCATACACCCTCTTAGAAAAGTAGTGAAAATTTAATTCATTTTTAGACATTGACTCTCAGGAAGGTAATTTTGGGGCCTGCTGTGATGGATTTTCTTGACAGGTATTTTTTTGCAGAATTCAGTGCTCTATGTACCTACTGGGCTTAACACATCTGAGAAGTGTCAAACCTACTGTGCATGCAGTGATTCTTCACAGTAAGTGAAGTACCCTGAGCACATCAAATATACAGCAGAAACACAGACCATCTATGAAGTTCACACACTAAAATCAACCCCCCTTCACAAGATTGGATTTTTAAATATGTGCTGAAGAGCAGCCTTCCTCCCCAACAAGCATCTCTGTGGTTTCTGGATGGTGGGCAAGCTACAAGTAATGAACAAAATCAGAGAATTTTCATAGAACCAGTAAGGTTGAAAAAGACCTCCAAGATCATCAAGTCCAGCTGTTAGCCCAGCACTGCCAAGTGGCCACTAAACCATGTCCCTCAGCATCACATTTATGCTTTTTTGGAATGCTTTTAGGAATGACAATATCATGACTTCCCTGTACAGCCTGCTCCGGGGCTTGACAGCTCTTTCAGGGAGGAATTTTCTCATATTCGACCAAAATCTCCCCTGGTACAACTTGGGACCATTTCCTCTCCTCCTGTTGCTTGTTACTTGGGAGAAGAGACAGACCCCCACCTCGCTTGTGTTCTGCCCAGGTCATACTTCCTGATGTGGAGAGGTGAGCATGACAAAAGAGATCACCTTTATTTCAAACTGGTCCTGATAATTGCTTGGACAAATGTACTTGGGCACAATGTGCTTTTTTTCAGGGATGGCAAATCTGTGTAGAAGTCCCACGTTTGCTTTCAAGGATCTTAGTAGATGTATTGGCCTGCTGCAGGGACAGCATATGTACAATTGATCAGAGATAGTAGGACTTCTCCTTGAGTTTCCACTACAGACCACAACAGGTTTTCAATACAGATGTTTCAGTGATCTGCAGGTATCTTATGGCTCATTACTACAGCTGATTTCTTTCTTAAGTTCTTTAAAAGGTTGCCACTAGTATCCCTTAAGGTATCCATTAAAGGTAACTGAGACCTGCTTAGAACATATGCCTTTATGTAATACCAAAGGAAAAGGGTTGAAAAGAGAAGGAAATCCTTAGAACAGATTTGCATAGCTAGTATGGCTTTCTGTCTCAGAAGGTTAATGGTGTTGGCTTCATGCTATTTGTGTTTAAATTTTACAGGATTTTAGGAGAGTGCGAATATGTCATTTTTCATTAGTCTTATTTTGAGCTCTGTGATATGGCTTTCAGTCCCTGATGATCTTCCATTGTCATCTACTGTTGGAGGTGGCGAAGCCACAAGAAAACAAAACTCCTTGGTACGATGCCCATGTAGGATGAATGTAATGACCACTTTCACCTTTAGAGTTCTTCTAAATACAGGTAGTTCTCACAGCAGCCCTGGGGAGCAATTTTCTCCAGGCACCAGTTGTGAAGAACAGCTGTTGGTACATATCTCAGACTTGTTGAACACAAGTAATCTGCTAAATTACTAACCAATGGTTTAACAGTAAAAGATTTCCACCTCTTTTTTCCATGTATCCCAGGTACCAGAAAATAAGATCTCCTAAGGTTATAGAGGGAGTCATTATAGAAGCTAAATTTGCCACAGTAAATTAAGCCTCATAATGAGACTGGACTGTGATGACAGCTGCTGTTGATTGCAAATGTATGAAAAGTGCTGCAGGAGAGGGCTGGAGGAAACAAAGGGAAACATGTTAAAATTTGCAGAGTGAAGTCAGAGGGAAGGACTGGAGAAAAAAGTAGCTTAGAGGAGAAGGTTTGCAATACATTCTGGTGAAAGATAGGTAATGTCTGCTGTCATACTTCTCTGTGTGAATAAAAGATTTGAAACTGAAGCAGAATCTCTACCAGGTAAACTAGCAAAAGGACACAGGAGAGAACAGCTGTCAAAACCCCTGTACTCAGCCCAGATGTGACCATACTACCTCTTACTATGGTCACTCTTCCCTTATCCAGGCTTCCCTGGAAAAAGACACCTAGCTAGAAAGACATTCCTGTGTCCACTAAAATGAAGTATCTATGAGGGGCAAGAATAAATATTTTTCCAAAGCGGAAATACTTTTTGTGCTGGTTTGAGGCTAATTGGAATATTTTAATGGAGAAAATTATATTACGGGTTGAGAAAAGGAAACAATGGTGATGTCTACTTCACTCACAGGCTTGCTGAGATGTATAAGAATAAGAAAAGACACAGATAACACAGTCTCTCGGGGCACAGCATCTCGGGCTGTCTAGCAGCTTCTTGCCTTCTCCTCTCTGCCGAGTAACCTCACTAACCACTTTCCTTCTAACCCCCACCTGGCCGATCCTCCAAACTCACCTTGTGTGTAAGGCAAACCCTGGGGTAAGGTATAGGGGTGGGGAGAAGGTGGAAGGGTGGTTGGAAGCCCCTCCTGGGGTCTCTGATTTCTGGGAGGGGTGTTGTGTTTCTGTATTACCTTTAACTTGTATATTTCTGTAAATATTCCTGTCTGTAGTGTATATATCTGCTTGTATATTGTGCTGAGCTGTAAATATAGCTTCAGTCCTTAACTTCCAGCTGGCTGAGCCTAGTCTGGGTGAATTTACAGTGTTTGGGGGTGGGGAACTCCCAAACCATCACACTTTTAAATTGCAAAAGCCCTTTGCAAGATGAAAACGTCACTTTGGCAGAGATTAATGTGCCCATGAATGTTTCAATAACAAAGGGTAAATCCAGAAATGAAACTGATTTTTGAAGAGTAAGAATGAAAAATAAAATGAAACTTTAAACATTTTGGTAAATAATTGTTTTTCCAAAGTACACCACCTCACTCATTCCTAAACAGCAGCAGTACAAGAAAGCATGTGACACTCTTACCAGTTTGCTATTAAAAGAAAAAGTGTTCAGTGCTTTTAGGCACACACATCAATGTTTACTAACAGGTTTCTTTTTTTAAAAACAAACAAACAACAACAACATACAAATAAAACCAGAAGATTCATTTTTATGACAGAAATTTGGAGCTCATGTTTTATTTAAAAGTTAATAAATTACTAACTAATCTGTATTTGGGTTTGGTTGGTTGGTTGCTTGGTTGGGTTTGTTTGTTTGTTTCACAGTTGGTGAGTTTTTGAGCACTCATTTTCAAGCCTTACTCCACAGCAGAGATGTCTCACAAAGCTAGTATCACTTAATTTGATGATACAGTTCATCTTATCAGGTAACACAATTTCCTTTACAAATCCTACCGGAGACCTACTGCGTGGTCCAGCAAGTCCAGTGAATTTGCCTTATAAGAGGGGGTTTTAGCTAGCAAAGAGAAAAACTAGCTAAAATATGACCTGCAGCAATATATCAATATCTCAAGAGGAAAGGCAAACCCAGTGTCTTGTCTCCTTTAGGGTACAGCCTTGTGACTTCAAGAAAGAGATATGGTAACAGCAAAGAGACATGGTAACAGCTTTTTTCCAAACAGGAACCTCTACCAGTTTAATTGGCCTTCTTGTGTGATTTTTAAGATAAAGAAAATGGCCTCAAGTTGCCCCAGGGGAGATTTAGGGTGGATATTAGGAAAAAATTCTTTACTGAAAGGGTGGTCAGGCATTGGACCATGGAGCCCAAGGAGATGGTTGAATCCTGATCCCTGGAGGTGTTCAGAAAACGTGTAGATGTGGCTGTTTGGGACATAGTTTAGTGGGCACGGTGGTATTGGGTAGGTGTTGGACTTGTTAATCTTAGAAGTCTTTTCCAATTCTAATGATTCTATGTGAGAAAAGACTATTCCCTTGTATGCTGGTGCAGCAGCCCAGTGATTTAGATAAAGAACTGTTGCTTGTTGATTACCTATCAGTCAAGCCATGCTATGAGAGAAAACAGAAACAAACTCCTCTTTGGAAACTCCTAAGGAATATGGGATTAATTTCTTGCAGAGCCTGGCACAGGATTAAATGTCTACCAGATCCTGATGACTACTTGAAGAATCTTGCATTTACTTACAGAGGGCTCAACTGAATTGACACAAGAGTATTCCATTGGCAGTGCAAACGAACAAAGTTAAAAAGGGCTTAGTTAGTCATTCTCAGTGCAGTCAGATTAAATCTCAGTCTCAGCAAAATGCAGCTGCTCCCCTGGTTTCCGTGATGGATAGGCAGCCTAAGTTACTGAACAGCATACCCTTTCTTATGCTTAGCAGCAAAAACTTGCACTGTTCTTGGAGCAGAGTTTGATACTATAGAAACAGCAAGAACAGTTTTAACTCTGAGCTCCAGCAGTGTTAACATTCACCTTGTTCTGCATCCAAAGTGCTTTCTTCAGAGCTACTGGAGATAACTTAGTCAAACGATCTCTGGAGATTTTCAAAACCTACCTGGACACATTCCTGTGTAACACGATCTAGGTGAACCTCCTCTAGCAGGAGGGTTACATTAGATGATCTCCAGAGGTTCCTTCCAGCCCTTACCATTCCATGATTCTCTGATAGAGAAAAGCTTTAAAAATTGTAGCCATTTAAGGGAAGAAGAAATGTTTAATAAATATTCAGTTTTAAGACAGTGATCAAACGGCTATTGTTATCAGTAATAAGCCATGGAATTTAAGATAGCTCTTTGTCCTTTTACATTTTTGACAGGTTATTTGTTGGCATTACAACTCCAAATTAGTTTAAAAATCTGAAACACATCACCTAAGACAGCTGCCAGTTTTCAACTTCACGGATTTAACTATGAGATACTTTTTCCAATCCACTTAACACAGATTATCACTGTGAACTCCAGCATCCTTCTTATTCTATGGATATTAATCAACCAAGAGAGGGATGAAGGATCTATCTTATGTTGCTTGCCTCAAATAATACCTTCCTGAAGGATATCTACCCTGAATAGATGATTTAGTCTTTGTCATACATAAGCACAGTTTCTCTATCTCCCCGTCACAGTGTTCAGGGCTACTGCTGCCCTATGACAATCACATCCGAGCATCTGGGCTGTCAAGTAATGCCCTGAAGGAGCTGGGTGATGGCAGACATAGTCACTGAGGAGCTTTGCAGGTATCCAGACCCAGCGTGCAAAGGTCACCATGCTTGTGTATCTTTGCAGGACCAAACCTTTCAGTGTAAGTCTATCTGTATCATCCTCCTGCCTTTCAATTCAGTTTCACTTGTGGCTGATTTGTTGCTGCCAGCTCTTTGGGAGGCATATCACTCTGCACCTGCCAGGCTTCTGCTTTTCAAGGTCATTCTACCCATAGAAAGTGATATTTCTGCTGTTGTTCCCAAGGGGCTTACACTAGAAAAAAAAAAGCTTTATTACACTACATTCAGACCGTTGTCCAGATTTATGATCATGGAAACTTGTTTTGACACTTTTCTTTCTGTGTAAAGCTCTGCTATCAGTCTCTAGAAGGGCAAAGACAGTATTTGCTATCTTACCTTGCTGTCAGCTTGCTACTTCACATATCAGTGCTGTGACTGTAGTTCAGCCCATATTTGTGAAGCTCTGGTAAAATGTTAAGCACTCTAGAAGTGCTGAAGATTAATATTATTTTGCCCTGCAGAGCACGTGGCTGCTTCAATAGGTTGGCACAATCCAGACAAGTCTTGACAGTGCCTGGATAGGCAAATAACCAACGCTGATCAAGCAACCTCTTGTTGCATTAGTTTCTGCAAGGAAAGGACTGAGTGGTGTCTGTCTGAAGGTTGTAATTCTTTCTGTGTGTACTTCTCTGAAATACCTTGGATCACAATGTAACTTGCACAAATAAAGGTAAAGAAGCTGTCTTTACTCACATTTCTTTACAGTCCTGATATCTCTCTGTGCTTACAGCAAGTGCAAAAAAGCTATACTTGCTGTGATTTCTTTTGGACTTGGACTACTGCTGCTACAAGGAACTGAAGGCACAATGAATGATAGAGTAGCAGTCAGCTATAGTGAGATTAGAGGTCATGGGCTTGATGGGAAAAAGCAGGTCTGTGCTTTGTTCAGTCCTATCTCTAATCCTTACAGTGTCTGATTTAAGAAGTAACATCTGTGAAAGTTGAATAGCAGTTCCAGGATTGCTTTCTTGCCTTCTGGAAACTCTTGTGTAAGTGCAGTGCAATCAGCATTTCAAGGAATTCATGGGGTATTTTTCATTGAGGAGTCCTGGAAGTGCTTACACCTGGAATGCCCCACCTCATCTCACTGCTAAAATGGGATTGTGCACTGTGTGCTTCCTAAACTACAGCTCTCCCAGCAAGACACTTAGCCTGATTAGTTGTCTTTGAAATACCATATAATGAGTAATACAGTCAGAAAGGACAAAAGTAATTTGGACAAAATAACAGAACAATGCTTTTTAAACACTTCATTTGCTTCTGTTTGGCCATATTAATCAAGTTTAATAGCCAAAGACAGAATCAATGCAGATTCTCTTAATGGTTTCAGAGTAAATCACAATGCCTGGAGGATTTTTTAATGTTTGATTGCTTATTTGAAAAAGTCACCAAAAAATGGCTTATCACATCCCTACACCCACAAAAGCTTTCTTTCTCTTTTTTTTTTTTTTCTTTTTAAATCTTTTACACCTGCTACAAGATACACATAGGCAATGCAATTTATTGTGCCTAAGCTCATTGGAGGGGTGAGACTGACAGGACCTGTCTCCACATGTCATTGGAGACAAGTAATTAAGGCACCTACTGTAAAACTGGATTAATATGCCCTAACTAAAACATCTAGAATTCAGCCCACGTTTAAAGATTCTCAAGGTTGTGCTATACACACTGCCAATCTATGGCAGATTTGACTTCCCAGCAATCTTCTTCCATACTTTGCCTATGTCCCAAACCGATTCTGAGTCATGATGTGGGTTACTTCTTTGAGAAGAATAGTTTGAATTTCCCCAGCAGCTTGAAATTTTTAATTAATGGCACAAAATTGCTAGGCTGAACATAAAATGCCAAGTCAATAAGCTATGTATTACATTTCTAACCTGAGGCTTCAGAAATCCATGTATCTTGGTAGGTGTGTGTTGTGGAAGGCTAATAGGCCTATTAGATGTCCTGGCTAGTCCCAACCTTCTGCTGATGGAGGAAGCAAGGGTGAGAGGAAAACAAAGGCTTGGGCCATTCTGGTACCTCCTAAAGTGATAAACAGGTACCCACAGGTGTTTAGGTACTTATTAGTGTCTTGCCCAAATAAGGATAAGCAAGCCCTGGTTTCATCTACTATGGTCAGTTTTGCAAATGCCATTCTGATTGGTGAATCTCTGTGACCAAAGGAACCATTGTACCTGGGCAAATAATATAAATGGAGCTAAGTTGCAAGCAGTTGCACTGCCTCTGCCTCAGTGTGTGCTGCTCTGCTCTGCCTCACTGCTCTCAGCTTGGACAACATGTTCTGCTCTGCCTCATCCTTCAGACCTGCTTAGCCCTGATGTTTTGGGCTTGAACTACTTGGAAACTTAAGTGCCTCAAGTTTACCAGGAGAAGGTATTAAGTGCTTCACAACATGGTGAGAAGTGCCAACAACATTGTGCTCTCTGCACATCTGCAAGAGATCCTGCCTGCACCTCTGCAAAGCTCCATGCCAGAAGGAACCATGATCAGGTCAGAGATTGTCTGCCTCTTTTCCAGCACTCTGCTAGAGCCTGGGAAGATCTAGAAGCCTCTCAATGGCTATCAAGACACCGAGCAGTTCCAACACTGCTGCAAAGGAGTCAGTGACTATCTTGAAATTTCTACTCCACCACTGTGAGTAAAACAGACTTTCCCTAGGGCTCCAGGCTGCCTATTTATAAGTAAGGGAAAGCCATTTGTGGCTAAACCTTTCCAATGTTCTGATTCTCCTAAATGAATGAATTGCCCATAAGAAGCCTTGTGAAGACTTTCCCAAACAGATTAGAACCCAAATTTAACTAGTTTGTATTTAATTTGTGGGTGGGGCTTTTTGGAAATAAAATAACTACATATTTTATAATTCCTGCCTTGTTAATTGCCACAACTAAATCAGTGTGTTTTCTGTACCCACTTGGAAGCCCAGGACATGTGTCCACAGCTTAAGGGAACTGTACAACCATGTTCTATACAGGCAGCTTGTGAATGAATGGATCTTGCAGCTTTGATCCACACCTAAAATAGTTTTTCTATGGTTGAGAAATGTTCCTTTTTTCCCCAAGTATATGTGGTATTAAATATCCCAGAGGAACAGGAGTCTACTGCATGGCTTAACTCCAAAGAGGAGACTTCTGACAACAGAGACTCTGCTGTATGTTGACACCTGCAGAAGTGGCACCCACATCTACTTTTTCTGTTTTATGAGTTATCAATAACTTGTGACACATAGTGAATATAAAGATGAGTGAATCACAGAATCACAGAATGGTGGAGGTTGGAAGTGTCCTCTGGAGATCATCCAGTCCGACCCCTTTGCTAATGCAGGTTCACCTAGATCAGGTACTCAGGATCACATCCAGTTGGATTTGGAAAGTCTCCAGAAAAGGAGACTCCACAACCTCTCTGGGCAGCCCATTCCAGTGCTCTGTCACCCTCAAAGTAAAGAAGTTTCTCCTTAAGTTCAAGTGAAACCTCCTGTGTTCTAGTTGATACCTATTTCCTTTTGTCCTGTCACTGGGCACCACTGAAAAGAGTCCAGCCCTATCCTCTAGACCTCCACCCTTTAGATATTTATATATACTTATAAAATCCCCTCTCAGCCTTCTCCAGACTCAAAAGCTCCAGGTCCCTTAGCCTCTCCTTGTAAGAGAGATGCTCCAGTCCCCTAATCATCTTCATAACCCTATGGAATGTATTCTTCGCTGAAGAAAAAGCATGTACTCTGTTTGATTCCCTTGACTATTGAATTAAAGCTATCTCCTGTTTTACCAAGCCTAGAAGCTAACATTTGCCTCCCTGGGGATCAGGCATGTGAGATGAACAGGTTGCTATCTCTAGCATCATTGCCAGGAGAGAAGTTACCATCCTCCTAAACCTGTTGGCTTGGTGTAGAGTTCTTGATCTCAATTAGTTAAAGTGAGCTGGCTCAGCAATACCCCACTTGTATTGAAGACCTTCAGGCCAGTTCTGCCTCAATTCAGCTGGGGCAGGCAGAAGGCACCTTCTGCAAGCAGGAGGTGAGAGTACAGAAATCCTCACAGACAGCCCCAGGCAGGATGTGCTGCAGTCATGACATGTAGGGATGTGTGTACGTGGAGTCATCTGGAGCTGAGGTGCAGCTCAGCAGGCAGACTTTGCCTGGGAGTAGCATAGGGTGCATCATTTGTTCAGCAGTTTGGTGACTTAGCAAATAAACGTCTGGGAGATCCCAGCCTAGCAAAGTATTCCAGTTTCTGTTAAATTTTAATCAAATCAATAGCTTGTTGACTTTGGTGGGACTTGTGTCTCAATTTAAGGCTCTTTTTAACTGCTGGGATGGATTCAGTTTTGAAATATTAATTGCTGCTCAGGTTTGTGTGTTCTAACACAAGTAAGTGTGGAGAAAATGGAAGGTGGTACCACCCCTAACATGAATGCTACTAAACTTGTTTTGGAAAAAACAGGTAATTGCTGTTCCAGGTGTAAAACTAACCATCTGTTTTGAGTAAAAACATGTTTTACCATTTCCCCTGCTCGCTCACTTGAGGACAGTCTGCCATTCCTGTGTTTTATTTGCCTTATCCACCTCCAAGTCTCTTCTACTTGTTTTTCTTCCTTGTTTCTCTGTTCTGGGAACTGGAGTTAAAACCAAAGCAGAGCACCTTTGAATCTGCAGCAGGCTGAATTAGCTGGGACAAGCAGCCCACCAGCCCTTGTTCCTTGTTCTGTCCCATGTGTTTTCCCCTTCATTTTCCCTGCCGTGTCACTAGCTTTAATTCCACATGCACCAGTGAGCAGCAGCCACTGGCGCTTGGTCTAACCACAAGAAAAGCTTTTATACAGGCTGCAACCTGAGCTCCTGCAAACACATTTCAAAGCTCCAGCTGGTCAAGGTGCACCTCTGCTCACGTTTCCTTTCATCAGAGGGCTGCAGAGGACAGTGCTTTAAGCAAACAATTTACTCTCCTCTGTATGCAGCCTTGCTGGCCATTATTATCAGGGGCAATATTTCATATTGGAGGTCGCCACCCAGTAACTAAACATAAGATAAGTAGTTGTGGGTGAAAAATACTTGCTCTTTGTAGAATGCAGTTCAATCATTAGGAGATCACCCACTGTTCATTTACCCAAATGAGCAACCAAGAGCCAAACAGCAGAAGACTGTCTGCACCAATGCTCTCTCTTGGTTCATTTTTAACTCTTTTTGGAAGCATAGCTGGAAATCCAATATGGGGAGAAAGTAAGAGAGCTAGGGCACAGTTGCCCAAAAGGATATCACAGGGTATAATGATAAGCAGTAATAGTTGATGTGGGTTGCTGTTACTTAGAAGGACTTTGCAAAGGCATCTTGTCCTCAGCAAAGGATGAGTTTTGCAACAGGAGAGGATGGCATTCAGTTTTACTTCTCTAGCCAGAGTAGGAAGGCAAAAAATACCAAAGGCCATGAAATGGCCAAAAGAAATGGAGGAAAGCCATATGTAAATATTCAGGAAGAACATGAAAAGGCTGTCCCGGCTGTTTCCTTCAGGGTTTCTTCCCTGCTGTTACTGGCTGGCAAGGAGAAGTCACTTTTGCAACAAGGTGGCTGAGACTTGGGCTATGGCTGAGGCAGACTAGGGAGAGGCTGCTCCTTCCTCCTCAATGACTGAAGAGGACAATGAAGCTCTGTCTCAGCCTCTGCTGCAAAGCATGAGTCCAAGCCTCTGCTCCTTTTCATAGAATCATGGAATGACTTGGGTTGGAGTGGACCTCAAAGATCATCTAGCTTCAAGCACCCTGCCATGGGCAGAGACACCTACCACTAAACCAGGTTGCCACTGGCTCTGTCCATGAACGCTTCCAGGGAGGGCACATCCGCAGCTTCCTCGGGCAACCTGTTCATGTCTCACCACTTTCACTGTAAAGAATTTATTTCTAATAGCTAGTCTGAATGTACCCTCTTTCATCTTCAATCACTACAAGCCCATGTAAAACATGCCTCCCCAGCTTTCTTATAGGCCCCCTGCATGTACTGGAAGGCTGCTATAAGGTCTTCCTGGAGCCTTCTCTTCTCCAGTCTGAACAGCCCCAACTCTTTGCAGCCTGTCCCCATGGCAGAGGTGCTTCAGCCCTCTGATCATCTTTGTGTCCCTCCTCTGGACTTGCTCCAACAGTTCAATGTGCCTTTTGTGTTGGGGGCTCCAGAACTGAATGCAGTCCCCCAGATGAGGTCTCAGAGTGCAGAGTAGAGAGAGAGAGAGAATCGAAAGAAAAAAGTCCTTGCAATGCGGGCATGATAGGCACTTGCTTGCTCTGGGTCTCCCCAGGGAGTTCTCCTCTAGTACACATCCTTCTGCACTGCATCATTTTGGAGGAAATTACAGAGCTCCTTTTTGCGTTGTAATCGTGTCATGTAAAGCCTCTGAATACAGCAACCTCTGAGAAGATGTACCAGCTCCAAGAACCTCATTCTGATATGAAAATGACCCATTTAAAGTACTAATTAAACCTGGATGAGTTTCATGTCTCCCCCATCTTTGGAAAAGAAAAATCACAGGACAAATATAAATTTCATAAAAGCTTGATAAACCCTCTGCAGGAAGGAATTTGGTAGAGGGCTTTGAGACTAGCAAATGAAAGAACCTAAAGCAAGACTTTGAAGTCTGACCTTCAGAAATTATAATGATACTTTGGATGACAAATGTAATAAATGCCAGAGAATGGGACAAAATGTATCTCATTAAGCAGCTTTAGCCACACTTTGTCATTCATTTCAAATACACTTCGCACCAGAAAGAATTTCAAACTTATCATCATAGCTTTTCAGCAATGTTAGTTCTGAAGAACCTGATTTCTTTTTCTCCACACAGAGCAGCACATCATCGGTTATTTTATAGTCAACATCCTCTTCAGTGGTGTCATTTCCATTACAGCAGTGGAAAGGCCTGAGAAAGCTGTGACTAGTCACATCACTTTACTAAGAACGATCGGCCAGACGTAATCATCCGAGCTTCATGTCGAAAACAGTGGATAAGTTACTTGGACAAACACTGCCATGTGGACTAGAACTGCAGTGTATCTCCAGGTACACAAACTGAAATGTGTTCTTTCTTTCCAGAATCATGAAACAGATGATTTGGAAGAGACCTTTGTGGGTGTCTAGTCTTAGCTTCCCTCTTTGCTACACCTCTGTTGGTTATTTATACCCTGAATTTCCCCTTCTACAGGCTGAACAGTCCTATCTTACTCAGCCTCTCGTTGTATATCCATGTCTCCATATCCAGAGCTCAGAGCTGGACAGAGTACTCAGATGTGGTGCCACTCACCAGTGTCTAGTAGAGGGCAAGGTCACCTCCTTTGATCTGCTGACAACACCACTTTTAATGCAGCTGAGCTGGTTCTTGACTTTCTTTGCTACAATTGCCTGTTGCTGGCTCACAGTCAGCTTGTTGTTCACAAGGATCCCTCACTGCCCTTCTCTGCAGATCTACTTTTCAGTTGGTTGGTTCTGATCTACTGGTGCATAGGACTTTTCCTCCTCAGATGCAGGACTTTGCACTTCCCCTAATAGAACTTCATAATGTTCCTGTCAGCTCATTTTCCCAGCCTGTTCAGGTCACATCTCCCTCAATGGCAGCACAGTCCTCTGATATATCAATTACTCTTCCCAACTTTGTATCATCTGCACTCTTGCTGAGCCTTAACTCTGCCCCAGCATCTAGGTTGTTAATGATGCTATGAGAGGCAGTGTGAAAACCCCTGCTAAAATCAAGATAAACATCTACTGCTCCTTCCCCAACCATTGAATCATTTGTTTCATTGTAGAAGGCTACCAGGTCAAGAAGGATTTCCCTTTTGAAAATCCTTGCTGTCTACTCCCAGCCACTTTCTTGCCCTGCATATATTCAGAAAGTCTTTCCAGGATTATTTGCTTCATCACCTTTCATATGATCAAGGTAAGGCTGCCTGGGGTGGGGGGGATGTATTGTTCTCCATACGGGGATATATAGCTCCCCATATTCTCCTTCTTGAAGACAGTGACATTTGCTCTCTGACAGTCCTTTCCCAATTGCCATGATTTTTGAAAGATAATGGAAAGTAGCCTTGCAGTGGCAATGGTCAGCTCCCTCAGCACTTGTAAGTGCATCCCATCAGGGCCCATGGGCTTGTGCCCATATTCCCTGACTGATCCTCCTCCAGCAAGGCAGTCTTTTCAGTTTCAGTCTTTCTCACTGGTTTCAGGAATTGATGAAGCCCAATTCCTGTAAAGGCCAAAGTGAAGAAGGCACTCAGCACTTCAGCCCATTGACTACCTTGCTTTTTTGTCACCAGGTCCTCTGCTTCATTCAGCAGCAGGCTCACGTTTTCCCCAAGCATCCTTTTGCTGCTGATATACCTGTTGAAGGCCTACTTGCTGCTCTGTGTCTGCCTTTGTTAACCCCATCCCTGTATGTTCAGGCAGTGTCCTTGTATTTCACCTGGGTTATCTGTCTCTACTCGTTTGCTTTTTATCCTTGGGTTTAGTGAGGAGTGGAAGTCCTTTTATACCTGTTCAGCAGAGTGGACTATTCTTGAGCTCAGAAGTGGTGATCATGGAAAATAAACAGCTCTCCTGGACCTTTCTTCCTTCCAGGACTGTATCCCTCATGGTTCTTCTAAGCAGCTCTCTGAACAGGCCAAAATGTGCTTTCCTGAAGTGCAGAGTTCTGGTCCTGCTGGTGCACCCAAAGAACAGATAATGAGGCAAACCTTGCAGGCACTGGTCATAGACAGGGCGGCAAGGACAGTCAAGGTGAATTCATCTCCTTTCCTCATTCCCTGCCTGAGCTCTTGGTTCAAGGATCCAGCACAGCTGTGCAAGCGCTCTCACATAATTTGTGCTGTCAATGCATGGCATGAAACCACTTCCCAAAAGGCCCCTGCAGTAAGGTTGTCCTGGCACTGGCCCTGTGCCCCAGGTGTGTGCTTCACAAGCTGTCCTGTGTAACAGGAGCTTGTGAGGCTTAGAAAAGGTGAGACAAAGCACAGATGGTTTCAGGAGCTTTAGATAAGGAAATAGACAAATATGATATTCCAAGGAGCTTTACAGTGCTTCTGTCAGCAACCAATGCTAATGCACAGACAGCACATTTGAACTTCTGGAGGCTTGACTTGTAAGATAAATTCAGTTATTTTTTGTGGATCTGTGTATGCTCTGGATAAGCACCTGCTGAAGAAAAAGTGGAGGGCTGCTGAACTCTAAGGTGCAAAAGGGCACTTTTCACAAATAAAGCCAAATAAAGTTGTGCTGGATGCTGGGACTGGCTGAGGAAGAAGATACAGACTAGCATCTGATTCACTACTCAGTCCAGGACATATGCATCATGCTCTGCAACTGAGAACTCTCTGAGCACATCAGAAAGGCTTTCCAAACTCTGTGTTGTAAGGAGTTACTTCTCTGATACTCCAAGATAGAAGATATCATGTTAAAACTTGTTAATGTTAGTACTGCTACCTGGTCTTGAGACTCCTTTCTTTTCCCAGATCTTCTGAGGCACTTTTCCTAACTGTCAAACAATTCTTTTCTGTCAAAGAATCATTCAGGTTGTGAATGATCCCTTGAGATCATCAGGTCCAACCATTAACTTTGCCAACTTCACTGAAAAACCATATTGCTAAATGCCACATCTAAATGACCTTTAAACACATCCAGTGACAGTGACTCATCCACCTCTCTGGGCAGCTGTTCCAGTGCTTGGCTACTCTTTCAGTGAAAACATTTTTCTTGTTGTGTAGCCTAAACCTACCCTGGTGCAGCTTGAGTCCATTTGCTCTTGTTCTATCACTAACTATCTGAGAGAAGAGACCAGCACCTACCTCTCTATATTGTCCTTTCAGGTAGTTGTAGAGGGTAATAAGGTCTCCCCTCAGCCTCCTGTTCCTCAAACTAAACAGTCCCAGACACCAGCTCCAGCATCTCAATGTCTTTCTTGTATTCAGGTGCCCAAAACTCAACACAGTACTCAAGGTGTGGCCTCTCCAATGCTGAGCACAGGCTGACAATCACCTCCCTACTCCTGCTGGGCACACTATTTCTAATACAAGCCGGGATGCCATTGGCTTTCTTGGCCACCTGGGCACACTGTTGGCTCATATTCAGCCGATTGTTGATTAGAACCCCTGGGTCCTGTTCTGCCAGACAACTTTCCAGCCACGCTTTCCCAAGCCTATAGCATTGCATGGGGTCGTTGTGGCCCAAGTACAGGACCCAGCACTTGGCCTCTTTGAAACACCATTAGCCTCAGCCCATCGATCCAATCTGTCTAAGTCTCTCTGTAGAGCCTCCCTACCCTTAAGCAGATCAGCACTCCCACCTAACTTAGTGTCATCTGCAAATCTACTAATGGCACACTCTAACTGCTCATCAAGATCATTGATAAAGATGTGAAACAGAAGTGGCCCTAATACTGAGCTCTGAGGAATATCACTTGTGACTAGCTGTCCTGTCTTCGTATTTGATTTCTTCCTCTCATGGCCTAACAGTACAACAGAGTGGACATTACTCTTCTATCTTTGCCTAATATTGAAAACATCTGTCTATGTGGAAATCAATTCCTGATTGCACACAGTTTGCCTAATCTGGGTTTCTGAGCTATGCTCAAGCACCTGATGCTTGGTGAAGCAATCTGCTGAAATAAGGACTTCACAGTTCCCACTAGTTTTTCACACTTCTCACAGAGGCACTCTGTTAAATCACCCTCTGGAAAATGTCCTCTGAAGTCATCTTTGACTCCGTGTGCAGTCACAACAAGGTGGCATGCTTTCTGCAGACTGATATGTGGCTGAGACAGTACTGTCCTCAGGCTTTGAACAGTGTGGAGGAAAAAGGTTTTATTCCTTGCTGAGCTGGGTGACAGGTGATTCTTGCAGGCTCACAGAGATGTCTTTGGGGCTGGGATTCTCCTGCATGGAGACCTATTGCAATGTGCCCATCAGTGTGGGGGTCCTACCTGGAACACTCCAGTGCTGTCCATGTGAGCTAAGCTGAGAGATCAGTTTAGGTGTATAACTATAGCAATAATTTTCACACATATCAATACACCTTTATCTAAGATATGAAAGATAATTAACAGAGCAATTTGTAGATAGTTTGAAGCTGTCTGTTGTTGCTCTCAGGCTTTGCAAAGCTCCCCCAAAATTCACTTATCTCCTTGGAATGTCTTGTATTTTGTTGTTTAATTATTTTGAATGGCTCCTATTAATTATTTTGCATAGCTCCTGTTAATTACCCATGGCTGGTATGGGCATGTTTCTGCACTGCGCCCACTGCACTCTAACATGTACATACCCGAATATTACATTCTGTGATTCATGGTGAGAGCTTAAACACCAGCTTTGCTGGTAGAGAGATTGAATGCAGTTATCTGAGTGACCTAAATTGCTTCATGAGCTGGGGCTGCTAAGAGTGAATAAGTTATGGCATTGGGAAATCATGTTTTCTCTTGTGTAGCTAAAAATGGCTCCAGCTAAATAACAGGCTCTAAGTTTGCTTGGGGTGTGGTGAACTTGAGTATCGGCAATTTCTCACATGAAAGCCCTTCTTTGAAGGCCTACTTCACTGGATTATAAGAGGATTGGGCAAGGACTCCATTGTCTTGCGGAAATAAATATTTGCTAGTTGTGTTTGCTCTCTGCCAATGGACCTTTTCTCAACTGTTTCATACTCTAAGTTTTACAACAAGGTTACAAAGCCCTGCAAGTACGTGCATCCAGAGCTTACTTGCTGTGCCATGAGTGACACTGGTCTACAGCAGCACCAATACCAGCAGAGTGTGGAAAGACCAGCCTGAAAGGTGCTGGGTGTTCTAAATTTTCACAGAGAACATGAAGGATCAGCATGTTTCAGGTTTTCAGGATAACTTCCTGCTTTCAAGGCATACAAAAATAGTGACAGTTCCAGTAAGATCAGGATAAATTGCTGCTTTGTTGAAAACAAAGGTCAAGATTGCTTCTAATGTAGTGAGCAAGCACTGCATGGCTTTGCACCTAGGTTTTACACAGCTCTTGTTTTTCTTGTTTACATTGACTATACTTACAAGGCCAGCCAGGTATCAAAGAACAAAGGTTCAAAGTTCAGCATCATTTTAAGATATTGTGGAGGTAACTCCTGAGTATCCAAGAGAAAATCAAACCAAACTCCTCAAAGATATTTAGATGAATTCCCTGATGGACCATGGAAGGATGATTTTTTTTACTGGCATAAAGGTACATTTCTTTGGAAGAGAAAAAAAAATGTTGAAGGAATCCTCCAGGAACAAGAGAAGTTGTCAAAATTAACTGTTGAGTTAAAAGGCCATATTCCCATTTCTTATTTCTTGCCCTACTCAAAGACTAATGATGGGATAAACTATATTGGGAGCAAACAGAGCAACAAACTGACATGGTGTGTTTTTTAGTAACTATGAAAGAAAAAAGTAAAGATTTTTTTGTTTGAGACAGCATCCATTTGTGTTGCTGCATGTCTTAGGGTTACAGTATCTTGACTGCAACAAAACTGTGTCCCCTCAGAAGAGCACTGTTGGGTAAGTCTATGGCTTATATGACCCTAGTAAAGAGCATTAAACATTATGTTTCCAGCATCTCACAGATAGGAACATAAATATCATTTTGATTTGTGGAACACTGAATGCTCACAATGTCAAATCCAATATTCTGCCATGTAGTCCTAAAAAAAAAAGGAAAGAAGGTAATCCTAATTAAAGGCAATCCTAATTAAAGGCAATCCTAATTCTCCTTTTGCTGAAGAGATAGTGAGGTTAGCATCCTCAGTGGCTATAGATTGGTGCTTCAGCATCTCAAAATTGTTGGCTTAAACCTTTTCAAAATCATCGAAACCAAATGTTGCAGTGGTTCCAACATTATGATCTTGTGCAAAATTAAAATAAAAATTTCCATATACAGGGCAGCCTGAATTTCCATGGTAGAAATTTTCTTACCCTAAGATGAAAGGCAATGGAGCTGGTGTTGCAAGTTGCACCAGGGGAGGTTTAGATTGGATAATGGAAAAAATGTCTTCACTGAAAGAGTGGTCAGGCATCGGAACAGGCTGCCCAGGGAGGTGGTTCAGAAAACATGTAGACATGGCTGTCTGGGACATGATTTAGTGGGCACAATGGTGTTGGGTTGACAGTGGAACTTGATGATCTTAAAGGTCTTTTCTGACCTTAATGATTCTACGATTCTACATAATTTTTGGGTTTTGATAGTTCTGAAATAAAAATTTGATTGTCTTGCCAGTGATGCATTCCATACCCACAATCCTGTGATTAGTTAGTATTTCAGGGGTATATGAATACTGTGAAGAGTTCATCCATTTGCCCTCTCTCTTTGGCTTATTGCCTAATTAGGAACATGACTTTGGTCACCTTCCACTTCAGCAGGCTTTGGTGCTTCTGTTAGGTAAACACATGTGGACTGGGTTACATGTATCACAATGATAATCAAATCATTAATGTCTGCAAACTCTAGAAATGCTTGTGTAGTGATACTAATTTTAATTGCTACCTAGACAGTGCTAATTAGGGAAAATTTATGATATTGTAATTGGTCTGTCAGCTCTTCTTCCACAGTGAAACTCTCAGGAAATTCACAGATGAATTCTGAAGAGAAATCACTTCTAATGGGTGAAGCATGCCTTAAATGAGAAGAGATATGATAAAGTCCTGATAAAATCATCTTTTAATGAATTAGAACATTAGTCATGTTTTAAAATTATTTATGTGCCTGCCTCTCTTTCTGCCTATTCATCTGTTCTTTCATAAAAGTGACCAGTATTTCTAATTATGGAGAAGGAAGGAGTCCATATGTAACTCTGGTTTATGTTTCAGATCACTGCTAATATTTTCAGATTTCATTAACTTTTAGTTTTTGATGGATCAGAAGTAGGAGGAGGGACACGTACTTACAAACAGGTCTGGTAAAAAAAAATCCCAAATAAAAAGCAATAGAAGAGAGGAGAGACGTTGATGTATTTCACAATTCTGTTATATGCTTGTATCTGTTAGAAGAATTCACCTTTATCAAAAAGATACTGGAAAGATTTGTCATTGTGAACTGTGCTCTTATTGGTTTGTTTTAAAGCTAGGTTCAGATCTGTACAATCCTGTGTTACTATAATGTACTTTCCCTCCAGCACTGCTAATATGGAAGCACTGCAAGAACAGTGAAAGCCTACTCTGAAACCTGAATATTGAGTACATGTCGAGCCTGTATTTTAAAACATTTTGTCTATAATCAGGAATCCAAACCAAAATTATAAGTATTTAAAATAGTTAAGTAGAGGAGGCACATCATCAAAAAGAGGTGGGTTCTGTCTGGTCCTTCTGCAAAACTGGAGTCTGTCATGACCTGTCAGATGGTAGCCTTTTTTAGCTATACCTAGTAAAAATCTCTGTTTTGCTTTTGAAAAGCTCAGTTCTTCACCTTTATTCAGGCAACAAAATGCAACCTCTCCTTTTATTTATTCTGAGAACTAAAGAACTTTCACAACTGTTAATGCCTTCAACAAGGACTCTGGTTGAGTAATTCAGTTGCCCAACTATAGATTAAGATATCAATATTTTGAAAATGCTGGTTTCTTTTTATTTTGTTGTTGTTGTCTTCATTGTAGTTGTCTCTTATCTCTTTAAATCTATTAGAATGTAAAGTAATTTTGCTGCAGATTGGTTTGTCTTTGTGCTGTGTCAAGCAGTGTGGGCACTTAGGGATGGGGGTTTGAACCAGTTCTAGGTGAAACTGCTCTGGCAGGGGATTGGACTAGATAATGTCCAAAGGTCCCTCTCAACTCTGTGATTATGTGTGTAATACTATAGACTTTAGTGAGATCTGAGCTGTGTGAATGCATTTCCTACAGCACAAAGCCTGGTGCAAAGTGGATGGCTTCCCAACTGATTCACACAAACACTGCAAGTTCTCCCAGTTACGTGTTTTGCCCTTTGCAACTTTTAATCTTTGTCAATTTTTTTCTTCCTCAGAATATGTGTGGATTTTTTAAAGCAAATAAAATAAAACTGCTGATCTATGTAGCCTAGTAGTTTGCCTTCAAAAGTAACCAGTTTGAGATTCTTCAGAGAAAGAATTAAATTTACACAAAAGAGAAAAAGAGCCTTCAGGTCTGAAAAGCTAAGGAAAGAAGCTGAAAAACTATTAGAAAGCCGCTGGCTAATTTTTATTAGACAGTAAGAGCTCTTAGAGTATTTTTAATACAATCTTGCATTTTAATAATAAAATAGACAATTATTCCATCTCTACCAGTCTCCGCATGACACAGCATCACATATCTCCAGTTAAAATGTTTGGTTTGGTTGAGGGTTTTTTTGTTGTTTTGGTTTATTTTTCTCCACTCCTTTGATCAGCAATTCCCTTTTCAACTACCTCCACTCAGCTTCATCTTTGATCACCTCTGACAGACTGCTAGAGTAGAGAGAACTAGTGTACTTAGAAGAGCAAGGAAAATCTCTGGAAACAAAACATCCTTATCTGAGATACAATGTAGACACTTCTACAAAACAGAAAGTCAGAATGAAAGACACATGTGCTAGTGTGAGGAAATGGCAGGGGCAAGAAAATTTGGCTGGTGTCTTTCTGGCCCTGCAATTCATACTTTGCCTTGAGGTTTCAGCAAACAGCATCTGCATGAACCTTGATGGCTAGAAATCAATATTATAGATTTCATCTGCAAACAGATGCAATCTCTGCCCCTTTATAGGAGAGGCAGCTCGTACCTCAGGCAAATACAGGGCATGACTTTCAGGTATGCCCAGTGCATGTGCTGTGAGGAAGGTTGCCTAACCTCGCAAGCAGCCTTATTTTCAGAGTAAGCACAATGACAAATCAAACAATCAGACATAGGGGGAAGCTGCTGGGGATGGACAAATTTAGGGGCAAAATGTAAAATACCTTGTTCATAAATGGTTTATGAAAAGCATGTAAGGAAGAGTTTAAGAAGAGTATAATGTCTTAGTATAAATTCTTTCTGAGCCACTAACAGGTCATAGCTTTATTCAAACTCTTTCATGTTTTTTTTATTTTCTGGACACTTTTATTTCAGCCTGAAATTCCTCCCTCCCTTCCTTCTTTATTTTCCCTATTTTTCCTCTATAACTCTCTTTCATAGATAACAAATTACAAATTTTCCCTTTGAGCATCAGAGTGTGATTTCTCCATCTTGATGGAATTTTCATTTCTTTTTGCTTCAGTTTTGTACCTGATAATAAAGACAGTATTGCTTAATAATTGGAGCGGATGTTACATGATTTCCTGGATGATTTAAGAAAGTTGCACAACAAACTTACCTTTCATAAAAGCAGGGATAAAGTAATATCTAGAGAGGGGACTCATACCTTTAGGTAAAAAGATAGCTAAAAGTGAAGTTACCTTTATTTCCCTCTCTGCTGCAAACTGTATTTTGTGAAATGCTAAAGGTTTTATCACAGCACATGTAGATCACAAGTTTTTGATGGCAGCACAACTGCAAACAAGACTCAAACTGTTGTTCCAAAGTATCTTTTGTATAGTTACACATTAACAGCTGCAGTGCTTGTACAGTCACATATGAGGACATCATCCAGTTCTAGAGTTCATATGAAAACTTCCTTTCCTATATAAAAAATTTCTCAGGAAAACATCATGAATCTTTATGGCCTGTAACAGACTTGGCTGAATGGATTGCTAACAAGTACTGAATTTTAATATTAATAGACATCAGAAAATATATGAGTATTGAATTTTTAAGATCAAGGGGGCACGCTTCTGGTACTCTGTAGTGCTGGTACAGAATGTTTTGCATTAATGGTGTAATGAGAGCTCTCTAAAACTCTCGTCATGGCAGTTCTGGCTCTTACCTATAACATGAAAATAGTTGTTACACACAACGTGCTTTCAAACTATTACTTTCTCCTTACAGTTCAGTTGAACAAATAATAATTAATTATGTGCAACTTTTCCATGGTTTGCCCCTTCCCTCAAAACCCTCCCAAGCCTGGAAATGAGCCTGCTTCTGTGTGTACTAGATTCTCTGGGCATACTGGTTCCTCTGCTATGCACATGAGTTTTGTTTTGACCTAGGGTTGTTCTTCCCACTCTGAAGGCACTCACATCCCACCTGGATGTGTTTCTGTGTGATTTACTCTAAGTGATCCTGCCCTGTCAGGAAGGTTGGACTAAATGATCACCAGAGGTCTCTTCCAACCCCTGCCATCCTGTGATTCTGTGATTTTCAGACTTGTAATTTTGTGAAAAGTAAAATTACTTCTTTGAAGGTGAGGGGAGGGAGTTTATTCAGTATTTTGTGAAAACCATGAACTTAGGGGTGTCAAATTTCATTATGAAATACTTTACTTGGAAGTTCTTTGAACAGCCTTACTATTAGGCATCTAGATTTGTGTACGCTAATGACTCACATCTTTCCCCCGCTGATTTTCAACACCTTTGCTATTGTTTTCACAAACTGCTCTTTCCTCTTTCATTCTAAAAAGAACACAAAGGCAGTTGTAATCAATCTTTGCCTTGCTTTTCCTTTTCCTTGTCCTTGCAGCAATTGCTTCATTTTTTCCACCTAAGACTCAGCTCTTTTCTGAGACAGAACACCTCCTGATTTTTCAGATTTGTCTTCTGTGTTGCTCTTTATCAAAGGGATATATCCAATGTCACCATGGCTCAGTAAGCACCACTTTAACCTGCAAGCTGAGAATGTAAAATAACCTTAAGACAAGAGACTGAAGTACCGGTTCTGTACTCCCCAGAAGTTAATTGATATGCCAAGTATTAAGTTTGACTAACTTACTAACTCCTAAAGTAAGCACATTTTACATTCCCTCTTGACACCAGTACCACTATGGTACTACATTTCCAGAGTCTCACCTAGTTTGAGGGCACCTGATGTCCTTTACTACATTGGGACATGCTGCCAATGACCACGTTGGCTCTGTAGCATTTCTTCTGAGGAACTTTATTTTGACAAATTTGGGGCTTTCCAAAATGAAGCTTTTTCCAGCCACACCTGGGTGAGTATTTTCAGAATCTCTAAAAATATCTTCAGCCATTCTGACTGAAATGTTTTATTTCAATAAAGGACTGTAAAAACTTACATCCCCTCCCTAAAAATCCCAGTAGGCTTGATAGCTTCACAGAGATTCTGCATTCACAATGTTCTAAGTTGCAAACATCAGTTGAGGTGGGATTGCTCCCATCTAAATTTCATTGGCCAAAGGTTAGCAGTCTAGCCTAAACTAGTCATCTAGTCCCCCTCTGTAATCAGTGGTGAAATATAGGCAGCTCTAGAAATGACTCATTCCTCATACTCAGATCTGTCGGAAGAAGGGATGGATGACTCAGAGACTGCAGAGGTTGCTGCTCGGGGGCAAAAATCAGGTGAGCTGCATTGTGCTACTGGACACTGTTTGTGTTAGCTTGCCCTCAAAACTAAGCAAAACATCTAAAGTGTGAACTGTCTACAGGCTCAGCTGTTTCACTTCTTAGTTGGAGCAGGGTAGTTGCAGACACCTGGACAGTCACAGCAGCTCACAGGACAAGTGCTGACAGGTTCAGCTGCCATAGCTGAGTCATGTGGAGGAACCCTTAGTACCAGAATCTGTTTGTAAAATTGGCTCTGAGATACTTCTGATAAAGAGAATTATGACTTGGGAAGGTTGTGAGTGCTTTTGAAATGCTGCACTATTTCAAACAGCTCCAGCTATGACTATCTCAGCACCCCTTTTTCTTGAACAGTGTTATGTGGCTCTTTCTAGCTGCAGTTACTGCCATTAAATAATTATTTCACTAAACATACTGAGATTTCAGCCTGAAAAACAAAACATCATGCGTCAGTATCCAGCCCCTGTGATGATTTCCTTAAAATGATTCTCCTAAGAGCTGTCTTTCAACTCATTTCTTCTAAGCTGTAGTGGCTCCAGAGGAGAGCCATGAAGATGATCAGAGAGCTGGAGCACCTCTTATATGAAGACAAGCTGAGAGAGCTGGGGCTGTGGAAGCCTGGAGAAGGCTTTAGGGAGACCTTATAGTGGCATTTCAGTATCCAAAGGGGACCTACAGGAAGGGTGGGGAGGGACTGTTTAGAAGGGCTTGTAGCGATAGGATGAGGGGCAATGAGCTGGAGTAGGCTACACATTAGGGGGAAGTTCTTCACAATGAGGGTAATGAAATACTGTAACAAATTGCCCAGAGATATGGTGGAGGCCCCATCCTTGGAGACATTCAAGGTCAAACTTGATGGGGCCCTGACTCCCCTGACCTCCAGGGTTCCCTTCCAACCCAATGCATCCTGAGATTCTATGAATTCAGCAGAGACATAGAGAGAATAGCAGACCCATCCTAACAATTTATAAGGAAACCAAATGGTTGACTTTATTCCTGATGAATTTTTCTTGTATTCTCCATACAACTGACAAACACATCATCACAGCTTAATCTTTTCTTTTCTCTCTTTTTTTTTTTTTAAAAAAATTTGTTTCCTCTACAGTCTGGGAACATTCTAGATCATCTCATTCCTTGTGCTTTTAATTTTTTGAGAAACCTTCTTAAATTGATTTAATTTTCACTTCCTCGATCTGCTACACTAGCTCTGCTCCTACTTCTGATGGATTTGTCACTATGAAGCACACCTTTGGAATACACCTATTTATGTTTTAATACTTTTTTTTCATTGCACCATCCCATTTGATTTCACTCAGAATCACCCATGTTTACTTTGTGCTCTGATGGAATTTGTTTTTGCTTTATGTTTCATCGTTGGTCATAGCGGTAAAGATGTAATCCTGACTGTACAGACACCATCAGTTTGTCTCCTGCTGTGTCTTTGAGGTTAGTCACATCAAACAGAAGCGCTTGGAAAGGCCGTGGAGGCTGCAGGAGGTGGACATCACAGGTGTCTCAATAATCAGAATATTTGGACCAGGCAATGTTTAAGTTTTCCAGTCATTCCCAAGACCTTATCATGCTGCATACTATACTTCTACAACACAATACTGCACTTACCCATGACGAGACACACCACATACCGTAAGTTCCTTGTGGCACTCCTGCCTCCTCCACTGAACTGTAAACTTGGATGAAGACCAGGCCTGAAGCAAAATGCGAAGCACAGAACTGGTGTCCTTCTCTTTCTTGTTCAGATTCAATAACTGAACAGACTTAAGTGTTTGGATGTTTTTGATCTGGAACACAACTTGTTTTACAGAACCATGAAAAGGTATTTTTTTAAAAGAAATATACCTAGATATACCTTGAAAAGTTACATACATGGAATAATATGGAGTAAAATGAATAGAGAACAAGTACAAGGAGTCCTTGGTCAGCATTTGTTTTAGTTTAGGAATAAGTTAAATCATTTTAAGCTGGACTCAGCCTGGAAGTATGCATTTATGATCTATTTAGGAGGACAAATACAGGACTATATGAAATGGCAGAGCATTTGTTTACATGAAAAGAAACCCTGTCTGTCTTTTACCACTATGGATCCAACTTAAGCAGTAGGTATGGGCCTTGAAGCTGATACAGCTGCTGTTGAGAGGATGAACTCTAATGAGCAGTTTTAGAGCCCAAGTCAACCATCCTCTGTGCCTAGCAGGCCTCCTTTGACAGCAGTACCCACTCCTTCATCATATCCAATCACATGGACAATAAGCTGGGAAGATGCTAACTCACGAAAGCAGGAGGTGGCCAGGGTGTTTCTGTTTTGCACTTCAGTGCATTTCAGAGGCTGGGTCTACAGCTGACAGATGATGACTAGCTCAACTGCAAGGCCAGAATCTCATTCTGTGGCCACATCTCAGCTAAATGACCATTCCAGCATTTCAAATCTTTTCAGCTGCCTTTCTGCTCAGCTGAAACCTGTGGCAAATTGACTTGAACTAAGCAGAGAGATGATTGCTGAAGTAGAATTGCGCGCACAGAGGACTGCAATGCTTTTGAATCAATTTTATGTTACAATTAAAGTAGTATAAATAGAATTAAATCCATACTTGTCATGGAAACAATATAAGTTCCTGTGTCTCCCAGCTGCAGGCAGAATCTGAGTTTTATTCCATGAGGAACTTACTACATCTTCCTGTCTTACCAGCTCTGCTAAATCATTAGATACACTGTAAGTGCATTTCCTAAGGTACTCTGAAGAAAGTGAGCTGAGAATTTTGGAAGCTCTTTTTCATATTTGGTTTATTTGAATCTGTGGGTAAGTATTCAGAGTGTGGGATTTCCATGTTATGCACATAGAATCATAGAATTGTTTTGGCTGAAAAAGGTCTTTAAGATCATCAAGTCCAGCCATTACCTAATTACCAAATCTGATACTAAACCATGTCCCTCGGCACCACATCTCTGCATCTTTCAAGCGCCTCCATGGATGGGGATTCGACCACTTCCCTGTTCAGTCTTTGAGAATCCTTTCAGTGAAGTTTCTTCTAATATCCAACCTAATCCTCCTCTCATGAGAGACAGAAAATGCATCAAATGACGTAACTTTGGGAATTAAACATGGCCCCAGATTTGTTTTCCTTGTTTCCTTGAATTTTGCAAGATGCAACTTTATTATTGCACCATATTCACTTTTGTCATGAGAAATCTGCCAGGTTATCCTATGTGCTGTGGATGAATTAGCAGAGTTAAGATTTTTATGTACTCCAGCATTTGTACAAATGTTTTCCATATGAGGATTGTTGCCAATGTTTTCCTCTGTTCTCAAGTAAGACAAGATGCTAACATAATGCAAACCACATTGATTTATTTTGTAAGTTTCTGAAAATCAGAAGAATTTCTTTGTGATAATTTGAGATCAGGCATGGGTAGCTATAAATGGGGATCTTAAACTGTCTGTGGAAGAAAAACGTCCTTTGGGATAGTGCCTGATGAGATTTTGTACTAACAGGAAGAGAAGAAATCCTCTTACCATCCCATCAGTTTGCTTCAGCAATGTTTTTAGAGCGATATGTGAATGAATGTCTCATGGTCTGGAGAAATGACATGGTCTTTCTTCCAACAGCTGTACGCTTGTAAAGTTATATGATCTAAATAACTGAAAATTGAAGAAAATTGGAATCTTCAGACTATTAGTCTGGTTTGGAAGGTTACATTGCAGGCCCTTTCTCAGCTATTACACAGCTTTCGGCCTCTTTATAGTAACTGACATCAAGGAATAGAATCCTTTTCTATAACAGGGAGAAAGAACAGAGACCTATTCTTGCTGCCACCACAGCAGATGGAGGCAGCTCTCAGGGAGGTCTTAAACCCAGTAGGTGTCTGGAGTTGCCTGAACTTGTGCTTGCAGACAAACCCAACAGACTGCAATCACCATTTGATGTTGGTTCATTTAGTGTGATAAACTCCTTAAATTTACCTTCCTGCAGAAAATCAATGTTGAGTGAGGGCTAATTCTCAAGAAATCAGAGGTGAGTGCCATCTTTTCAGCAAGTTCAAGACACACCTTGCTGTGCCGTGTGCCAGACAACTGCTTCAGGTGTTTCTTGCAGTCCTATTATTGTAAAACTTGCCCAATTTGCTTTCAGTGGCCTGGTATTCTTCCTATCTGGCTGCACTTAAGTTCCTAGAAGGTTTAAACTGTATTTCACCATGAAAAGATTTGTGATTTGGCATTTGATTTGCAGTAGCTATGCTCAGAGCTCCTTGTATACAAATAAAATGTCACATCACAGCTCTGAGAAACTTACAATTTTAAACCAAGCCAAGGATGATGTTACAATCAGGTATCAAAGAAAACAATGAAAATAATATACTGTCATGCAGGAAGAGCTATGCACATGGAAAAGAACCAGAGCATTGGTCCCTAATCTAATAAGCTTCTGCTTAGCTGTGCAACTCATTCATTTCTTGGCTGTTCACAGGTTTAGTTTTTAGTTTCTTTGGGGTAGGGACAGCTGAAGATTAAGCAGAAGGATGTAAAACCTAACTGGAAACATTATTCAGGAAAAAAAGGACTGCACAAGAATGAGGATAGATGAACAGTGTCTTATGTAACATGATTGGCACATGAATGAATTCCTTGGGAATGTAAACACAGAAAGGGACCGTCGGAAAGGGCACAAGATTAGTAATTAAACATAATGAATAACTGTGGAAGTCGTTAAGACTTCCCTCTCACCGGTGAGAAAATCAGTGATGTAAGCAGGGGCTGGGTGGACAGGAAGGTGTAAGCAATATATTCCCTTTAGTGTGCTCCACTGTGCTTCTGCCTTCACGGGTGAGTCTAAATCTTGGCTCTGCATGGTTCTGCACTGTCTTATGCTGGTCATTAGCTGATGAACAATTGTGTTTTCGTGGGTAACTGTCAGTGATTGCTACCCTCTGGTTCTTGCTACAGCCTATGAGAAAGAACATAAAATCGGTGCTCTTGAGAACTGTGGAACCAAATCAAAGTTCTTAGATCTTTTAAATCATGTCAGTGATGCTAGGTTGCTCTTGGGTTTCTGTGGAAGAGCCTAAGCTGCATCAGCTGGCTCTGCCTCCAGTTGCATTCAAATGCCAGGCAGTGAAACACTTGTGTCTAAGCAGGCTTGACCATACCAAAATGATAATTATAAAAACTGGAGTGCATTAGTCTCTGGTAAAAGCTTGCTGTACGCAAACAGTATTTCTGCTCCTTTCTTCACAAAATATAAAGCACAGGTAATTAGCATCAAATATTGAATTGTGTCCATAGAATCCACTCAACAGCAGCTTGTTAATAAGATTCTGGAGATAATGCTTTTTTCAAGCAGAATTTCAAACTCCCTGCCACTCTAGACACTGTCTGTGATGAATGTGGTATTGCCTGCAGCACACTGGAGCTTTTGACAGTGAGTAAAACCAAAGATAAAGTCTGGAAAAGGATACTACCCTTCAGAAATAAGCTGGAAAAAATGTTAACTTTTAGAGTGGTGGTTTTATTTGTATGCATTCAATAGTACTGCAGGTTCTTTGGTAGGAATATAAACACAACAGCTTAGAAACATCCATATCAGATCTGACCAGTACTCCATTTGAAAGGATTCAAAAGCTGACACAAGAAACTTCATGGGAGGCAATGTCAGGACAACTTGCTACAGAATAAAGTTTCTGTTTAATTCCCCATGGATGTAATCCTCAATGTGATCCTCAATTTGACAAAACACAAGGGCTTAGGAAGGTAATATACATATAAAATGTTCTCTTTTCTTACATATATATTTATGTACAGCACTATTTACAATATATTGCAAAGATTACAGCCTGTATTTGGTGCCTTTATTGCAAATACTTGCTTCCAGGCCATAAAAAAAGCAGACTTTGTACTTTTAGTCTGTACACTACAGCTGTGGACATTGCCCCTTGTCACAGCACTGGAGCACCTTGCTATATGTGGGTGTAAACAACAGTTAGCACTGCACACTGGTACCCCATTTGACTATTTAAGTTTACATAGCTCTCTAGTCAAACTATATCATTCAATTTATGACTTGCCTTTGCCCTCAGCCCCAGTTTTTTGTCTCCCAAAAGACTGGAAACCCAACTCCATTGCTAAAAGTTCTGTTCATACTGCAATGGCCCATTTTACCTCAGTTAATCACTAAAGCTGAACATCCCACTCCATCCAAAGCAAGTTTTCTACAACCAAATGGTAAAAAGTAATCTTGAGAATTGTTTTGGTAAAAAAATAGGTAGTGACTAACATTAGCAAGTTTTTCTCATTTTGAGGCACAGGACTGAAACTCCCAGCAGAAGGAAGGAAAAACCTTTACATGTAACAGTTAACAGGAGCTGAGTAAACTCCAGAACTCCCAGGCTTTGGGAAAACCGCTGAATTACCCATTACCAAAATGTACACAGAAAGGGTTCTCATCTACTGTTTTTCTGGCATACTGGGAAAGGCAGGTTATTAGCTTATCCAGAAGCTACTATTTAATAAGGGAGATCTATAGCTTATCAGGGAAAGACCTTAGATAAGTCCACATTGTCTCTGAAGTAAATGACACCTAGGAGAGCTTGGGGTTCACCTCTATCAGAGTTTGAACAAAGCCAGGGAAGTCAGTTTGGGAAGTCACCACATCCACACTGAACTGTCCATAAAGACAACAAGAAGGATTTAAAAAATACTCAGAATGGGGCCAGTTCTAATTTCACTAACCTCTGCCATAAAACCTTCACTGATTTTGAGAAAAGTTGATGCTCAGTACTTTCAAGCACATTAAACACTGAAAACTCCTGACAATGCATCTTTCATCTTAATTTTCAAGAACTCCTCAACAAAAAGAGCAAAACCAAATGGAAGTTTGAAAATTAAGCCAATAATCTTCTTGGGAACAAACCGAAATAATTCTCTTCTGCAGTGAGACACTGATTTGTAATGCAAAAGATTTTTCCTGCACTCTGATCTGTCTACAGTCACCCATATATTTCAAAGAAAAGCAGTCCTGCGCTTTGACAACTGTGTGTTAAGTATTGAGGTGCACCTTGCAAAGTGAGCATGAAAAATACAGATATGTCAGGTTGTGTTCCAGACTAACACACCTAGACTGTGTCCCTTAAAAACCTATACCTTACAAATCTGGTTGTATTAGCAGCATCCCGAGTTGGAGTTTTCTGAAGATCATCTTTTAATAACAATGTAACAAATATACATGGAAATGTCATTATATAACAAACACATCCCCATCTTCTACCTTCCCCTGAAGCCTGCAAAAGCTCGCTCATAAAATCCATTTCATTTTCTCTTCAGTGGAAAGTGGGTTCAACAATTATTTTATCTAGAATTGTTATCTGCCTTGACAACTTCAGACATGTAGACCTTACTACACAGCACTAGAAAATGGAAAGAAGTGCCCTGCATTCCCAAACCCTCGTAACTGAGAAATAACCATCCAAGAACTGACAGCCACATATGCAAATGCAATCTGGATGATCTTGCTGTGACTTTAACTGATGTCAGCTGAACTGCCTGAGGAGCACTTCAAGAACAGCTCTTCCAGTGCACAACAACATAGGTTAAAATAGGTAAAATGGGTTCCTTCTACCACTAATGTTTTGTTGAATCCCAAGTGCTCACGCTTGCCCTTTCCACTTCTCCAGATACATTTGCTTAGTGCAGCAAACACTTGAGAACTGCAGCTCAAGTGCTCTTTTGAGCTTGGCATCCACCCAGCTGTGCTAGCAGCTGTTTTGGGCCAGGAGAGGCAGTGAAATGAGTGTTTCATGAAATATGTTGCAGGCAGTAGGAATGTGGAGAATGATGTGCTTCTGGACTTCTCCCACTGCAGGTCTGGCAGCTAGGTAAGATGGATACCAGGACACTACATCCATGGTAACACAAAGTAAAGTTTTAACTTCTGCGGGATCCTCAGGTCAAGTCACTGTTACGGCAGGTATAACAGTCCTCACAGATAAGCCTTGATGTGACTGAAAGAGGACCTGACTTTGGCTTCTACTCTTTTGGAGGGTCATACTGCAAACGAAGTGGAACAGCCTATGTATATGTGAATTGTTCCATTCTGCAAAACTCTTACTCATTTTAGTTTCTTGGAACTATGATGCTGAAAATATTTGGGGCATGATTTTAAAGGCTATTCCTTCCCACCGGCTGAGTAAACTAAATGGAGACAAGGTACTCAAATTTGTCATCAATACTCTCAAGAGGGGTGTGGCAGGGTTTAGCTTACAACGTGTTTGCCAAGTATCCCAGATAAAGCTGCCACAGCTAGTCCTCACCAGCCAAGTAAATAACATCTAATGACATAAGGATGAGCCCTAGTGAAACAGCACTGGTAAGACAGCCCTTGAACATCCAGGTGGAGTCTGTCTGCCTGCAAGGAAACATCTGACCCAGAGGACATTTCCACTTCATTCCCACTTTCTTCTCTCATCCCTGTTGACAATTCATTGCTTGAAAGAAACAAGTGCAGAACACAAACCTTCTGTCCCAGCCCAGAATGGCATCCTGGGGCAATGAGCTGATATTATTGTTGATGGCAGCTGTTTCCACACTTTGCTTTTTCAGGAGCTTCCATTTCCCACTGCCTTGATGAGACACAGTTCACAGTCTCCACATGTCATCACACTCTTGGACACCTCTGTGCTTGTGACAAGAGTGAGGCTTCCAGGGGATGGGGGCGAGGGCAGGAGACAATAATAAAATAGTAAACTTGGACAAAGTAGTCACGACCCAGAGGAGGGAAAAGTTTCTTCCTGAGTCTGGTTTTGGTCAACTTCCAAGTCAAGGATTCTGAAGAAAGAGGGAAAAAAAGTAATTTATTATTTATCATATCAAACAAATGTAAGGTAATACTCTAAATCTTTCATTTAGCTGCTTATGGCTATTGTCACCATAGTCAATTCCCCTGTCAGAAGATTTCCACTTGAATAATGAACACACACTTAAGAATGTTGCTGAAAGTCAAGGTTGAATAGTCTTGATGCAACCCAGGAAGAAGGAAACAGAGTGAATCCCCCTCTTAGAGTCAAGCAGAACTGACAGTGAGTGGAGCTGAACAGCTGTGAACAGTGGAGCTGGAGAGGTGAATCCAGGCAACATCCTACTGAGGACTGACAATGCCCACCTCACTGAGTACCTTGATTTTCTGAAGCTCACCACCCATGCTCAGACTTAGCAATCATCACACTGATGAAACCTATTACAAAACCTGATCCTTCAAATAGCTGTTTTATTTACATGGTATCCCATCAGGTCTTGGAGAGCTCATGAAAAATTAAACAGAGAATATAAAATATGAATGGGATGATCACTGGCCCATAAAAGCCCTGCAGTTCATGAAAGAGTTTTTACATGCAATGAATGATGGAGTTTAGAAAACAGGTTTCTGCCACTTTTTCCAAAGAAGGTGCAATGATTTCCAAGCCTCTGCACAAAACAAGGAACTTCCAAGGATGTGCCTGGGAGCACCAGGGAGAACACATCACTCCCCCGTGCAGCAGAGGAGTCCTCTACCCACTAATAACCAGTAAACACAGCCAAATACGTGAATATAGCAGAAGCATGCAGATATGCTGCACTGTCAGAGAAAGTGTAGGGCTGAAAAAAGAGATGAACATTTGATCAGAACAACAGACTTCTCATGCAATCACATGGTGATACAACTCTCGGCTTAAATGCTGCCTAGTAAATGTAATATTTAACTTACAGTAGCCCTTGATGACTCAAGTCCTTTATTTTGGGTGCTGTCTACAGGTATTTTTAGTTGACCTTTCTGAATTTTCTGGTTCTGTGGCCTAAATGGTAAGTACATTCTCAGTTTTCAGAAATTACCCTGGAGGCAACCACAGCCCCACTGATGAGGTCTATCACATGAGAGTCAGCTCTAGTGTACATCAACTTAGTTTTATAACATGGATGCTGTGGATCGGTTTCTCCCAAGCTGCCAAAAATTTTACTGCCAACAAAAACTGCTACCAATGTAAAGGACTTTCTTGTTCTAGGTATTAAAATTATTGCAGAGTGACCACAGACTTGAATAAACTTTCTGTTTACTTCACGGAGGTCTTTCCAACATCTCGTTAGGCTATGTGCTATGGACTGTCATTTTGTCTCAGATATTAAAATACAAAAACCATTGACCAAGCCAGTGTGAGTCTACACTGGCTCAGTCCCTGGAAAACAGTTTGCCTCTCTCCTGCCCTTGCCTTTGCTCTGGGGAAGAAACCCCTTTTGCAGACTGCATGCTCCCTGGGGTGGTCACCAGTATCTCCAGCCTCAGCTGTAGTGCTGGACACAATTCACAAGTGGACAGGGAACGGGACAATTGCTCCATCCTGAGCAGGCTCTCTGGTGACAACTGTGTTCTGGCTCTGGACTCTATCCCTGGACATTTGGGCACAAACAGGCATTTATTCTGTTTTCCAAGTGTGGTTGTTTCTGTTATGTGGCTCCTGCTTGTGGTGCAATCCAACTCTCATCCTGCGTGTTTAGCAATTGGCTTCACAAACAGCCACCTGCATTATTTGGTTTTGTGTATCTCCCCGGCCTTTTATCATTGAAGGATGAGTAAAGAGAAATTATTCACTCAGGAGAGCTTTTTTTTTCTCTCTGAGGTAATTTGGGAAAGGATCTTTCACAGAAAAACACTTCTTTAAGTTGCCAGCCAGGTACTTGAGAGCTATTCTTATCTACCAGGGCTTGAATTGTTTGTGTGAAAATGGCACTCTCTTTCTCTCTCTCTCTCTCTCCTTTCCTCCTCCCTCAACTTGTAGGAAGAAAATATTAGGTTTTGGAGAAAAAAAAATCAGATTTTAAAAGTGATCCAAAATTCACAGAATTAAAACCAATTTCAAGTAAATAAATGGATTTTGGGATTATATAGATCAAAGGAATTGAGAGTGACAGCACCACATCCATGTAGAAAGAAGAGGCTCAAGCACATTTCTCCATGTTTCTAAGGCACACATGCTCTATCAACAGCTATATCTACACTAAATGATGTTCTTCTCACATACCAATCACAAACTGTCAGAAAACATACATGTAACCCTTCACATCAAGACCTACCCATTCCATTTTTAAATACCATGCTGTAGGCTACAGCACTTATCTTAAGGGCTGCAGGCACTGAAAGGAGAAGAAACTGTTATCTCCTGCATCACCAATACCAAAGGCTCCATAAATACAGTTCTTTGTCATGAGACTAGGTACAAAATAAACACTGCTTTTATTAAAACCAGGATATCAGGTTTAGACAAGGATAAATCTGTTCTGCTTCTGACTGTGAAGTATTTGATTTCTAAGCCTAGATGCCACATGTGAGTGGCACATTTAATAACCATTTAATGTGTGGCACACATGTAAAATAACTAGTTTAAAGCAAGTAAGCACCCCTCTAACCAAGGCAAACCACACAATCCATTTCCAGCTACCAGTACCAAACCACACAGCAAAGCCCACTGCAGCACCACGGTTGAATGGGACAGAAAACTTAAAGCCTGTGACATGCTAGAGGGTCACCTGGGCAAACTTTTATAATCCAAACAGAAAGTTGGGGGGGGTGTGGAAATAAAATTGCTAGGAGGAGCACTGACCTCAGCTTTGCTTTCCTGATACTTGGGGGTGCCTTTGTATGAGGGGAGGAGTGAGAGAGTGAGGGAGAGTAAGAAAACGAAAACTGTAGCCATACAGTATAAATACAGTGTACACTTAATCACTAATAGTTTCAGTTCAGTCTGTCACTTAAGCAACTGTAATTAAGGGTTGTATACTTGTATAAGTTTTTTACTAGCACTTACATAGCATAAATTAGAGAAGACAAGCTATTTACAAAGCAGGAATCTGCAAAGGGCATGTCCCATAGACACCGACTCATTTAATTTCATGGAGGGTGGGGTGTCCTGATCTAAATCTGACATGCTGCATGCATTTATTTGTTTGTATTTTTATGATTCCGCTTTGCAAAAAGGCCATACTGGAACACGTACTATATAACATACATCTCCCTACAGCCCTTCATGAAAAACCTAAAATAAACTAAGAAGAGACAACTTCTTGCTAACGAGGAAAGAGAAATAGGTAAAACCAAAAGGGCGAGGCTTTGCACACACCTTGAGATCAGCAGGCTGCAACGCAAGCTGAAAGAAGCCATCACGCCAGTTCCTGGATCACCTTGTTAGTCTCCCTGGCTTTCTTACACGTGTACAGCCATTTGATTATCCGAGCGTTGCGCTCGATCACAGAGGTGCTGCTTGGGACCTGTTCTGTCAGTTCATCCTCCAGCAGCCCCTCATCCCCGCTGTGCCTTGTGAAGTCACTCTCAGACGTTGCCACACTAATGCTGCGAAACTTGAAGGAGACATTGTCAGACATGACGGAGAAGTTCTCTCTCCCAAGATCCTCGATGACCTCCTGTTCCAGGCCACAGTACTTGAAAAATGTATCAAACTCGGAGAAGGACTTGGAGTAGCGAGAGCTGATGTCTGACTGAGAGCGATGGAGACCTCTCCTCTTCACCTCCTTGACCTCCTGAGGAGTTATATTCAGTTTCGAGGGTCTCTCAGGCTCTTTTGTACATACCTCTGGGGCTTTGGCGTTCACAGCGACAGCTTGATCCAGTCCGTGGTTGCTTGGCTCATGGTCACTGTCTTTTGATGAGAGAAGCTCTTTGCTCTCGGTGGCTGTAGTGTCCTCCATGACTCTGGGCATTTGAGGGGAAGTCAGCTGCTTCTCCTTTATGGACCCGTGGAAGATCCTCCTCACCACATTCCCACGAGAGCTGTCCTGGCCTTGACCTCTCCCCAATTCACATTTCTGCCGGTAAATCACTAGGGAATCCGGTCGCATCTGCCTCCTGGGGGTGCTGCGCCTGGCTATGGGCGGGCCGTGCTGCAGGGGGGCCCGGCAGGAGTACACCGCCTTGGCCAGCTCCAGGGGCTTCGTGCTCTTCCCCCTCCCAAAGTCCCGGCTGCTTTTCTTGCTCTCCACCGAGCAGGTCTCGCTGCTGCTCTCCGAGGCAGAGCTAAGCATGATGACGGGCTCCTGCTTGGTGCTAATTACCTGCTGACTTTTGACGTACTTGGCCTTATCGGCTGCCAGCCTCTCCACGGCACTTCTCCTGCCCGGGCTGCCTGCCTCCATCTGCCTGCGGAGGTACTCGGGACCCTTGTTGAGGAGTCTCAGGGCGAAGGAGGAGTGGAGGTCGGAGATGGCGTGCATCCTCACAGCCCGGGAGAGTTCAGTTGGCATAGCAGTTTCAAGGACGCGGATCCTGCTCCCAATCTTGTGAGAGAAAGAAAAGAGAAAAAAAAAAAAAAACAACAAAAAAAACGTAAGCAGATTTTTAAAAAGGCAAAAAGAAATGCGGAGGGAAGCCTGGTTGTTGGAGACGGCAGCTGAGCCCCTCCGAGGGCAGAGCTGCACCCGCGCCTCCCAGTGCCTGCCGCCCGTCCGTGTCCGCCTCCCTCCCGGCCGCGTCCGCCTCCAGCCCCGCCGCCGCCGCCGCCGCCGCCCCGCCCGCCCCACCGGCCGGGTACAGCCAATCCCGCCTCCTAGCCGGGCCCCGGAACCTCGGCGGGGCAGACACGCCGCTGCTGCTGCCAGCAGGGAGGCTCCTAGAGCGGAAGGTGCTGGGGGCTGCCGGCTTCACCTGCCTCCGGAGTGCTCCTCAGATCACCTCCCCTCGGAAGCGGCTTCTGCTGGGACACCTCCTGCACGCACACAAGACACTGCGGGTTCTGCCTGATCCGGCAGATTCCAGAGCACCTTCCCCTGGGAGGCCAATATGGAATCATAGAATCACTGAAGTTGGAAAAGACCTCTTAAGATCATCCACTCCACCTGTCAACTCAACACCACCATGCCCACTAAACCATGTCCCAGAGTGCCATGTCTATACTTTTTGTTTGAACGCGTCCAGGAATAGTGACTCCACCACCTTCCTGTTCCAATGCCTGACCACTCCTAATACCCTACTTAAACACCCCCTGGCACAACTTGAGGCAATGTCCTCTTGTCCTGTGACTCCTTACTTACATCTCCCACATCCTGGCAGCCTTTACAGGACACATTGCCCCATGGGTGTAGGTACCTGGATGTTCCTGATGTTGTGCTCTGGGGGTGTTTCTGCCATTGTGGTTTTTAGGAAAGGAAGTGACTCAGGTTTCCAAGTTACAGCAGTGGAGCTCGGCATGGAGGTAGACAGCAGCCTTTATGCTTCCAGCTGCTGCCAGCAGCACCCAATCCTTCCCGGGGCATTTGCACCACCAGGAAGTAATTTAGAACCATAGAATCATTGCTGCTGAAAGACCTTTGAGGTCATCAAGTCCAACCATATCTACAAAGGCTGATGCTAAACCACGTCCTGCAGCACTACATCTCTGCGTTTTTGAAACACCTCCAGGGCTGGGGATTCAGTGACATCCCTGGGGAGTCTGTTCCAGTCCTTGAGAACCCTTTCAGTCAAGAATTTTCTTCNAAAAAAAAAAAAAAAAAAAAAAAAAAAAAGTAAGCAGATTTTTAAAAAGGCAAAAAGAAATGCGGAGGGAAGCCTGGTTGTTGGAGACGGCAGCTGAGCCCCTCCGAGGGCAGAGCTGCACCCGCGCCTCCCAGTGCCTGCCGCCCGTCCGTGTCCGCCTCCCTCCCGGCCGCGTCCGCCTCNTGTCCCAGAGTGCCATGTCTATACTTTTTGTTTGAACGCGTCCAGGAATAGTGACTCCACCACCTTCCTGTTCCAATGCCTGACCACTCCTAATACCCTACTTAAACACCCCCTGGCACAACTTGAGGCAATGTCCTCTTGTCCTGTGACTCCTTACTTACATCTCCCACATCCTGGCAGCCTTTACAGGACACATTGCCCCATGGGTGTAGGTACCTGGATGTTCCTGATGTTGTGCTCTGGGGGTGTTTCTGCCATTGTGGTTTTTAGGAAAGGAAGTGACTCAGGTTTCCAAGTTACAGCAGTGGAGCTCGGCATGGAGGTAGACAGCAGCCTTTATGCTTCCAGCTGCTGCCAGCAGCACCCAATCCTTCCCGGGGCATTTGCACCACCAGGAAGTAATTTAGAACCATAGAATCATTGCTGCTGAAAGACCTTTGAGGTCATCAAGTCCAACCATATCTACAAAGGCTGATGCTAAACCACGTCCTGCAGCACTACATCTCTGCGTTTTTGAAACACCTCCAGGGCTGGGGATTCAGTGACATCCCTGGGGAGTCTGTTCCAGTCCTTGAGAACCCTTTCAGTCAAGAATTTTCTTCTGATGTGTAAACTAAACCTTCACATTGCTCCATGCATTTTAATTTGTATTTGTACCAATTTCTTGTATTTGTTAGCTTTGAGAACTTAACAAAAACAAACAAGCAAACAAAAAACCCAAATAACAACAAAAAACTCCCCACCAGATGTGATTTGTTTGCATTCATTTGAAATAATGAGAAGAATGAACATATAAATGAATTAATTTCTCTATTAAGGCTATTTATTCACTCCTTGCTACATGCAAAAGCCACTAGCAAGAGCAGATCTTGTACATTTTTGTCACTGGATGATAGGATCTTGTGTTTAGAGTTCATATGTTGTATTAGGAGAAGAGGAAATGGCCTCAAGTTGCACCAGGGGAGGTTTAAATTTAGTCACTGAAAGAGTGGTCACACATTGAAATGGGATGCCCAGGAAGGGCATCCACCATCCCTGGAAGTGTTAAAAATATGTTTATACATGACACTTCAGGACATGGTTTAGTGGGCATGTTGGTGTTGGGTTGATGGCTGGACTTGATCTTAGGAGGTCTTTTCCAACCAAAATGAGACTTCTATGGCTCTATGATTCTGTATGCAAAACCAACTGAATAAAAATGATTGTTTGGGCTAAAAAAAATTAAACATAAAAAAAAATAGAGGCAATTTTCCTTCACTTAAAATTTTCTTGGTTTTGAAGACATGCCTGAAAGAAATCTGGAAACTTTTGATGGGCCGTTTATCATTTTCAGCCTATTTCCACTCTCCTCTCACTGAAAAAGGAAAATTTGAGTTTTGATTTTCCACAAAGTGCATGTCACAAGAAATTCCTCATGAAAAATCACAACAGCTCTTTTCATCTGACTTTCTTGATATGTGAGATACTTTGCTCTATGAATCCTGAGTGATGGTACCAACACCTAAAGTGGTAGAAGAGGCTTCCAGGGTCAGAAAACATTGTGAGCAACCACATTTTTAACTTTGTCACCCCTATGATAAGGTACATTAATGTAGCAGCTGCATGGTGATCTGTTATTTTAAATATATTTTGGTCACATATTTAAGAACTTAAATACATTTAAATTTAAAATATATTTATGTATTTTGAGTCATTTGTATTTACATAGCTTGAAGTTAGCTCTTATATTTATGGATACACTCTTAAAATGTTCAAAGAAGAGAGAGCCATTACATCTCTTCATCATGGAAAGCAGAATGACATAAAGTGTATTATGAGAGCCTGAAGCAAAATAGCTTTGCCACTGGCCCAGCACAGGCTTTAGAACAATAAAAATGAAATAAAAATGGGCATGGTGACACTTATCCCTCAGCCTGTCGTCTGGCATCAGTCTCTCTCTGCCATCCATGCATAAGGGAAAGGCAAGAGAAGCAAATTCTGCACACATTAAGCCTTGGCTGACAGCAGAAGTTTTCCCATGGATGGGATGTTCTACAAAATTGAAACTTCTTGACAGAAAGGCTTCTTGAACACTGAAATGGGCTCCTCAGGGAGGTGGTTGAATGCCCAGCCCTAGAGGTGTTTAAAAGAGACAGAGATGTGGTGCTAAGGGACATGATTTAGCACCAGACTTGGTAGAGTTAGATAATGGTTGAACTTGATCACCTTAAAGGTATTTTCCAATAAAAATACCTCTGAGTCTTCCGGCATTTAGAGTTATTGCTGAATACAAAGCAGTTGAATTTTGTGAGGGGCATGACAAGCCACTTCTCACTGCTTTTATTAATAAGATATCTGTCTGGGGCATGTTTTCCTGCTGGTGGAGACTGGAGAGCTGCTGTGACCTGACTGCAGGTAGACAGCCTAGTGTATGCAAAGCTTAAATCATTGCCGTCTACTGCTCCCACGCTATGCCCTGTGTCAGTGACACTGATTTATAGTGGTCAAAGGGCAAAAATGAAGCAGTGGCAGTGGGAGGAAAAGGGCAAGAAGAGAGAAGAAGGCAGAGCTCAAGCCCTAACAGAAATGGGATTACTCCCGTTTTGGACTCCCAACATAGCTTCCTTCCAGGACTGAGGTCTCTCTCCAGCAGCAGTCCTCAGTGTTCGGCTCAGCTGCTGCCTGGAAAGCAGGAGCAACCCTGGTCAGAGGGTGGTTCCCTTCTGATGTGACATACTGAGCGGTGCCACTGGGTGTCCTGTTTGCTACATTCAGGCTACACAGAGCAGCCATATAGTGGAAGCGAGTAGTTTCAAACCAGCCGTGTCCAGCGGGGAAATTTCGCAACCTTCAACGTGAAATCAATGAGAGTCACTATTAACCCTCAGATTCATACAACAGGAGCATGCCTGCACACCTTCTGGAAGAATTTTAAGACTTGGAGCTTCAGCACTGCACATCAAATATTTTGGTAGAGGGAGATCTGCATCACTTGTGTCCTCTTTTATCCTCTCCCACCACTGCCAGATTGCTTAGCATCCTTTCCCATCCCTGTAATGACAGGTTGTTTGCTTCATTAAATCATTTAGTGTCTTAGCGAGGAAACATCTTCCTTCTAAAATCAGTCTGGCTTTTTCACACTTGTCACGCTTTCACATTTGCCATCCTTTATGTCTTTTGTAGAATTATTTTGGAATCCCTCATATATATCTCTTTCCATACTGAAGAACCACTGTGGATATCAATAGGACTGTGTAAGTTACATCATGGTGATTTGTGTCAGCATATGGGGGCTTGTTAGAACAAAGAACAGAAGAAAAGTGAGGAAATAACAAAATGAGAGCAAGAGATGAGAGGAAGCAGAAACGGCATATGAATGCATGTTCCACCAGGCAGTGCCAGTGGGGAGGATGCAACTCATGGCACACTGCCTTCCCCTCTTATGTGCTTTTATCCCTGCAGTATGTCTGAGCCTACACCAACTCCTTTGTTCATACACCTTGACATGCCTAACATGTGGTTTAGCACCAGACTTGATGGAGTTGAATAATGGTTGGACTCCATGATCTTAAAGGCCTTTTCAAAGTGAAATAGTTCTGTGATTCTATATAACATTAAAAAAATCCCACACAATTTTGGTATCTAACGTGTGTTAAAATGTCAAGATCTAATATTTTGCTTCAAAAGGACTGGCCTACTTAACATGTTGTGTGAAGAACCAGATGAATTGAATAATATATGAAAAGGATGGGAAAGAATCAGAAATTCCACAGTAAAATACAACTAGAATACTGCAGAGAAAATAAATTAGTTAACTCTCAGGACTAGATCCATACAGGGATCCTTTAAAATTTGAATTGAAGTCCTGTATGAATGGATGTGTATTAGGCACTCAATAAAGGCTCTTACTCTTGTTTCTGTTGTGTGTAAGTTGGATAAATGTTCCCACAGTCTTCCCTCATAACCACGTTATAGTTTGCAGTTGTAAAACTGTGTCCCTTGGTGGTTACAAAACCCCATATAGACCAACCCAGCTCATATAGTCACTTCACCCAATACAGGGCTGGGTTAAGTACTTTATGCATTTGCAGGCAGCAATCCCTCTCACTCATCGGTGTATTTGTTCACACGGATTTGCTCTGGAGAAGTATTGTTAGCTAAGTTTCATACACAGCTTGCTTTGATCACAGGAAAGTCATTTCACCTAATCTAGAGCTAAAACCCATTAAGGGTTTAAAGCTGTTATGATCCCTGTTGTTTTAGGGAACTTGTAGCATCTCTGTGTTACTGGGATTCTCAAAACCCTGTCCATTGTCTCCTTGCCCTATAAGTGCCTAACGCAATCAGTGAAAGTTTTCGCTGTTGTGGTGCCAAGACATTACACACCTTCCTGTAGACACAGACACATCTATTGTGGTCAGGATGCTGAGAGACCTTGCCTAAGCTTACATCCCATGAATTCCTCTGCTTATTGTTACACATCCCTGATTACTGGACCTCTGACAGAGGGTAACCTGTTATCTGTTATATACCATTTATAGTTAGGGTACTCACTTATTGAGTGTGTGAGGCTAACTTTCCCCTCCTCGATTTGGAGCAAAGGTTTAAAATCAGATTTCTTGCTTCCCACAGAGTAGTTGTAATGTTCATTGCCACTCAGTTTCTGCCACTGAACACAGTTTTGTTTTCCTTGCCTAATTAGAAATGTACTTAACGTAGTAGGCAGATGATATTAATTCTAATCCATAGGTTTAGAGTTTACCCTGCAAATTTTTAGTTATCCCTGCAAAGTAGAAGGATTTTAACAGGGAAAGTTGAAAGAATCTCACCTTCAGTACTGGTCAAAGTATTCTCTGGAGATCATAAAATTACAGAGTGGTCTGGATTGGAAGGGCTCTCCAAAGGACATCTAGTCCAACCTCCCTGCAGTCAGCAGGGACATCCTCAACTAGATTAGGTTGCCCAGAGCCCTGTGGAACCTAACCTTGAATATCTCCAGGGATGGGGGCCTCGACTGCCTCCCTGGGCAACCTGTTCCAGTGTTCCACTACCCTGTACTAACATCCAATCTAAATCTTCATTTCTCTAGTGTGATGCAATTGCCCCTCATCCTATCACTACAGGCCTTTGTCTGTCTACATCCATCTTGTAGGTTTCTTCAGGTACTGGAAAGTTGTTAGTTCTCCCAGAGCTGTCTCTTCTCCAGGCTGAACAACATCAGCTCCCTCAGCCTGTCCTCGTAGCAGAGGTGCTCCAACCCCCTAATCATTCCCATGGCCCTCCTCTGGACCTGCTCCATCAGGTCCATGTCCTTCCTGCGTTGAGGACTCCAGAGCTGGATGCAGTATTCCAGGTGAGGTCTCACTAGAGCATAATCACCTCTCTGGATCTGCTGGCATTGCTTCTCTTGATGCAGGTCAGGGTGTGATTTGCTTTCTGCACTGCAAGCACACATGTCCATGTCCAGCTCATGTCCAGCTTCTCACCCATCAGCACCCCCAAGTGCTTTTCCACAGGGCTGCTTTCTGTCACCTCATCCCCCAGTCTGTATTGATAGTGAGGATTGTTCCAGTCTAGGTGTGTGACCATGCACTTGCTCTTGTTGAACCTCATGAAGTTCACTTGGGCCCACCTGTCCAGCTTGTCCAGGTCCCTCTGGATGACATCCTGTCCCTCTGGCATATCAACAGCAACACTCAGCTTGATGTTATCTGCAAACCTCCTGATGGTGCACTTGATCCTGCTATCTATATCATGGGTTTAGCCAATTCAACACACTGATGAGTATTCAATACCACAGGGACACCACGACAGCTTTAAAATTGAAGTGCCGGCTGGAGCAAAGTATCATGGAGCTTGAAGTTCAGATTGTAACAGGAGAGGCTTCCTGTTTCTGGTTGCTGCATCTGTGTTCCAATTTCAGGATGTTGGGGTTGTTTTATTGCTAGCTTCTGATGCTGCTTCTGCTTTTGCTTTTTCTACAGAATAGCTAAGATCACTGTATATTGTGTTATTTTCACTAAACCCCTTATCTCAACCACAGGGCTTTTTTTGTGTTATTTTCCCTCCTGATCTCTGGGAGGGAGTGCGAGAGTGGGCAGTGCTAAACTGGACATGGGTATGACTTACCTCTGGGGAGATTCCGGTTAGACACAAGAGGAGAATTTTCTGCAACAAGCACAATCTCCCCAGGGAAGTGGTGGATTCTCCAACAATGGACACTTTCAAGATTTGGCTGAACAAGGCACTAGGTAATTCTATGTAGACCTGTGATTTTCCCAAGAAAGGTTGGACCAGATGATTCACAAGGTCCCTTCCAGCCTATAGAATATATTAAAAAGTATTAAAAAGTAGAACAAAACAAAACCAGCAAACAAACAAAGGCCTCCAAAATGCAATATTTTACCTGTGCTTCCTATGTATTAATTTAGATCTGGAAAAGATCTTGCATGGTCTGTCTAGCAGAATTAATGGTGAGTGAAGTCTAAACATTACCTTTCCACAGAAGGAGCCAGTGCTCCTCACTGCTGAGATGCCTGGTAGTTTTCTCTGATTTTGAGGAGATTAAAGTCATTCTCATATCCCTCAGCATCTATATTTGTAGTTCAGTTTTTGATGGACAGGTGATAGTTAAAGGAGACAGTAGAACAACAGGCTGAGGGCTCCAAAAAGTGATTGCTTTCTACTGTTGTAGTCACAAAATTACATAAATCTAGAAAAACTGATACAAGTACTGCTTACTGCAGTTTGTTTGCTTTCCCCTTCTAGGCTTTTTCTGGTCTCTAGCTTTCTGATTCAAGAGCTCCTTTTGGAGTTTAGGTGGGAAAATGAACTAATTTATCAAGACAGTTCCCCTGTCAAGGACAAACCTTTACATTTAGTGGTCATCAGTCACTGTATCTCTGAAGGTGTGGTGGTTTGTCCTGTCACTTTATAAAGGGTTTTTGTTCAGTTCAAACATAAAAGGCAAATATTTTCCAAGCTTAAAAGTGAGCTTGCAGTCTGCTTTGTATGTGTGTACAGAATGGATATACAGGCTGCATTTTCTTTGTCCAGCTCTGGGAGCTGGTGTAGGCTATCAGCTATTCCTAACTATCTTACTTGGTGAACAAGAGAGTTAAATAATGTAGATGTGGTCGTGTCTATTTCTGTCTGGAGGCTGGACAATAAGTCTCAACTCATAGATGCATCTCTAGGTCCTCAATATAAATTTAATTAATTGTCTGTTTGACCTTCTCTTTGTATTCACCATAACATGGACAATTTCATACATATACTAATTCTGAGTTTGAGTCTGTTTGATAACTTTCTGCTTTGGTTTGGGGAGATGAATAAGTTTCTTTGACACTATAGAGCTGTATTTTAACTAAGCTTGGGAATATGTCTGTTGTATGTGGCTTCGGTGGCACAACACAATTACATGCACAACACAATTACATTGTGCAATTGAGCTATGTCAAACTTATGGACACTGCCATTTGTATTTCAGGAGTCTTTCTAAATGCACTCCAGCATCGCCTGAGCTCTGCATAGACACTGAAGATCATTCCCAATACTCTTGAGATGACCTGACTACTAATTCTTGATTTACAGAAATTTATCTGGAAAGTGATAACAGATTTCTTCTAATCTCATTGACTCTGAAGATTAAATAACATCTTGGATAATGAGAGTAAAATGGCTTAGCTGTTCTGTATAATTATATCAATTCCAAAGCTGTACAAAACAAATAAATAGAAGCCCTGGTATTCAAGCCTCATTAGGTTTGTGTTGCAACAGCTACATTAAATGAAATTATAGATTCAGTCAGATTTTATTGTGTTGGTGTTGCAGGAGCTGCTCTGGACATGATCACTCAGTTATTGGTACTGCAAGGCTTTTCTGGGAATCAGTGGTCCAGATTTGTTCAATAAACAGCTCCACCCCTGCCCTGCAAACATGAACTCAGGTGCTTCCAAGATGTGCAATCCCATCTTAACCTGGGTTATGCCTACTTCCGGCTGCTGGACTGCAGAGATTCCCATGCCACTCCCGTTTCCATATCTGAGAAAGAAGATTCAATAAGCAGAAAAGAGATGGAAGTGTAGAAGTAATTGCTTATTCTATATGAGTATTCAGTGTCCAATCAGGAATTTATCTGAAGGAAATATTCTTCTACCCATTTCTTGTTATTTTCTGTCTTTGCAAGTACAGCTGGTACAGGAGCCTTGTTTATGGCACACTCTCTATAAACCAACCTATATGTTTAAGACTTTCTAAGATATATATATATATATGATATTTTATAAAGTAAAAAGGAAAACATTTCCTGGTTTTCTAAAGTAGATCCCCAAAACTTCTGGTGTTTTACTAGAGTCTGAGTTGCATGATGGTGAGCTAAACCAAGGGATGCTGTTGTGACTCAGTAGGTACAAGGGGGAATAGAGAGGGAATGTGAGCATTCGTCCCCTTGTTCCCATGTTAGCTTTACTCTGGGGGCCTCCAGCTAGCATTCTCCAGGACAAGCAAGTCTCCTGGGTGCTGCTTAGAGACATTCACCCCTGGAGCCTCTCCAGAGGATTGCATGAACAGGACTGTCCCAGGTCTGTCTCTTTCACCCTACAGCCTCAGGCAGGTGATGTAGTCTCCACTGTGAGTAGTAGACCAAGTAAGACCCTTAATTTTTAAATGTTTTGGACAAGATGATCCCTCTCCTCTCACACACATCGTAATTATGTCTCAGGAATACCACAGGATTCTGGAGCAGAGCAGTGCAGGGTGAATGTACACTGACTGTAGATGTGGGTAGTGCGGGCATGGGTATGGGTTCTCCTTTCACTCACTGGTACCCCTCTCCACCTAGGGTACTGGAGTCAGCCCCAGGACCTGGGGGATTTGACAGTGTAGATGTAACCCATGAGCACACTTGGAGAGGGAGTTAAGTGAGGTCAGCACAGATCATAGCATCACAGGGAAATTCAGGTTGAAATACTACCAGAGCAGTAGAAATAAAAACCATATTGTGAGGAAGGCTTATATAAAGACCAATCAGTTTTTGCAGAACCAGAGGAACAAGGTTAAAAAAAAAAAAAACAACCAAACTGGTAATTTAATATTCTTGAAAAATGGATTTAATTTCTCTTTTTACTGTGATCCTTTTGTTTATTTTGTTTTCTATAGATTTAGGGCTTCTGCTTCATCTATTTAATTGATCTGTAAATTACCTAGAACGTCTTTATACATACAATAAAGAAATTATAGCAATATTAAAACCAATCAACATCTAAAGAAATAAGCTATGCCTTTTTTTGTTTTGTTTTGGTTTTTTTTTTTGTTTTGTGGTCTAAAGTAACTGTTTGCTTCCACTGAAATTCAGTCCTCCTCACTGGAGAGAAAAATAACCTCAGTTTATTGTTCTTTGGCTTTGAATAAGAAGTCTCTATTATTTTAGTACCAGCTGAATTTAGAAGGTGACCTACAATGTAAGCCTAATAGAAGTAATTTCTTGTTATTAAAAGTTAAAGAGTAACTAAAGATACTAATTAAAAAATTACTTTAAACTTCTCCTTAGAAAATGGCCTCCATTACCACATTTGCTACCCCCCACCAGAAAAACCTCACCCCCTAAGAAAACCACTTTAAAAATATTTTAATGATTAAACTGTGTTGTAGTTTTGTTTTCTTTGACATCACAAGGAAATGTTTCATTATTTCATTGATCTGTCCGGTATCTGTACCCAAGATACACAAACTCGAGTCATGCAGTATGCTGTAGAAAAAAAGTTTAACTGAAATCCTTAATCCTTTGGTTTAAGATTGGTACTAAGTAGCAAACAGATACTTTTCACTATTAGCATTCTGGATTACCAGGAAAAAAAATATTTCCCAAGCCCCATAATTACAGATTTTTCTTATCTGGGATTTGTGCATCATGAGTGGTTTTCCTGGTGACCCCAATCACAGAGCAAATTTGATCCTTCCAATTGTATTACAGTGAGCACCCTGCTCAGACCAAACCAAAGCACCTTCCTAGAAGAGGAAGATGGTGTGCAAATTGGCACTGACGCATCTAGTCAAGTCTCCTCGTGAGTCTCCTCCTGTCTCTGTGTGTTGTGGGTGTTTGCATGGCCAACCCTGAAGCATTTCAGGGGTAGACAGGGTGATATTTGAATTAGTACCATCTCTTTCCTAATATAAATCTCTCTGAGGCTGGAAGAGAAAGTCCAGCCATCACAGAGGCTTTGCTGTGTGTAGCAGCTCTGGCAGGGAGAGCAGGGATCCGATGGGTGTGCACCCACTGGGGGCCTCCACAAATCCAGCTCTGGCTCTGTGTGTTTCCTTGTGGTGTTTGGAGCTACCCTTGATCTGATTTCATCAGAGCCAACATTTGCTGAACCATTTGTGAATCACTTGATGCTTGCACAGACTTGTTAAGAGCACCAAAGTCATCTGCCAGACCACAATGTTCCCAGCTTCCTTTTCTTTCCCTTCTTGAGCCTGCTGCTTCAGCCAGCTTAAATTATACGAGGATGGCAAGGGTGGAGAGACATGGTGAAAAATAACTGCATCCTCATTGCTTTTGCTGCAAAAATGAAGACTTTCTGCATGCTGTATTACTGAATGCTGTTAAGTTATAAAGAGCACCAGCCCCCACTGGCTTCAGTCAGAGATAAGGACACACAGCACCAGGCAAGTTTGTTTGCTCAGAGATACAATCACTCAAGAAACAAAATAACTTGCATCCTGTTGACCCAGCCAAAGACACCAGTGCTTGTTCGACCTTTACAAAGGCTTTTAGAAAGAGATGAATACCTTAAAGAGCTTAACTTATTGCTTAACTAATTATTATATTTTAAAATAATGCAAACTAAGTGAATTCTTAAACCATAATTTAATTTTTATTTAACCTTTTCAGAAGCTTTGATGTGCTGTAGAAGAAGTACACACACATTGGATTACTATTGCCTTATTTGAGGCATTTTTTTCAAAAATTTATTTTTAGTAGTATCTAGGCTTTTCTAACACCAAATATATAAACTGATATGACACATTAATTAGGTTGTATCTCTGAGCTCCAATGTCAACACTCTGACTTTTATGCTTCTATATTATTTTTTGAAAGGCTGAGATTATACATTGGTCTCTAAATTCATGGAATCACGGAATCACAGAATCACAGAATTACAAAATGGCAGGAATTGAAAGGGAGATCATCCAGCCCAACTGTCCTGCTAGAGCAGAATCACCTAGAGTAAAGCACACTGGAATATGTCTAGGCAAGTTTTAAATACCTCCAGAGAAGGAGACTTCACAATGTCTTTGGGGAGTCTGTTCCAGTGCTCTGCCACTTTCAAAGGGAAAAAAAAATTCCTTATGTTTACATGGAACCTTTTGTGTTCCAGTCTGTGCCCATTATCTCTTGTTAAAGGACACCACTGAGGAGAGTCTGGTTCCATCCTTTTGACATGTACCTTTTAGATATTACAGAATCACAGAATATATCTGGTTGGAAGAGATCTTCAAGATTATCTAGTCCACTCTTTGACCCAGCACTGAAGGGTCAACAGTAAAACTTAAAAGGGTCAACACTTAAACACCTCTGTGGACGGTGACTCCACCACTGCCCTGGACAGACCATTCCACTGTTTGAGAACCTTTTCAGTGAAGAAGTATTTCCCAATATCCAGCCTAAACCTCCCCTTGGGGCAGCTTGTATCCATTTCCTCTAGTTCTGTCCCTTGCCACCAAGAAGAGGCTGGCCCCCACCCGGCTTNCTTTTCAGAAGCTTTGATGTGCTGTAGAAGAAGTACACACACATTGGATTACTATTGCCTTATTTGAGGCATTTTTTTCAAAAATTTATTTTTAGTAGTATCTAGGCTTTTCTAACACCAAATATATAAACTGATATGACACATTAATTAGGTTGTATCTCTGAGCTCCAATGTCAACACTCTGACTTTTATGCTTCTATATTATTTTTTGAAAGGCTGAGATTATACATTGGTCTCTAAATTCATGGAATCACGGAATCACAGAATCACAGAATTACAAAATGGCAGGAATTGAAAGGGAGATCATCCAGCCCAACTGTCCTGCTAGAGCAGAATCACCTAGAGTAAAGCACACTGGAATATGTCTAGGCAAGTTTTAAATACCTCCATCTGTTCAGGTAGTTGTAGAGCAATCTCCCATCAGGCAGCTGATAAGTATTAATGAGATCATCCCTCTCAAAACTTGCCCTCATGTTTTAAAGGATTTTGGAAATTAAAGAGGAATGATCAGCAAGGATGTCAGCTGGCAAAATTGACTTTCAATTTCTTACTGCTGCAAAGATCATGGGGGAAAAAAAAGACAGAAAAAATTCCTTTTCCAGACAAAGAAGACAGATAGACAAATAATAGGCAACAGCTTTAATGAACACTTAAATAATTTTATACATAGTTTGACGTGGTGACACTTTCAAATCCTTGTGCTAGCAGAGCTATTACCTAGTATGGTCTCATGTTTCTGGTTGGTGAGTACAAATACAGCATTTGTGGTGCTCGCCCGTGGGGGGAGGGTAGAGAACTAAGAATATAATCTACATCACAGAATCATAGAATTCTTTCATTTGGAAAACACCTTGAAGATCATCGAGTCCATCAACTTGGTACCACCATGGCCATTAAACTAGGTTGCAAAGTGCCATGTTTTTTGAGCACCTCCAGGGATGGTCACCCCACCACCTCCCTGGGCAGCCTGTTCCAATGCCTGACCATTTTCAGTGAAGAATTTTTTCTTACTATCCCTAACATCAGCCCCCTCTCACCTTCCAAACAGTACTTCTGACCCTCCAAAGCAGGCAGCGGTCTCTGCAGTGAAGAGTGCATTTTCTTCCACATGAAGATGAGTGTTCCCTCCATACGAATATGAATTTTCCTTCCACTTGAATATGACCTGACCCTTAAGATAAAATGTTTCTGTTCTGCCTGGTACTGAGGCTCTAATTGACAGCCCTGGCATACTACTGCACAGGTCTGAAGCTGGCCCATGACCACTTTTCACACAGCACTGAGTTCTTTGTGGCTCAACATGAGAAATGACAGCAACAGTCCATGGAAATGGAGGCTGTGTTCACTAGCACAACGGCAGCAAGGTTTTGGTTTTTTTGCCAGCAAGATGCAGCTATTCATCCCCAGGTTAGCACTGTGTGGCTTGAGGTAAGGAGTATTAGGTTATTGGCAAAGACACTGGGCTAAAGCTTTGTGCTGAGGAAGGCTGAAATACATTTACTGACATATATTGTTGTTATTTTATTTTATCTCAGTCAGAGCACATAAGCCCTGCTGTCCATCTTTTCCCTTCCCTTCTCCCTCTCAGCTCTCCTGCTCTGTTACTGTTCTCACTCCCTTCCCACTGTCACTCCCTGTCTTTGGCCAAGCTGCCAGCAGCCAGCACGACAAGTGGCTTTCCCTGCCACGCTTGTGCTAATTGGGGCCTGATGAGAGGCATTTGCTTACCCCTCGGTACTTATGGCTGCCCAGCTGGAGCTCTGGCTCACTCTCAACTTTCCATGTCTCTCGGCTCTTCCAGGAGAGCAGATGCTTCCTTGCTTCCCCGTGGAGAACAGCTGGCTGCTATCATTGCCGTGTCATGGGCAGGCTTGTGCTTTGTGCCACCTGGCCAAGATGCTTGGAGTACTCCACCAGGATCCTGCTCCACGGGGAGAGTCTCGGTCTGCAACAGAAACCATAATTTTCCCCCTCAGAACAAAACTAACCAGTTCTGTCCTGGTCACAGTGTGACCCACATGGACTAGTGCAAAGGTTGCCATGAAAAATGGCTTTCTCATCTTAAAATAGGAACATGGAATCTGAACAGAGCCACACCTGATATCTAAGGGCAAGAAGAACCCTCATGCTCACCCAGCTCTGTTACAGGAGTAATTCATTGGTGTGTCTACATCAATTTTAATTCAGTTCAGACGTGGATTTTTCAACCCAATCTCCCGATCATCTCCTTTTATGGCACTTCGATTTGCACTTCAGTGATCTCAGATTTCCTGGACTCTGTCTTATTTGATAAAAGTGGATCAGAACACCATATTTCCCAGTTACAAATGGGCAGCCAGTGGGATCTGGGCTACTCTGAGTTGCAGATCGGTGGACGTTGTTTAGTGGATATGGTGGTGTTGACATTTGTACTTGATGATTTAAGGGTTCTTTTCCAACCTTAATGATTCTGTGATCCACTGGTGCTGAGCTATCTGCTGACCTTACCCTGGATACCCCACAAGCAGCATGATCTGGCCTGACTTATCCCAAGATGGCAGCAGGAAACTAAGCTTTAACCTCTAATTTCAGGTTGTCTAACAGAGATGATCCCCAATCTCCAAACACACAGCTATGGTCACATGTGTGCCATGCTGAAGGGAGAGCATCTTCAGAGCCTTTCCAGAGACTGTGGCAGCTTCATTCCCACTCTGCTCCTAGAATCATAGAATCATAGAATTGTCAGAGCTGGAAGGGACCTCAATGATTAGTTCTGATCTCCCTGCCGACACCTCACACTAGATCAGGTTGCTCAGAGCCCCATCCAGCCCGGCCTTAAAGACCTTCAGGGATGGGGCTTCCACAAGATGCTGACAGGGACTCCCCACTCATTACAAAGTGCAATTCGGTTCATCCTCCAGGTGGTTTCTTCATTCCTTTTTATTAGGTCCTTCATTCTTGGGAGCAGACTTACTCTAACGATATGATAAGGGAAATTCTAGCTTCATTGTAAGAAATCACCAAAGTTTTGTTTTCCTTACAAGCAAAGGAATGCTAAGTTGGTTGTCTTTAGCTTTTAGTGCACTGTTCGTAGAGCATGTTGTGGCCATTTGGTCTGTGGTCACTGAGGACACACACAGGCTCCCTAACAACTCCACCTTAATTACAGCCAGATTCCAGCTTTCTCACAAGCCAGCAGAAACAATACATATCTGTCAAATACAAGGCTTCTCCCAACAAATGGGTTGGAAAGGAATGAGAGTAGAAAGAGGGAAAACTCAGTTGTTAGATTTTTTTTTTAAATTTATTATGTTTTAATCTTAAAATATTGCAATTGGCTTTAATCAGTTTATCTCTTAACTGTATCAAAGTAGTTGAAGTTAGTAGAAAATGCTGAACACTCCTTTGGAACAATGCTTCCTTTGAGCTATTTATCTATGCAGTGGCCTGCTGGAATGCAACCAGCAGAAATAATACCTGATGGGCTTGTGCAAAGCCCACTTAAGGTATATTATGTTGTCAAGGCAGATCTGTAAACTAACCCCTTCTGAACAGGGCTTTGTATTTGATCTTAAATCTTTAAAACCTGGCATGTAACCTGAGGGGAAAACCTCTCACTTAGTCTTTGTCCACACCTCCATAGCATTGCAGCGAACCTTCAGACCAGGAGAGTTTGCAATCCTATGATTAATACATTTTAAATAATCTATTGTGTGTCCATATGCACTGACTCCATGGCTGGATTCATCTGACCTAACAGTACCAGTGGGGCTCAGCATAAATAAGAAAAATATTAAGTGTCTCTGTGCAGGTGCAATGAGCGCAAATCACACCCCCAGTGGATGGAGGCTTAGTCAACATAGTCACCAGAGAATCATGTAAGTCACATCAAGTCCAGATGAGTTTAGCTGCTTACACATTACTCTGCTGTGCTATTTGAGATACCCTAGAGTTAATGCTGCTGATCTGGAGGGACATTGGGGTACTGCAGGATATGTGCCCTTTTTGATGGCTCCATGAGGCCATATATACATACATCCTGTTGTGACTCAAATGCCGCCAGATGCCTATGCTTAGGGAACTTGCTCCCAGTGTAACATCAACACTGTAGACTTCTACATCTGAACAAGTCCTCCTGTGTCACTGCCCTCTGCACCCCTGTTGCTTGGTGATATCTGTGTTATTAGGAGATGAATTGTGCCTTTTATACTACATCAGAACTGCCCAGGTGATAGGCTTCTATGCAAATATCTGCAGCTTTTTCTGAGAATATGCCTGCTTTAGGAGGATTGTGTGGAGAATTTTGCAGAAGATGATGTTGGGTGTAGCCCTGGTGCTGTGCTGGGAAAACTTTCCAAGTCACATGCTGCTCCCACACTACTGCTCTTGTCTTGTACCTACACTTCGCCCTTTGGTCTGGACTTTTGGCAGTTTTCTAGTATGCCCTTGGCTGATAAGAACCTTCAGCAAATAACCACAGAATGGATATTATTAATGTTTCCTTATTTGTTTACTTGGTCTGAGATTATTCTGAAATTAAAACAGAACTGACAGAAGAACTGGCAGTTCTGGCTAAGGGCATGCCTGCAAGGAAAAAACATTCTATAGAACACCAAGGTGTGAATTTGCAGTGCAAATAGCACAATAAGTCTGTCCATCTGGACGATCTTGTGCCCTATCCTGGGCATGTCTGCAGTGATGTGGTCAGTGGCACCTTGAGCTGCTCTGGGCAGATGTGCACTAGCTCTCCTCTGGAAGTCGTGTAAGCACATTATTGCAGCACTGAGCATCAGCTAAAATCTTGGTCTGTGCTGATATATTCTGTGAGCATTGTGGATATTGATTTCATTAATTTCCAAAATTCACTGAGCTAAATGAGAGAAAGAATTTTGAACAAACTGTCCACCGGAGAAGCTGTATCACCTTCTCATAGAGAAAGGTCCTAAAAGAAAATTCACAGGCTTTGTGTTTCTGGAAGATACTCTGTCACACTGATTAACTGCCAGCAAGATACAGAATTACTCACAGGAAAACAACAACAACAACAACCACCAAATGCAACTGCATTTGGAGACCTAAAAGGATCACACTGTTTTCTTAGGGCACTGAGAAGATACTTTGTTCATTGGCTGTGTCACAAAAATTAAGGTGCAAAGGACTGCTCCTGCATATACTTTCTTTAGAACCAATTGATCCACAGCCACCTGTGGATGTACGAAAGGGTTTGAGATATTTACTCTTTTTCTTTGTCATGGCTTGACAAAGAATCTAACAGAGCAGTTTGTGCTACAGAGCCTTGCCTTGGGACAGGCTTAAAAAAATCAGAATCTCTATGTTTATTCTGGTGATACANTGCTGGCCACGCTGCTCTTGATGCAGCCCAGGACTCGGTTGGCTTGTCAGTGAGCAAGGGTCTTGCTCTCTCTTCTATCTGTTACTTGTCCACCAACAAGGTTTAAATGCCTATTTGCTGAAAGGACTTTTTTCTACCTGTCTACTCAGTTTTGTCATGAGATGGGTTCGAGAGGAGGGATACAGAAGGGGTACCGATGCAGTGAGCAATGTTTTGTCCTTTTTGGTTCTCTCATACATCTAACAGGGCTAACAAGGGTAGATGATAGCTGACTCATTACACTAAGTGCATGTACAGTCAATGGTTATTTTGCATTTGGCCTTAAGGTCAGTCTTTTGTCTCCAGACTAGTGTGGTCCTGGATTCCACATACTGCCCAAATTCTTTTGGAAGTCTACATCATACAGACAACAATATCTCATACATTAGATCCCTGAGCTAATAGTTGTGCTTCCATCTTCACAATTTCTCTCTCTCTATTTTGTTCATCCAAGTGACATCCATGTTCACTGACTGCTGTCTATTGCCATCACTTCTGAGTCTGTGGTATCCTTGACTGACCCAACACCATTTTCTGAAGTATGACTGAGTACCTGACAGAAGGATTTGCTGTAGAAGTTTAAAAACAATATATAGGAAAGGAACAACACAGGAAAAGGATTATATAACTGCTGTTTATTTCATGTAGCTAGAAATACTGCATAATAGAAAATATCAGTATGTTCCTTCTACAGTGGCAGCAGTCATAAAAGTTGAATGATTATATAAAACTGGAAATCATTTTGAGGCTGCTAAATGGAGCAATAACAGTATCTAGCAGATATATTCATTTTACTCTTGTCTTTTTAAATAATGCCTACAGTACTCAATTTTCACACCACTTAGATGAAAAGCTCTCCTGAATAACTCAAACCATATTTACATGACATGCAGTAGATCTGGGAAAAGGTGTGTGACAGAAAAATGTGCCACTACACCAGTATTTCTCAGAACTTATAGAGAATACTAAACTGTGCTGGTGTGAAATGATGTAGCAGCTTAATGTATTTGTGCCACTGTCTTACACTTTTCACCAGCAGCACTTCATTCTTCTGGAATTACAGAGGCAGAAAAAGGCATTTGTTTTAGAATATTCCTTGGATGCTGCTGTAAGGAAATGAAGGATTGGTTTTAAACAGTAGATGAGGAGCTGAAGGCCAAGAATAAACTTGGTTTACTAAAACATATCCTGGTGCTTAATCTAATCCTGAGCAAGCTCACTTATGTGGCAGAGATTAGACAAAGGAAGAGGAAAAACCTTGGACACTTAATTGGAATTTTTAGTGGTGTGTGTAGGGAAAGGAGAGAAGAACAAAGACAGACACTGCAAGCAAAAGAAGGGTACATTGTTGAGAGGATGAATCTACTTCCAAAATAATAACTGTTTCTTGGTCAAGTATCCCCATAAATCTATAACATACCACCCTAGGATTTGGGAACTACATTCTTTCTCTTCCTGAAATAAATGTCATAGACAATATTTCCAAAGATCCTATAAAGAATTTAACGCAGGAAAACAGAACTGATGTGCATAATTTTATTCAGCTAACTAAAATTCTACTTTTGGACACTCATTTGACTTATTTGGAAGAATCTTTCTGGCACCAGTAAATTGTTGTGCAGAGCCAGGCCTTGCTTGTCCACTGACCTGAAAAACGTACCTTCTGTTACAGCACCTGTTTGGAAATAACATCCTGCATGGTCTCTGATCCTCTTTCCACTGTTTAATATAAGCAGTTTTGAGGTTGGTTGGTCGAAATTAAAAGTGAGTTACTAGTTAGTTCATGCTGTTTTTTTGGGGTTGTTTTTTTTTTTTTTTTTCTTTTTTAGCATACTGATTACAAAAACAGCTACAAATTCAATATGGGACACCATCTGGAGAAATCTGCTGTATGGAAAATACCTATGGAAAATCATAGAATCATGGAATGCATTGGATTGGAAGAGACCTTTAAAGGTCATCTTGTCTGACCCCACTGCAGTAAGCAGTGACATCCCCAACTACATCAGGTTGCTTAGAGTGCCATAAAGTCTGACCATGAGTGCCTCCATGGATGGGGCCTCCACCACCTCCCTAAGTAGGCTGTTCCAGAATTTCACCCCTCTCATACAAAAGAACTTTCTATTGTCCAATTTAAAACTACCCTGCTGTAGTTTAAAGCCATGGCCCCTTGCTCTAATTTAAAGCCATGACCCCTTGTCCTAGTTCTACATAGTGCGGTAGTGTGCTCACGACCCCTCCTTTCCCCCTCCCCCTTGTGGAATTGAGATGGGGGAAGGAGAAATGTGAAAGGAGCAGGAGGAGACCTTTTCCCACCTAGACTGGGATTGGCTCACATGGACTGTTCCCCACGCCACATGTAAGAATCCCCACACTTTAGCAAGCCAGGGATGTAACAGGTTGAGTTTTCCTGCTTCTTTTGGTGCCATTTGACACAATTACATACAAGGGGAGCGAGCCAAAAAGTGTGTGCTGTTCTTTCTACTGCTGCTTCTCAGGGAGTACATCCTCAGTGTTCTCCTAGGCCTCCTTCTCCTGGAAGGCTTGCTATAAGGTCTCCTTGGAACCTGCTCCTTTCCAGGCTGAACAACCCCAACTCTCTCAGAAATGTCTCTATCTTGTCCACACCCAGCACAGAGGTGCAGTCCTTGTCCTGCTGGGAGACACCTTCAGAGCCCCTCTCCAACACTGCCATGAGTCTATGAGGTGACTCTGCCAAGCTTGTGCATAACCTCCTCATCACTGCCGTAGCATCTACTAATTGACGAAGGAAGAACAATAAATCATGGTGAGGAAGTTTTCAAACTATTTTTTGCTGAAACTGTAGGTGACACAGATGCCAACATGTTAGTTAAGCATGAGGGGAAATGACTGCCAGGTCTCTCAGGAGACTGCTTTGTAATTGCTTTCACCAAAGTATTGTCATTAAGGCTAATAAAAGGGCTGGAGTTAAGAAAACAGCATTTGTGTTTGGGAGCTGGATGTGCAAGGGTAAAATGAAGTAAGTAAGCAGATGTCAACAGTTGTCAGCATCTGAATTCTCCAGTGGTAGTGATACAGGAGGTGGAATGTTAATTGCTTTCCTGGAAGTTGCCCTTTAATATGGGAATTGCTTCTGTGAGTGTTGTTTAGTGCTACAAGCTTTATTTGAAATTCAAAAATGTGTTTTCTCATCAGTGCATACCAGCCAAAGTGACTTTTAATTTCACATTTCCCTACAGACTTTCACCAAATGTTAATAAATGATTGTACACAGCAAAGGGGCCACCTCAGAGGAGCTTGCAGAAGCCCTTTATGCCACGATAGTATCAAGATGGTGTCCCGGGATCCAAAATTAATTTGTATTTGTGCTGTTTGTTTCTCGTGTGCTATTCCACCTATTACATTTTTTTCATATATGAATACTGTGCTGCCTCAGCAGGTCACAAATATATAATCTCTATGGTGTGGCAGGAGAAGAGCGGTTGTGCATCCCAGATGGTACCTTCATGTGAGGGTGGTTGTGGTTGAGATGGGACAGGCAGGTTCTCAGGGCCTGTTTTCTTAGGCTCTGATGTGAGACAGGAAATGCGCTGAGCAAGTTCAAGTGACCAGGTAAACAATATGAAAAAGGAAGCAATACACTCCAAGTGACACAACACATCCAAGCAGATCTAGAAGAAAGATCCCAGGATCATCAAGCATTGCATGCCACACAGCATTGTGTACACAAGTGACAGCTGATGTAAGAAGCTGTCCTTCTTTGCCTCTTCTATTTTCTCCAAGGGGGTACCCATAGTAGAGGTCAGTATTTGCTCTAGGGTTCATAGCCCACCTCTACACCTGAGCTGGCAGTGCTGAAGTGAGTGGGGTGAATTATGAAGAGAGTTTGCACAGCACAAGTATCCCTTGCCCTCTGCCTCCAACAGGCACCTGTGGGCAGGAACACCAGGATTTACCCTAAACTCATCTTCTTCTAATGACTTTGCTAGCTCTGAGAACAAGGTGTCCTCCTCCACTGCACCAGCCCACACCCTGCAACCGTCCTGTGCTACCACAGCTTTCAAACTCCCATCACTTTGATGGATTAAAATCTACTAGTAATTCACTTACCTCTGAAGCTGGACATTTTATTTGGGAAATGAAAGAGACATTTGCAGGAGTATGTGCTGCCATCATCTTACATCATCAGTCTTCTTCCCTTTGATTTTTTTCTGAGTAGGAACCGTATGGGATTGAGAAGGGGAACTTGAAACTGAACAAGGCTTGCAGATGCTGAATGAGAAATTGTGAATCATACAGAAATGAGCATACAATAACATGCAATTCATCTTGATTTTCATATTCTAGTATAATTAACAAGGATGAAAACCTGTTCATATTCCACTTCAGATACTTTGAATGTTGCTTGTCAACAGAAGTTGGTGGCTTTTTTTGGATAGAGTAATATTACAAAGAACTAATTTTTTTTAGCCACTTGGTCTGGGATTTAATTGACCTACCTCATATGCAGATCTCAAGTCTCAGGAGAGAGATATAAAAGTTATGCAAACAGTTTATGTCAAAAAATCTGGAAAGATATGGAAAGTCTTAAAAGCTGGTTTTAAAACTGTTTTTATCTTAAAAAATCAAGGAACTTTGAATTAGCTAGCCTTCAAAGGTTTGAAAGTCCTACACATTCCTTTAAAAACAGACTGTGCTGGTTTGAGGCTAATTGGAATATTTTAATGGAGAAAATTATACTATAGGCTGTGAAAAGGAAACAATGGTGATGTCTACTTCACTCATAGGCTTGCTGAGATGTTTAAGAATAAGAATACAAAACAAAGATAACACTCTCTCAGGCATAGTGTCTAGGTCTGTCTAGACACTTCTGGCTTTTCTCCTCTCTGCCAAGTAACCTCACTAACCACTTTCCTTCTAACCCCCTTGGCTGATCCTCCAAACTCACCTTGTGCGTAAGGCAAACCTTGGGGTAAGGTATAGGGGTGGGGAGAAGGTGGAAGGGTGGTTGGGAGCCCCTCCTGGGGTCTCTGATTTCTGGGAGGGCTGTTGTGTTTCTGTATTACCTTTAACTTGTATATTTCTGTAAATATTCCTGTATATT